>BMAU01017628.1:370000-863955 GCA_019973935.1 Trichonephila clavipes | reverse complement strand
GAACTTGAATGAATGAATAGAAAGTATTTTATCAACGATTGAAAATTTGAACAAGATATATATGAGAGAGTGAACTTATAGTAGAAATTGAAAAATAGTGTACTTTATGTTGCGCTCTCTCATATCCATCATATCTGGCATTCTCGCGAGCGTCTGCGTGAGTCTGGCCAAACTATCGGACGTCTGCGCAAAACATGTAATAATGCTGTACCTCATTACAATTCCAATCAGTCTTGGTCCATTCGATGCTTCTATAGCTACCAAATCTATCTTGAATGTACATTTTATAATTTGCACGTTAATTGTAATTCACACTATTAAAGTATTACTGCAGAAAATTGGAACAAAAAATCATGGATAAATTTTTAAGTCGTAAGCGAACTTTCGACGATAATAAAGCATCAACAAGTGCACAGACGAGCATAGTTCCGAAAATTAAATCAAGGAAATATTCTCAAGAATACTTGAATTTTTGGATTTACCATTACTGAAGTAAATGGAGAGGAAAAGCCCCTGTGTGTTATTTGCTCAAAAATATTGGCAGCAGACAGTATGAAACCTAATAAACTTAAAAGACATTTCGAAACGCTTCATGGTGAGTACATTAACAAACCTCGAGAGTTCTTTGAATCAAAATTAAAATCATATGGAAAACAAAAAACATTTTTAAAAAAAAAAAACTTGTCAGTGAATGAAAAAGCTTTACTTACTTCTTACAAAGTATCATTTAAAATAGCCAGATGTAAAAAGCCTCACACTATTGCCGAAGAGCTATTTTGCCTGCAGCAATTGAGATTGTAGAAACCATGTTTGGAGACAATTTTGCCAAAGAGTTGCAGTCCATACCCCTATCAAATGATACTATTTCCCGTCGAATTGATGATATCGCTTGGCTGAAGATGTAGAGCAACAGCTTTTCGGTAAGTTGCGTGATAAATTGTTTTTCAATTCAGCTTGACGAGGCAACGGATAGCAATAAAGATGCTCATTTCATGGCGTATGTTCGATTTTGGGATGGTATGTCAGCTGTAGAAGAACTACTTTTTTGTAAACCAATAAAACTTAAAGCAACAGCAATAGTATTATTTGATATTTTAAATAATTTATAAACGAGGCAAATATAGAGTGGAAAAAATTGTGTCGGAATATGCACCGAGGGTGCTCGTACAGTGTCAGGAAGATTTAAAAGTATACAAGCACTTGTGAAACAAAAATATCCACTGTGCATCTGGACACATTGTATGATCCACAGAGAAGCTCTGGTTTCCAAAGAAATTAGTCCTGGCCTGAATATTGTGCTAATGATAGTTGTGACTGTAGTAAATTACATAAAAATGAGACCCCTAAAATCAAGAATCTTTTCTGAACTTTGCAAAGACATGGGCGCAGTGCATTCATCGTTGCTATTTTATTGTGAAGCAAGATGGTTATCACGCGGGAAATTTTTACAACGTGTTTATGAATTAGAGAAATGAAATTTTTTTCTAGAAGAGGAAAACCTACCGGAAGCTGAGAAATTTCGAGATGGTTTATTTCTGATGAAGTTGAGCTACTTAGTCGATATATTTGAGAAATTAAATATATTGAATCTTCAACTTCAAGGATCAAATGTGCATATGTTTGACACGAGTGATAAAATTAATGCTTTTTGTAGAAAATTAGAATTATGGAGCCGAAATTTAAAAGCAAAAAAAACCTAGAAATGTTTGAAAATGCGGATAAATGTGTAAAAACTTACAAAACTGATGAACAACATGTGGAAGTTGTTTATAAAACTATTGAATATCATTTAGCTATGTTAGCAAAAATTTAAAAAATATTTTTTGCTGAGGACAACTTGATAGCAAGTTACGAATGAGTGAGAGATCCATTTCAAAATACCCCAGAAGGGCTCTCCATTACCGAAGAAGAAAGTTTCATAGATTTCACATCTAGTGGCGAAATTAAAGGAAAATTTTGTAATAAAACTCTCTTTTCAATTTTGGGCAGAAGTAGATGATGAATTTTCTGAACTGAAAACAAAAGCATTTCGTATACTGTTACCGTTTTTCAACATCGTACCTTTGTGAAACCGAATTTTCTGCGGTGGCTGCTTTGAAGACAAAATATAGATCTCAACTAAATATAGAAAAAACTCAGAGTGTCAATTTCTAATATTAAGCCTTCATTTGAAAACCTTTGCTCTGCAAGACAAGGAAGTCACTAATAATAATTAAACTTGCTCTTAAATTAGTATTAATAAATTAGTTATAAAATACATTGTGCAGTACTGATACATTTATAAGTACACTGGCTGAAGTACCCGTTCAGCGATTATTTTTAAAAATAATACATTATTCTTGATATAATAGCTTAATTGTAAGAAGAGTAAAACCAAGTGCACAACAATGCATACAAAAATATAAAATGATTTTTTAAATGAATGCTCCGATTATAAATAGTTTAAAACGAACTGTAATTTTAAGCCTCACAGAATTAGCATTTAGAATTAATATTAAATAAGGAAAACGAATGAAAAATTCCAATGAAGAATAATTGTGTTATTTTTAATATTTAAAGCGAGAAACCTAAAAATGTTTTAGCCCACTCCACACTAACGTTAATGGTCGCGCGATCACTTCACCAAGTCACCCCAATCCTTTTTTTTTATAATTATTTTTCTGTGCTCTATAAAAATCACAATTGCAGTGAATAATTTAACTAAGAGAAAATATACTTACCTACTTTAAAGGACTTTTTAATTTTTCTTTGATGATTTGAGAAAAATCCAATAAAACTAAAGAAACCGTTCCAAATGTGCGCGACCTTAATAAAGAACATAAATCACAGACACTTTTCACTAACAATACAAGAACGTTATTTGCAATCAAAACTGTCATATTTTGCTCACGTTATTGTAATTTTTTCTATTCTTCGATGATCTACAAATAGCATGTGTAACCTTTTCTTGCTTGTGTCTTTTTGACAAGGCGAAGTGTTACATTTATGGCTTCTTAGTTTTCTTGATATCTTAATTTTCTTGATAGAGTTCTTTAGGCAGCATTTGAAAATTACAATTCAACTCAAACGTTTCATGTCTATCACTTTTGTCATATTTACTTTCGCTATCGCGATTAATATGCATTATTTCATCAGGTTCTTCAATTGCTCGATCAGTTTCATCTTCCTTCAATAGAGATCACAGATGCCCATTTTTTTATATTCTGCTCATTTACATTTATAAACCATAATAAGTTGTACAACACAGCAATTAAAACCACAAAGTTAATCGTAGGGGAAAGTATAGCATATTCATAGAAAATATTTCTGAACAAAAGTGGTCGTGAAGGGAACTCGATCAAAACAAGTACCTTGATTGTAAAAAACCGTTTGCCACTCTCAAAAAAAGAGGCATAAATGTGACAAATTCATTTTTAGTTTCCATTAAGACTGTCATATTGGAGGATACTGTCAAGAAACTGTTAACGAATAAACAGTTTTACCAGAATTTGGAGTGATTCAGCGCCTCATGCGACCGCTCCCATGAAAAAATTTATTCGATACAAAAACATCGATGTCAGTTATAAAAAATAATTGAGTAAAACGTTTTTTATAATGCAATTTCAGATTACTCATAAAATACATCTTGGCCAATTAATCCTTCAAAGTGCTCAATATGCTTATCCATACATCATAAAACTCATTTACATGGGGGAAAAGCAACAGAAAATATTATTTACAACTTTCCCAAAAGAAAAGTAGACGGAGTTAAGCATACCAGTAAGTTTGAAGGTCAAAGAGATGATAATCAAAAGTACTATTCTAGAGGTTACAAGAAACGTAATAAAAAAATCTCTCATCGCAGGATTACAGCAAAGCAAACAAAATATCTTTTTTTTTATTTTGTTTTGGGATCAAAGATAGCTAATGAGCGTTTGAAGTGGAATCTTTTGAAAGTGGAAAACCAGATGATATATATAATTTATATATATATCAGTGCAAAATGTGTATTTTTTATTTTATCAGAAAGCATTTTGTTTTACTTCATCCCAAAAATAATTTTTTAAGCCTTTTATATTTTCAAGATGCTCGCGCCCCCCCCAGGGGGGCGCGCCCCACAGTTTGAGAAGCACTGCCTTAGGCAAACATGAGTCACAAAATATTATGTATTTTCAAACATTTTGATCTGTTTTTATAGGTGTCATTGTTGTTGTTTAGCATTAACGTAATCTTGGTGCAAAAAATGTTGCTTGACTTTTGTTTTGTCAAAAAGCAGAAAATGGCTGGGAAGTAGAACAATTTGACTGCAACTCATTTGTAGATACTGTTTCTACAACTAATCCAAAAGATAAAAAGACATTTGCAAGTTTGTCGGTTATCAGTAGTCACAAAAATTATCATTTTTCTAGGCATATTTCCTATATCCAGAAAAAAAGAGAAGGAATTTAAGACATGCAGGTTTTGCAGAATATGAAGGGCCTGAGAAAATACGTCATGTCTGGAGACAAAAAGTTTTTTTTTTTTGCTGTCTTCTTGTACGGGTGTTATGCGGAGACTCTTTTTCGAAACGACTCAACAAATTGTTTAGAATAATTCATTCCAATGCCTTAACCTTTATGCCATTACGAACACGCTGAGTCTTTCATATGAATCTATCACTTAACGTTACACAGTGGCCAGTTTTCACAAGAAGAAAGGGAAGATTCAAGTCCTTTCACAATGAAGAAAATTTCACAAGAACTTCTGGTCTGAAACTTTTTATCTTTTGAAAAATCTCAGTTTTGGAAGACCAGCGATTCATAACAAGCAAAAAGAGTCACAGAAATATAATAAAGATTACGCTCTTTCCGATTTTGAGTAAACTTAAGATTTTGAAGTATGAACTGAGCATTTTAAACCTCGTCAAATTAAACCAAGGAAAAATGAAGGGCGACAATCGAGGCGTTGCTATGTTGTAAATGAAGCGTTTGGGATTGATAATAGTATTTTATTTACATAAATCAATTTATATTATCTAGAAACAGACATATTTCAAACGTAAACAAAAGTTAGTAACTCAACTTAAACAGGAATACAACTTCAAATATATAGTATTTTCCAAAATTTTTAAAGTACTTTTTAAATATTTACTCGTATTTATTTACTGCATCAACAGAACGGACTTTCAGTGTCTTGGAAAGTGAAATTTTATTTAACCTTTTATAGATGTATATGTATTTTATATATGTTATGTTTAAGTATTTTTGGTATTTAAATTGATTTATAAAAAGGAATTCCTTTAGCTTAGTGCCCGAGAATAATTCTAATTTTAGTCCCCTTTTTTCAATTCCTACTATTAATTCACACCTCTTTATATTTATTTATTTATTTATCTTGGTGGAATTTTCAATCGTTAATAAAATACATTTTAAAATGCTCAATTGAGCTGAAATTTTACATACATGATTTTATTTTGGATAACAATACAATAATTTAATTATAATTAATAAAAATTAATTGATTAAAACTAATTATTTAAAGAATTACAAATACAACCACGTTGGCGACTTGTGTCAAAACTTGAAAATATTTTTTTTTCTCATGTTTTAAAGCCTTCAGTTGAACTGAAACTTTATATACACTATTGTTTTGGATAACAATACTATACTTTAATGAAAATTAATGAAAATTAATTACCATTTATTGTTGTGATTCTGTCATATGTATACACGCGCACGCGCACACGCACGCGCACACGCACGCGCACACGCACGCGCACACGCACGCGCACGCGCACGCACGCACACACGCACGCACACGCGAACGCACATATATATATTATATGTATATATATATATATATTATATATATATATATATATATATATATATATATTAAAAATAACTATATAGTAAAAGTAGATAAAATAAAATTTTTCTTTGTTGATCTAAGTAGGAATTGTAAAATATTTTTTATATTACTTGTTTCTGATAAGCAGTCTAGTTCCCATCACCCACTATTCCACTATGGGAGCTATGCAAAGGAAGAAAATGTTATGTTTTGCATTTCTTTTAATTTCTCCTTTCATGATATTTATAGAATATAGTTTGTAAATACTGAAATATGGAAAAAAATGTAAATCAGATATATTTTTAAATAAAAAATTTATTAATTTATGCACACTACTTTCCATAAAGTTTCAGAAAACAGGGATCAGCACGTAGTTGAACATTGCAAGCTGTATAAACGCAACTTGTGCACTACTCATATGCTTCAGTAGAGCACAAATGGCAATGCCTGTATGTTTTTGTAAAGATAGCTATTGTTCACCAATTTTACAGCTCATCAACAATTGTACGTCATGTGAAATAGCTTTCTTGCCACTCAATAAATTTATAGGTTCTCCTTTGGGCTTACAATTAAAAATCCAGAAATCAGTTACCATGCTAACCGAAGTGATAGCAAAACAAATATTATTGGTGGGAAAATAATTTTCCAGCAACATTTGAAAATTAAGGAGGTTTGTGGAAAGTATACGTCCCATCACATTATAAACGGTTAAGAAATTTAATGCTTTAAGAATGCTTTATACCACTTGACAATGCTTGTCATATTAAAAGTGGACCTCAATTTGGATAAATGTGAGGAAGTCTTTCCCTAATGAAAATAAAGCAATTTAATTTTTTTGTAAGAGAAAAAAAATTATTAAGCAGTTAAATTTAAAACTCTCGATTTGTGCAGAAATTTTCAAAATTGTTATTATTTATTAGCTAAATTATTAAGTTTTGATATCAATTTCAATCGTTTATATTTTTTTGAATATATTTATTTCCTTTACAGTTTGCCTCCCCTCCCCCCCTCATGATCATAACATCATCACTGCTATTAGTTATAGATAAATACTAGTCTTATCATATTATGTTTAGTACTTGAAGAATATAAATTATAGTTTTCAAAATTAAAATGATAAATTCTTAGAAACGCATGATGTGTGGTAAATTTGTATGTATGTGTGTGTGTCAATTTTTACGTATACTTCTCTTGTAGCATTTTGATTCCCTTTTTTGAACAACTTATTTTAATACAACATGATTCACCTAAATTCTAATGAAAAAATTGTGTTTTTTATTTTTATAACTATGGCATCGGAGACGAGAAAGAAATGTAATGCTGTTGCCATTTGGATGGATTTCTCGAACCTCAATGTGCAAACCTCAATTTTATTTGCTTTTTCAGAATTTTGAGTTTAATGCCCATAAGTAGTCCAATAAATGTTTTTAGATGTTTATAAAATGGATGATGGTAAATCAAGCGGTGCTTTGTACTACATTTTTACACTAACTCAGCACTTTGGAATACTTTACCCCAATGACATTAATTTTCTCGTTAATCATTTTATTCTTATATTAAGAATTTTTTTTAGTTCGATTCACTATAAAAGCGTGTTTTTTAGTTTTTCTTTAAACTATACTTTTGGTTCCTCAAGTTACTTATATAATTCTTGATATCCTTCTACAAGAAACAAAATGATTTGTCGAAATTTTACTGCACGCTTTATGTTAGGATTATGAGTAAGAAAATGTTGTTGCCTACTTGTAGCAAATTTCAAGCTCTCGCTAATTAAATTAGCGGTTAATAGCTAAACTTTTCCTTTGACTTCGTTATTATCATATACTTTATGATCATGAACTGTCGTAAATTCGATCAAATCATCCTCTCCCAAAAGGGGAAGAATCCCTAAATTTTTCGGGATTTATGTTAGAACGGGGGCTTTATGAATCAACGTGCTATTTTTTTCTAAAGAAATATTTGTGAGGTACAGATAATTTTGACTTGAGAGGATCAAGAAAATAATAAAACTACTAGCAACTCAAAACTCTTTATTTACAACAAAAAAATACATTTTGTACTTTATAATGGTAAATATTTTAGGTATACGTGAAATTCAAATTTTGCTGTTGCAGATTTTATAGATAACAAATAACTTATATTATGATTGTAACATTTACTTTTAGCTGAATGCATGCTGAATTGGAGTGCCAAATGGTTTTAAAACAGATCTTCATCTTATTTATCACTGAAAATAATGACTTGCAGGAGTAGGTAGATAAAAATATGTTTAAATAGTATGGTCCAGAGCTTCATCAAATAGATAAATGTATCGGGAATCGAATTCCATGTATTCAAAATTCCGTTACTTATATTTTTACTTATATTGCTTGTTAATATTTCTGCTTCAATCAATTTCAATTTTCTAATTTTTTCAACAAGTTTTTGAATCCATATTGAACTAGAATGGAAATCAATCAGTTACATTTCAAGTTTTTCAATTTTCATTCAATGGAATTGGAACAAGTTCAGTTTATTAAATGAAATCACATCAGGCTACATAAAAAATTTGAGCATTTTTGATAATTCTGTGGGAATTTCTAAAAACATCCCACAGAAAAAAACTGCGTCCTATCACTCGCGTTTGTTCGTAATATTTCACAGTGAACTTTTTTACTATGAACTAAAATGCAAACCGATTTGTTGGATGGCGTACTCAAGATATTGTGTCATGTGCCATTTTTTCGCCATCCCTGTGCTAGAACACATTTTTCGTGTAAAAAAATTGAATTCGCGTACCGTGTTATTTAAAAATCGTGTAAAAAAAGACCGGGTAAAAAAAATTGGTTGTGTATGCAAATATCAAAACGTTTTGGAACTTATAAATGATTTACAAAAAAAAAACTCCAGTACCACCAAATTCTAGAATTTTTGAGAGTTTTGCCAAATTTTGAGCTACTTGATTCTTTTATTAGGGATTTTCCTGCAAATGTCCTTACCTAAATTATTTATTAGAGGCATTTATGTATAAAAAAAACCAATACAAATGAAATATACACCATTGATATATTCTAAAGAAAACAAATTCGAAATAGGTTTATCATTTACCAACAAAGAAAAAAAAACAAATTCATTTTCTTTCAAAATGCTTCCTAAATCGGAAAACTCGCCTTTACGGCTTCTTATCACGCCCTATGCCGACAGAATGTGTGTCTAGAATATACTCTTTTGAGAACCTGCAGGAAATGTGTCCCAACACTTCCTTGGAAGCCGTAGCCAGCTGCGTATTTCGATAGCTACTCACCATTTCTTGATTCGAAGGCGTTTGTAGATTCTCTTCCCATTGATTCCTTGGGGATGCCCGAATTTTGAAGAGAGAACGTATTTTCTAGAGCTATTCTACTTTTCTAGAGAAGGTAGTCGATGAGATTTATGTTATGACTGCAGTTGCAATGTAACCGACTTGAAGACTCATAAATAGGGAGGGTGGTAAAATGGTTTTTCTTTTGCTTCTCGATGGAGTTCTTACATTCTGAAGATACTGGCCGTCTGAATGTTTATTTTTTTGTTGTTTAAAAATAAACTTATTTTTATATTTAATTTACATTATTAAATAAAGCACGTTTCATTGTGATATACATTTTGGTAACATTGCGGCGACTCTTCGGCAGTTTGGAATTTGGATGCACGTAAGTAAGAAACATTTTAGTAAAATCAACACCTTATTTGACTTTTAAATTACTCTCAGAATATTGTTTAAGCAAAGGGAGTGGTCAAATTAATTACTAATTTAAATATTAACCACTTGCGTACCTATTAACCGCTAGTGAATACATGCTATTTATGTTGGGTAAAATCCCATTGTAACCGCATGTGGATAAATGACTTTTGTACAATCAGCGCAATCATCACGGGGAACATTATAAGGTAGATTTCCTTTTACTGAGACTGTATAAAATTACAAAAGTTAAGTTACAAAATGTCTGGGCAACAAAAATTTGAAAAAATATTAAAATTAGAATTAATATTACAAATCTTTGTGAAATTTCTCGGAATGTTCCTTAGAACAAAAAGCTTTTTCATATGCTTTACATAAGAGTATTGTCATATTTTCTTCCATTTCTTCAACTTCTTCATCACAAATAGATAAATCCGCGTATCAGTGTGTTTCTTGTATCTATCGGTTTCTGGTAAATATTCTCATTAAATATCACTTTCGTTGAAATCCAACGAGTATGCCATTTTGGCAAAAAAAAAAAAGTAAAAATAAACAACAGAAATAGTTGCACAAACATTAAAAAGCGAAACAAAACAATAACAAATGTGCGCCACAGTCAGTGTTAAGGTATCCCACTACGTTCGGAAACATGACTTTGCAAAAACGTATAAACGGATAATATTCATGATATTTAGTGTCACTATAAATAATATAAAAAAAAAACTAAAATGTATATAAAATTGTTTTAAGAATTGTATTACAATAAAAAAATTATTTAAGTACAATATTTTTACAAAAAATGAACATAGAATGACCCATCTTCTAAATATTTTCCATTTGGGAAAAAGGCTTCTATTATAATAATACACTGCTGGACAATTGCTAAGGACGGATCACAAATTGCTATGTAGAATAACATTAAGCGAGACATGAGGCCTAGTAGGATAAAATCGAGTTGCCACACTGTTCAGACATTAGAATAAAGAATATTTATTGTTCTGGAAAGTACAAAAGCTGTGAAACATCTGAAAGAAAAAAAAATGTTCATTTGATCTGCGTACGGAGAAACGGAACAATGCATCTAAAAGTCAGCAGGCACCTTAAAGAAAGGTAACAGTATGGGATATGTCCACCGTGGAGTGTGATGCAACATTCCACACGTCGTACCATACTTTGCACAACATTATCCAGCAGCTGTTGAGGCAATTTATCCCATTCCTCTGTGAGTGCACGGATGAGGGTGTTCTTGTTTGTCGGAGGATAGTTTCCACCAGCAACTTGCCTCCCCAAAGCATCCCACACATTTTCAATGGGATTTAGATCTGGAGAACGCGCTAGCCATACGAGACGTGGAATACCCTCGCTGTCTAGACAATCCTGAACAGCGAGTGTTCGATGGCATGTTGCGTTGTCGTCCATAAAAACAAATTTATCACCGACAGCACCACGGAAAAGACGAACATGAGGAAGTAGAACTTCATCAATGTATCGTTGCCTCTTCATAGTCCCATTCGTAACCACATGTAGGCGCGTGTGGCCATTGATCATGATGCCGGCCCACACCATGATGCGGCATGTCGGATATCGGTCCTTTTCCTGGATATTTTCTGGACGATAAGCAGTACCACTCTCGCGCCAGATCAGTTGGCGTCTACAATCCGATGACAGACTGAACCTACTCCCATTTGAGAATAGTACGCATGCCCAGTCCTGTTCAGTCCAATTGTGATGCTCACGACACCATTGCAAACGGGCAGTACGGTGCTGTCTGGTCAATGGGACACACACAACAGGTCTGCGTGCGTATAGTCCTTCTCCTCTCAAACGTGTGGCAACAGTTTTTCGGGAGATCTGCTTTCCTGAGGCAGCAAGAAACTGATTTGCCATCTGCTGAGCTGTGGTGAACCTGTTTCTTTTTGCTGATAGGACGATATATCTGTCTTCTGCATTCGTCGTACTTCTAACACGACCTCCCCCGTGCCGTCTACTACTCATTCCAGTAGTTTTAAATGACTTCCACAGCCGTGAAATAACGCTGTGAGTGATGTCGAACTCCCTGGCAACATCTGTTATTTTTCGCCCTTCTTCGATCTTTCCAATAATTCGGCCACGCATGAAATCATCTATGTGATGTCGGAAAGACATGCCAAAAATTTTAAGTTCGTCTATTAAATCTTTCCTGTAAAACTTTGACTTGAAACAACAACTGTCCACACGCGTCAAAACCTTTAAAGTTCTTATGAACGCTATCACGTGATGAACAGACGTGGGAAAAAAAATTGCATACTCATACTTCTTCTTACTAATAACCCGCACTTATTCTAATTTTCCACATTTTGCTTCCTTTCATTTTGTGGTTGCTATGGATGATAGTGTTAGCCGTCCTTAGCAATTGTCCAGCCGTGTATTTTGTCTGTATATAGCTCAGACCTCTGTACAGAGGCTCAACTAGAATTTTTGAAATTTATAACTTACAAGTGGGTTTAACCATGTTTTTTACGACAACAGAGGAGAGAACTTTTAAGAAAAAAACGTTGATAATTATTTCAATTGGTTGTAACTCTGAAAATAATGTGAAGTTTTCAAAAATCATAGTTGAGTGTCTATACAGACTTCTGAGCTATATACAGGCAAAATATTATTATAATAGAATCATTTTTCACAAAATGAGAACATTTTGAAAAAAGGTTATTCTAAGATAATTTTTTGCCGAAATATTGTGTTTAAATATTTTTTTTTGCCAAAATTTTCTTAAAACAGTTTTATACATGCATTCTAATCTAAGTGACACTAAATATCATGAAAATTATCCATTTTTACACCTTTTTAAAATCATGGTTCCGAACCTAGTCGGATATCTTAAAAGGAAGAATGAAATGTGAGTCGAGGGTAAAATCCTAGGGTAAAATCCAGCCCACACCCTTGGCGACAAACTGAAAAAAGCGCCAAGCCAGAAGGAAACGGCGCCAAGCGAACCGACAATAGCAGCAAGTAAATATAGCGGGACAAGGCGGATGCATAATGAAAATATATGTAAACAATGCAGAAATAATTCAAATATATTTAAGATAAAAATTAAAAAAAAAACAGCACTTTTTTTTACTTTCTTACTGTTGATCTTTACCGAGTGGAGGGTACAACATAACAGCAGATTTTAAAAATGCCTTGACAATGGGAGCGCCACCATATATATTCTGCGAGGTAATGATCGAACATACCAACCCAAAGTACGACCCACACCGTTCCAATGGCCACGTCTCCTTGCCACATCTTAACAACCAATCAGGACTTTCTCACTCAGCCAGGCCCATTCACTTCAGTTCACATTAACAAACTCGATATGGGATGGAGGAACGCTTCTCAGTGACATCCAGCGTTGTCTTGTCGAACATAACCATTTGACATCTTCATTTAAATCCATCCAAAACAGCACTCTTTCATTCGTGTAATCCCATTCGCTCATTACATTTAGGACATTCATAATTCGAAGCAATCAATCCTTCCTTCATACACAATGCAATCAATTCTTTCTCACCTTTCGCATTCAACAAAGTAAAAAGTTCTAAGGTATATTCAGTCACATACGCAGCCGTACTTCTAGCCCAGTGCCCAACAACAAAATGACGAAATTCGAAATGCCCGCGGACAAACTACGAAAGTTCCAAAAATAGTTGGGTTTACCATATCATACCAAAGTGTATCAAAGTAGGGTTACCAAGATTGCTCAATTATCGCCCACCTAAATAATTCACGCCAAGGGTGTGGGCTCTACTAGGATCCAACCTATTAGAATAACACATATTAATATAAAGCATATTTGTAATATGAAATTATGGATAACACAAACCACAAAAACTTTTTGTGAAAGGATGAATGAAATTTGGCTTTAGATTAACACACACACTTACAAAAAACAAGCGTTAAAGATTTTTTGTTTCCATAATTGTAAAATCAAAAGTGTGAGTAAAAACTTTAAAATTTATAAACTTAAATACACAATTATTCTTTTTTCCTTCTTCTATTAAATACATTGTTTTATTATTAGCAGTAAAATAGTGTGCCTTTTTTTACCATATTGTAAGAGCCCCAAAAAATAGAGCAATAGAATAGTAGAACAAACCAGCATTAAAATGAAAATAAAATCGAAATCGAATATCAAAAACGAATTTCATAACTTTTAAATCAGGATCTCAACTTAAAATACAGACTTGTATTTCTGTCTCCTGTTTTTTTTCTTTCGTTTTTGTGTACAATAGTACTACTTCGAATATTTTTCCTTTTTTCCGCTCTGCGTATGTCTAATTATTCAAAAACATATTTTATCACAAAGAAATAGTATAAAAGTGTTAAAAAATAATTAGTTACACATTAGATAGACTTCATTTGCTTTCTAAACAATTAAACATTATTAATTTGTTGTAACTACTACGGAAAAGTTATTTAATAATATTTTGCTCATTAAAACAACATTATCGTCTGCAAATAAATTATCATTTGCATTATACAAACGCATATACATTAAAATGACATAAATAATATCTGCTACTTTTTTGCACTTTTAGAATTAGTTCAATTAGCCCTAATGTTCTAACTGCATAGTAATATGCATAATTTACGAGCGTTTTGTGTTTCGTTAGTTCTTAGAATAATAAGTTTTGGATACTAAGTTTTATGTTATTATATAAGGGTCACTTAAATGAAAGTAGCATTACAATAGATTTGACAAATGGTTTAATGAGATAAATGTAAATTACTAAGCAAAAGAAAGATGAAATACGGCTGAACCAAATAGGCCAGACAAAGTCACCTTGTAGGTAGAAACAAGTGTCCCAAAGGTCCACGAGATGATAAACACCCTGGGTGAAGAAGCTCCGGTGTTGGTTGTGGAACAAATTTTTAATAAAGGCTTCGATTTCATAATCATCCGCAAATCGCCGTCCCTCCAGAGCTTTGTTGAATGGACACAAATATGGTAGTCAAAGGGGAGAGGTTCGGGCTGTAAGGGGGATGCTGTTGATACTGCTTCTTCCTCTACGAAAATCCATACATGTCGAAATACTGATCTACAACTCATACACTCCGTGCCATACACATCTTCTATGCGATGACAGATTTCACTTGTACTCTTTTCCCGCGGTTAAAAATCGCACAACCACGCGTTGACATCGTTTGGAAACATCCATGTTACGAAAATTCCTTTTAAAAAAAACCCTTATATTTAAAAAAATACCATAGCTTGTGGAATTTATTTAACGCATTCGATCTTTTACTTATAACACTATTCAGGGCTTTTATTTTTGGAAAAAAGTTTTTATTTTTAACTCTTATCCAATGTTTTGTTGACATGAGATATTTTTAATTTTGATATATTTGATTTAATAATAAATGTAAAATTAGAGAAATATTACCATTTGTGTTTCAAATTTTCCCAAACAATCAGTGTTTTTGCTTACTAACCGCTGACGATTAAAATTGAATGGTTAAAACTATTATGTTTTGTTCTTAAGCAAAACACAATAACATTTATTTTTTCCATTTTACTAATGTATATAAAGGAAAACAATCATTGTAGAATAAAATAAATAAATAAATAAAAGTTTTCTAATATTCGTAATTTTACAGACTAAGTCTCTGCATTGGCTCTCTTCTTAAAAAAAATTAGGTAATCTTTGTTACGGTATCCGACTACGTTCGGAACCGTGATTTTGCAAAAGCACGAAATAATGAATAGTATTTATTATGTTTAGAGTCACTTAGATTTGAAAATGTATATAAAATTGTTTTAAGAATGATATTACAATAAAAATTATTTAAGTACAATATTTTGACAAAAAATGAATATCGAATGACCCATTTTCAAAATATTCTCCTTTTGTGAAAAAGGCTTCTATTATAATAATATTCTGCCTGTATATAGCTCAGATCTCTGTACTGAGGCCCAACTAGAATTTTTGAAATACATAGCTTAGAAGTGGGCTTATCCATGTCTTACGACAACAGAAGGGAGACATTTTAAGAAAAAAACGCCGATAATTATTTCAATTGGTTGTAACTCTGAAAATAGTGTGATTTTTTCAAAAATCATAGTTAAACCTCTGTACAGAGGTCTGAGCTATATATAGGCAAAGTATTATTATAATAGAGGCTTTTGTCACAAAAGGAGAACATTTTGAAAAAAGGTTATTCTAAGTTAATTTTTTGCCGAAATATATTGTATTTAAATAATTTTTCTTTGTCAAAATGTCCTTAAAACAATTTTATACATGTATTCTAATCTATGTGAGACTAAGTATCATTAAAAGTATCCATTTATGCGCTTTTTTAAATTCACGGTTCTGAACGTAGTCGGATACTTTAAACAATTAACTGTTTAACTATAAGAAAAAAAAGGACAGTGTCAACTTTTTTTTTCAATCTTAAATGTGCATTTTTTCTCACTGAGATCATTAGAAATCATTTATCTCTGATTCTTAAACAATTTAATTGAAATTTCTTTTTTATAATAATAATATCCCAGAAAACCTTTTAGTCTTCTAAACTATTATCTACTGCATCTGCTAAGTAACACTGTACCTGTGTTATTTAACATAGATTGTATTACGTATACTATAATTGAAATCATCCTGGAATGGAATTTTAGCAGATATTCAACAGATTATATCAATTTCACGGCACTCAGAAATTATTCCCATTGTATGTATGATTTAACATCATGTGAATTGATATTCCATTATATGACAATGCTATAATGGAAATATCGATGTATATTCTGAGTGATATATATTAGGGATGCAGAGTAAGTGAATTGATTTACAATTACAATACACAGAATGCATAGGAAAGTTCCTTTAACCTGAAAATACTAGCGAACGAAAAGAGATACAGCTAAGCAAGTGAGATCTAGGTAAAGTGACTACGCCCGACCTAATGCAAAAAACGGAAATGCCCTTAGTTGCGAAATTTTGAAGATAGACATTACAAATCGAAAACGAGAAGAAATAGAGCTAAATTTTCATGTGAAATGTTTTGGACAATTAATTATTTTGTAGGAAAAGACATTTGTTTCTCACGGGCAGGATAAAATTTTATCTGGAAATCTAAAAAAGTCTGAAATCCCTGTACTTCATAACAAGTATTTACGTAAATACAGTTAAATGACATCATCCATAAAAACTCAAATGCAAGCTGTCATACAACAGAATTATCGATGCATATATACTAAATTCCCTCTTAATTAAGACCACTCTATCTCGTCGATCCACTTCTGGTCTTCAATATAGCCGTGGTTCACTTTGGCAATGGATTCTATAAGATGTTGATAAGTTTTTTTTAAGGAATTTGAGACTATGCTTGAAGGATGAAATCATGCATTAGATGACTGTGGATTTAAATATTGGATTAATCTTTCAATTTAATCTCACAAATTCTGAATAAGATTGAGCTATGAGGACTCAATAAAACAAAGCGAAATATTCAACATGATTCTCAAACTAATCCTGTTCAATACCAGCATCATTGCAGTATTATATCTTGTTGAAAGGACCCATTCCTAAGGAGATGAGTCTTTGGCATTACTTGATGCACTGGATTAAAAAAGATAGTGTCTAGAGATGTAATGTCTTTTTTATATATCCGTCATCGTTGGCTCAATAGCTCTTGGTGGACCTTGGCCTTCTCCAGAACATTTATCCAAGCAGTTCTCCTTGTCACCAGTTCCTGCCAGTCCCACCTCCTTATGGTCTTGAAGTCAGTGTTAAGGGAGTTTAGCCATCAAATTCTTGGTCATCCTTTACTTCTACTAACTGTATGTGTATTATTGAATATACTATATGTTGGGCTAGTAGTACCCAAACGACAAATATACCCTAAAAATCTAATTCTGCATAATTTGTTGAATTTCATTATACCTTATAAATCTTTATTAAGCCTTATTACCTTTTTATTATACCTCCCTGTCTTTATAATTTTTGTAAATTTTAGCATTTGTTCTTCTAAAAGATCGTTCTCATTAATTCTACAAAAAATCGTTCTCAGGATCTTCCTTTCACAAATAGACTTATTGGCTTTTTCTTTCTTTTAAAGTGCCCCAGTCTCAGAAGCATAGGGATAGACTGGACGTATAAAAGTTTTGTACAGTATGAATTTTGTATTTCTCCTTATGTATGAGGATGTCCAGACATCCATACATACGAAATATGAGCCCCAAAAATATTCCTTAAATCACATTACCTCCGGGAGTTTGAAGAGTTATAACTATGTATTTAGAGTCCATGCTTTCGTATTGTTTCACCCAATTTTTTTTTTTAAAGTTGTTCAAATTGAATGTTTTTTTCCTATGTCACATTTTTTTATTCTGGATACAAACTTATGAATTTAATTTATTGCATACGTAAATTTCATCCCAATTTGTTGCAGTACACTGAATTTTACCATGCTAAGTTTGTTCTGCATTGAATTGTCCATACACCTGTAAAAGGTACTGAAATGAAAATACGCTGAATGACAGTAAGAAGATTTAATTATAAAATTTATATTTAACAATCCCTGAAACTTTATATCTAAAATACCATGCTACTTATTCTATCATAGAGTGGTACTTGGAATTCCCATTCCTAATATTTTGTTTAAGAATAGTATTTTTCAAACTGTAAAAGTCTCTTTTTTCGTATATAATCCAATTTTCATTCCTTTCTATTTCTCTGAAGTGGAAAATAATAATTTCTCGACGAATATACTTTTAAAAAAAAGGCCTCGAGCTTCATAACTCTTCTAAAAATAGAATAAGTGAAAAATCTTTCTTTCAATTTGTCATAAAATATTTTTCTTTCTGTTACGAAATTCAAGTATCAGTCTCCATCATTTTTAAAAGGGAACGTACGCTTTTGTTCCATTTTTACCCCGTTTATTTTTGTCATCGTTAGGATATTTTGAGCCGAATATTTCTTGATACACATACTGTTATTATAATTGGATGTAGAAAAAGATAGATGTATTTAGATTCCGTTCTTTAAAGTTAAATATTATTTAAGCATAAAACTGTTTACATATTTCCGATCATAAAAAATTTAGATTTTAAAGTTAAGAGTTAAACTATTTAATAGAGTTAAATTATTAAAGAGTTAAGTTACTAATTTTAAAATTTAGATTTTAATTAGTATTTTAAAATTAAGATAAATCTGATAAAATACGCAAATTAAGGGGACACAGTACGATTCAATTGGCAAAAAATTAGTCAAAAAATCAAATTAAAATTTTTTAGCCTAAACTATTTTTTATATAGTTTTCTACGAACTCAGAAAATTTGAAAGTTGTAAGTTTAAAAAACGCAGAGTTATGATAACTTTAACATTTGTTTTTATTCACATTCCAATGGCAAATCAAAACTTTAAGCTGACTTATCTCGGAAAGATAAAGTAACTAGTTTTTTTTCATTTAAAATGCTAAGGCCTTTTTTCTATTGTGCCTAATACTTAAAATTTTTATTCGCTTGTTGCTAATAGTACATGGAACAAAAGCTGGTATGCATTTTTGATCAAAATCATACTTATTTCTTGAAATATATTTGAATTTAGAATTTAATAATTTTTTAAGGAATTTTGAATAAGCATTCATAAAAAGAAGTATTGTGCAAATAACAATCATGTTATCGCAAAACCCATACCAACTTTTGTTACGCATAGTTTAACGTACTTGTAAATCAAATTTCAAATATGTACGTCGACTTTTGTAGGAGGAATAGTATTTTAAAATCACTCACATAAATTTTAAGTTTTTCCCTTAAAAAATTAAATGTGATTGGCTTTCAGAAAATTTTGAGCACAAAATCTGTTTTACATCATATTATAAAATCATTCAATTGAAAAATTTTGTGTAAATCGTACCATGTCCCCTTAAAAAAATCGCATAATTTGTAATAAAAGTTAATACAAAGTATGGGATTTTTTTAAAATTTCATTTTCAGTTGATTCTAGGGTTTACAATCCCATGTTATATTTTTTTCCCGGTATGGTGGAATTACAGTATTCAAATCCCTGAATTCCCAGATTGGTCCCGAGATAAGGATTTGACTATTTATGAAGAATACTTACACACATTAGCATTGTTGAAATTACATAATAAAACTGAAAACATAATTAAAAAATGATTTAATAGTATTATGAAATGAAACAAGTCAAAACAAAACTTAATTCGTCATGAAAAATAGCACATACTGAAACTAAACAAAACGTTTCTTCATTTCTTATGTTTCTGTAAATAAACTTTTAACACACACACACACACACACAAGTAATATAAAAAAAAATTTAAGTCAATTCCTACTTAGATCAACAAAGAAAAATTTTATTTGAGCTACTTTTTATTAAATAGTTTCAATTAATATAAATATTATATACATATGACAGAATCTCCAACATTAAGTGTGGTATTTAATTTTTATTAATTATCATTAAAATATCGTATTGACATCCAAAATAATCGTGTATATAAAATTCCAGTTCAACTGAATGCTTTAGAACTTGAGAAAAAAAATCTTTTCAAGTTTAGACGAAGTCGCCAAAATGGTCGCTAAGTCGCCAAAATGGTTGCTAAGTCACCAAAATTGACACCAATGGGGCTATATTTGTAATTCTTTGAATAATTAGTTTTAATCAATTAATTTTTATTAATTATAATTAAATTATTGTATTGTCATCCAAAATAATCACGTATATAAAATTTCAGCTCAATTTAGCGCGTTACAATGTATTTTATTAAATATTGAAAATTCCACCAAGATAAATAAATAAATAGTGTGAGCTAATAGTAGGAATTGAAAAAATACAGCTCGTCCAACGTTTCCTTGTTCAAACGGATTTTTATCTTTGTTACAAATTATACTGCCGAAGATAAAATGTTAATTCAGACTCTAGATTACTAGACTTTACAATAACTAAATAGAAGTGTGTCACCATAATTTCCCACCATTTTCAAAAAAACATTTCTTTTCGAATTTTTAATGACAGTGCTTAAAATAGGCTGAATTGGTGCGTATTCCTCTTTGATAACTTTATCTAGTTCTTCTATATTTAATGGTTTTTGTGCACAAATTGATTCAGCCATTGAACCCGAATGTGAATCAATTTCATGCATTATCTCATTTGAAGCATCAGATCAAGTTGCATGACATGTTAATAATGAAGCGGGATTTGAAGCGTCAAGTATTTCAAGCAGGTACATTATTAATTTACGTCATTTAATTGAAGAAGGAACTGTGGCAAAATCTATTCTTGAGACGTAGCTTATACCACAGCGTAAGTATTGCATTAAACCACTTAGATCTGAGCGACATTCTCTCATACAAGAAATGAGAGTTGAATATAATTTTTTACTTATAGTCTTCGCAAAAAATTAAAATGCTGCTACTAGTCTAGTACTTAGAATTTTAAATTATTCCATTAAATTATTTTTTCAATATATTTATAAATACGAAAAAAGTAATTGCACAAAAATTTCTATGTATATATATGTATTTCATAATATACATATATATATATATATTAGAAAAATTTGATGGGAAAAAATTTCTAAATGTACTTTAAACAAAAATTAAATTCCCGGATTAGTTATTTAAATTCCGGGTCTGTAGAATATAGTTGATTCCTTTTTATTAAAAATCTTTTGTGTTTTCTTATACATGCAAGTTATGAAAATTTTTTTAAAAGAGTTGTAGGTTTATAAAATTCATTACTATAATATATTACATTCCAATTACTAATTATATTATTTGCTGCATTTTTTAAGAATATATTATTTAAAACAAATCGAATCAATATCTATACACAGTATAACTGTTTTTGTGCGGTAGATAGGGACCGCATAAAAATAACCACACAAAAATATTCAAAAATTTCATAAATTCTTACATATAACAAACAAATTCCTCGAGATACTTCAGAAAACTTTTTTTATGCGGTGGATAGGGACCGCATAAAAAAAGTCGCACTTAGAAACTACACCAATAATTTACGAAACATGTTAAAGTAATTCTATGACAAAATTAACAATTCATTTAAACATTGAAACATTTTTAAAACATTTAGTTTCGCATTGTATACACGGAGAAGCTTTCAAAAGGCGCATTTATAATTCTCTGCTACTCATCTTAATCTAAAGCACTTATCTTCCTGTGAAGAATAAGTTCAAAATCGCTTTCGTCACTTGGATATACAATTTCATTTTATTTATTTTTTGGCAAAAAAATTATGAGCTATAATCGGGAATACATATGAAAATCTGACAATAAATTCTGTTGAATTATCCTTAAATTTATAATGAGGTAAAACATAAAAGAGCAATTTTAAGAATGAGAACTTTCTAAAAAATTTATTTTTTTGTCGGGAATTACTAAAAGCAGATCTTTTAAGAACATGATACCATCACAATCCTTATAACAACCTGGGGTTTAATAGATAAGGGAAAATTGTTCCCCTAAATATCTTTTTCCATCTTCAATCCATTCCAAACATGAACCATTTTTTTCGGAAAACTTTAATTACCTAGAACACTACTTCAAGATATTAAACACCCGGAAAATATCCATCTGGGTTTTCCAGTGCCATTAACTTAAAGCAAACACTTCTCTTTAAGAATTTAATCAAATTTTCAGACCAGACGATAATCCCTTCAACGAGTATCTCTTTAACTGCAAGATCTCGGGTGCTCAAATCCCATCTCGCTTAGAGTACTTACCTTCTTTTATTACCTACTCGCAACAAATTTTTTAATTTAACTGCTACCAAAATCCTCGCCAAAATGGCTACTTTCACGGGAATACTTCAGCCTAATAATGACGTCTGAGAATTTCAAGAGTTTAAATAGGTTTTAAGTGAAACGAAGGGATTGGATTTGCACAACTGGCTTCAAGGAATGCTTGTAAAATGTACATTTATATTGATCGGAGCCTGAAAGAAAGAGAAAATTTCGTAATATTTGAAAATTGTGGAGTTCAGCCTGACTTAAAAATTTTTACTGAGTGTGTTTAGTCGTAATAAAGGACGATTACGTTATTTGAGTGAGCGACAATATTGCCTTTACTCGAATCTAAGCCAGACTATTGTCCCAGTGTTTATACTACTGAAAATCGGGTGTGGCTCATAATCGAAGGCAAAACATTTGTTGGATGGGAGAAAATGAGTTTCCCTCCTTTTTAAAAAGAAAAACGGAACCACATCTACTCTGTCCACTTGAATTGATTCCTCATCCTATTCTGCAGTTTATCTCCAGTTTCGTCTGTCTTAAACTTCATTTTCTGCTTGTATTCAGTAATTTTTTTGTACACGTTTTCTTTTAATTACCTAAACCAGCGTTTCTCAAACTGTGGGGCGCCCCCCAAGGGGCGGGATAACCCAACAATGGGGGGGGCGAGCATATCAAAAAGTCGCAAATAAAACTTTATTTGAAAAAATTAATTTGCTGAAAGGAAGCAAAACAAAATACATTCTGACATAATAAATAACAAAATACGCATTTACGCATATATAATACACATACAAATGTATCGGAACTGCACACTTTATTTGATAATTACTTCAACAATACTAAGTTAAGAACAAGTTTAATAATTACCAGTGACCCCATGGGCTTGTCATATGTAAAATTATATGCAAGAATGAACACTTATCTTGATAATTTGTTCGGTTTGTAATTAAATTCATAATGTAGATTTACGTCTGTGACGAGAATCTGTACAGCACATTATCACCAATACTCTTAGGCGTCTTTGGAGATTGTAAATTCCCGTATATTTCCAACCAGCTCTAAAAGAAGAAACCGGGATATGCAAATTAGTTAAAGTATTTAAGGAGAGTGTTGTAAGTTAACAGTAGGCTCTCTATTACGCCAAGAGATAGGTTGACGGAATTCTAAGAAGGTTCAAGTTGATTTTGCGATTAGTGTCTCGCTGACTATTAGGCAGTGATCTACAATTGAAAAGTTTGATACGCCTGGAAAGTGAGGTAGTAAAAGGAAGATGAGATTTAAATCTAGATTATCGGTTCATAAGAATAAATATGTAATACAGTTAGTGGTAATTTAATGAACGCTTGTAGTTCAAATTGCGTGTATCTCTCGATCCTCATATTCCCGTAATCACGTTCGATATTAGGTTTAATAGTTGATTAATATTATATTTCGTGATTTAATTTAATAGTAAGGGTCAATCACATTGACGTAGACCAGTGCTTCCCAAACTTTCAATGTTCGCGACCAACTCTTCAATCATAATTTGCATCGTCCCCCCTCCATACAATAAAGATGTATTAAATTCAATAATACTATATTTTGAATCTAAACCTGCTATACGACTTTAACCTCTTAAGCCTCCTCCCAACGTATATAAACGTCTCGCTCAGCCAGTGTGTTAATTGCCAAGACGTATATATACGTCTTTATGAAGGCGTATATATACGTACATATAGTATATACATATATACATATATACGTATATATTTTTTGACGTATATATCGTCCTTTTCTGTGAACTGCTATCAATAAAATTATTCAGAAGACTTTGGAAAATGATCTTGACAGTGTTCGAAAAGGATTCACTTATTTCAGAGGATTTGATTATTTATATCCCTTTTCCACCACTCACCCCCTTCCCCCTCAATACACCCCATTTATCCACGTGCTAAACGGTGGCTTTGGTGAGCGTGATTTTTAATCGGTATTTAAGGGATTATAATTACAAACCGTACAAATAATCAAGATAAATATTAATGCTGGCATATAATTTTATACATGGCAAATCCATGGGGTCACTGGTAGTTATTAAACTTGTCCTTGACTTAGTATTGTTAAGTTAATTATAAAATAGATTGTGCAGTACTTGATACATTTATAAGTGTATTATAGTGTAAACTGATATTTTATCTTTTATTATTCTGAATGTATTTGTTTATTTTCAGTAAGTTAATAATTTTTTTAAGAATCTTTTGTTTTCTACTTTTCAATATGCTCGCCCCCCTTGTAGGGTTATCACGCCCCCAAGGAGGGCGCGCCCCACAGTTTGAGAAACACTGACGTAGACATATCGATTAATCTTTGTAATTAGAAGGTTGAGATAATTGATTCAAGTGAATAAATATAATTTGTCATTGTAAAAATGTCGTCTGGTTGTTCTTTGCCTCAGATCAATCTTGGTAAGGTGGAATCCAGGGGGATTCTCACGCGTCAAAGTACATTATTATTGAATTCAATACATTGTTATTGTTTGGATGTGGGAGGGGGAGCGAAGAAAGTTATGACAGAATATTGGATCGCAAGTATTGAAAGTTTGAGAAGCACTTACCTAAACATCAAGGGTATCGACAAAGGAAACAGAGCAGTTGCTACTGAAAATTTGACATCAATGAAACAAATATACACCGATGGCTTAAGCAAAATGATATAAATTTTGCATGAAAATGTGCTCAATAATCTGTATAATTCTTTTAAGTTCTTTAATATATTATTTACAAAAAAAAATGTTGCATGGCAAATGCACTAGATGGCCCGGAAGACGATACCTTTTGGAAAAAGGACGATGTAGGCATCGTGCCGCTTAGAATCGACAAGATTTTTTCGCAAAAATGTTTTGAGAACTTGGGGTGTGACTTAGAATTGCTGGCGGCTTAGATTCGAAAAAATACAGTACTTATGATGTCAATAGTATATGTCCCTAAAATTTCCGTGACTGATTATTTATTAATGTCCCGCTTAGAAGAAATATGATAGTAACAGTGAAGAATCTTTGAGACTCGACAAATTTAAAGTGCATTAATCCCTCTCCGTGGCAGATGTCAAAGTCCACTATTTTCACGTGTAAGATCAGGCTGTCAATACTTTTTGATTTATTGGAACTTTTATAAAGATTTTGATGTATGTGCTTTCAAAGAAAAAGAATCCAAACACATGGAAAGGGTTCGATATATTAAAATGCACTTTTTTTCATAACTGTATTTAACTATCTATCGATTATACATTAGCATTACTTTTATATCTTGAGAAATGGAAGAACTATTATTTACTGTAAAAAACATTGAAGTATATTGAGTAGAATTTTTTATTATTATCAAAAGCTTTGGACCAGTGATACTCAACCTGTGGCTCGCGAGCCGTATGTAACCCGTTGGCTTTTTATGAGTGGCCCGGCTATGGCCCATTGCACTAAAAATTCCAATTATGTAAGAACGACGTGCTAAAATTTAAGCGGGAAATTCTATTCTACTATTAGCTCACACACACTTTCTCTCTTTATATATATTTATTTATTTATCTTGGTGGAATTTTCAATCATTAATAAAATACATTTTAAAGCGCTCAATTGAGCTGAAATTTTATATACCTGATTATTTTAGTTAACAATACAATAATTTAATGGAGTAACTTCATGGACAGACTGACGTCAGTCAGTAATCACGTGAATCCAACGTCAATAAACAGCACGTGCGATTTCATAGCATTGGTTTTCCTATACGTTTGTTGACGTCTCATTCTTGTATCTTAATATTATCTAATTAAAAACATATGATATCATTGTATTTTTTGCATTATTCTAGTATATATATTTGTTAGGAAATAATCTTAGCAACTTTTTTATATAATTTTTGTTTTATTCTAATTTATTTATCTAATCAGGTAATTGTGTACTTCCGACTAGTGTTAGCTCGCATATTTATTTATCCTAGTTCGGTTGGATCCAGCATTTATTTATATTTCATGGTACACTTAGGTATGAATCTTAGTTATTTTAGTTTTTAATTAATTTAGTAGTTCTCTTTATTATATAGTTTTGCGCAAGAATGGTTGACAGTATAGTATTAAAACTACTTTTTTAAAATTGTATGATTATCGAATAACATTGATATCATTTCTTTAAAAAGAGCTCACACCTATTATTATGCAACACAGTGTCAGTTAGGTGTGAATAATATAAAAAAGTCTGTTTGTAATTTTAATTAATAATTCAAAGTCAGGACAAATAATTTATTCTGAATTTTTCAATTTGATGATTATTTATGGGAGGAATGTTTACAAAAATCAAAGAAATGTTTCTTTGATTTTTATCTTCCACACGCAAATTATCGATTTCTAAATTATTTATAATTATTCTTTGCTGTTAAAATTTAATATGTCATTTCTTTCTTTAAATTAAAATACAATATTCTTAAGGGGAATAAAACCATTACAAAAGAGGTAACAATTTTTAGAAATGATTACTTTTAATTTGATATGTTATTGTCTTATTTTTTTGAAGTACATATTAAACTTGCAAAAAAGTTTATTTCTTGAAGCCTGTGTACATAGAGCATTATTTAATATGAAAGTTTTAGATAAATGAAGATAATTATCTTTTGATAAAAGTGTTTTTTTCCCATCTTTTTTTTGAAGTCTCAGTGGCTACTTAAGAAGTAAGTATTTGTTTATACATGCTTTAACTATTTTCCTTTTTGCACAAATCCTTAAATTAGTTTAATTCCTGAAAACTCAGTATTATGCATGTAAAGGTAATTAAGGATGTGAGTATATGATTCATATATATGTCTCCTGTGATGAAAATTGAATTTTTTTAAGAACTTCATGAATTGCAAATTTTATAATAGTATGGCTTACCAATGGGGACATTAAACACTCTATGGGAAGCATTATAAGTGTCAGACATTTGAAATAATCGCATAATTTTGGTTTGATTTATCAATACTATAGGAAGTTCTTAATTTTTTCCCCTTTGTACTTATATGCTACTAGCTGTTAAACCTGTTCTTCACACAGGTGTGAATTTATATATATAAATAATGTTATGCATAAAATTTCTCTTCCTCCCCCCAGTACTTCATTATTTAGAAATGGTAAATAACAATTTTCTAAAAAATATATTATATTTATTTACTCAAGTTTACCTACCTACACTTAAAATTCAAATGAATATTTTATTTCACTGTGGAACAATTATTCGTTGAAAATGAATTTTTTGCTTACACAATGTATTGCGTATAAATACTTTATATATATTTTGTACAATATTATGAAGCATTTAAAGCTATTTGAAAATGTTTCTAACAAAATAACATTCCTATCTTTGACTTCTGATTTACTTAGTAATTATCCTTTAAAAATGTTTAGAAATTTTTTTAGAAATGATTGTATAAAGTAATAAAAGAAAATACAATTTCACTATTAAGTTAAAGAAATAAAGCATATTAATATATAATTTTTAAAATATATTCAATGTAATATGAACTTCACCTTTATATCTCGGCTACTAAATATTATGCATTGATATGCGACACTTGGATCACAAATTCAGATTATTAATGGGAGTATGAACTATATTAAAAATTTATATTACAAATTCAATAATTTTTTTAATTGCCTTTGTATAAAGTGCTTATAACATTTTGAACAACTTGTTATAAATAATTGTATAATATTAAAGAATATTTCATCAGAAAAAATACTATAATTTTCACAAATTCTATTTAATTTCTAATTGAATTGCATACTTCTTTAAGCTATTGTTTATCTCATATTAGATAGAGTTAATATGAAAGTTTTTGATTAACAATAAATATCTATCCTTTAATGAAAATGAATCTTATTTTTATAACACAATTCATTGCAAATAAGATAGAAACAATTTAATACAATATGGAAATGAATAGCTGCATAAAATTTCCATTCACAATTTCTACTAGTTATGTCTCTTGACCAGATATTTATGTTTAGTGTTAAACACTTGAGTTCCATTTCATGCAAACTTAAAACTTACTTGGAGAAATGCATTGGCATTTTATTTTGTTATCACTAATATGTATCTAAAGTGTCCTTTTATATATAATTATACTTTTAAAAAAAGAAATTGATCATTATAATACACAAGAGCCCAAAATTTATCTTCGAAACATATGTCACACAAAAATATCAGTGATTTTGACGAATTAACCTCTTAACAATAATTTTGAAAAAATATTCTCTGTCATTCTCTTCGATAAATATCATAAATTGTTCAAAGTACTCTTCTTAGGTCAATATTTGCAACAAACTCAATGCAACAAATTTATTCAGGACATATATCATGAGATTTATTTTTGCAAAAGTATAAAATAAATCCAATCTCTATAATGATAAATCTACAAATTGTGCAAATACCAATAAATGCATATTTGTTATACATATGTAGTAAAAAAATTTGTATGTGTGAGACAGTTTTTATACCATACAGTCAAACTCTGAAAAACATATGTGTTGAAACCACGCAAAAAAAATATATTACAATTTTAATTATTTTCCAAAAGAATTATGAATTCAAAAATGACTTTTTTTTACTTTGGTCATGTAGGAGTGTGTGTGAGCACGACTTTTATATTTAATATATGGAAACAAATTTATATTCTACTATATACACATTCTAATTTAAAAATTTTAATGCCTTAATTTATTACCATATTTGGAATTCAATTCTCGATAAATCATATATTTTACCTTAAGTAATGCAGCGAATAAAGATTTTTTAAATGTAGCACAATTTTTTTATGTGTAATTTTACAAATGGTAAATGATAATTTTGATTTCTAATGTTTGAAAGTGGTTCTTATTTCATCAACTAGTATAAATATTAACAAAGCTGTAATAAAGTAAGATATTTTTCAATTTCTTTACTTTTTCTTTTTTCCTGTAATATTGTAAAATTACTAAGTAAAATAAGTTTTATAAATAAACACTGGAGTGCAAAAATTAAGGACGAAGTCGAAAAATTAGCATATCAGCTGAACGAAGAGGCAGAGCGGACAGAAAGACCAATCAGGAGATTAAGTAAGGTGATGTACGGTAGCACATGCGCAGATATGCAGGTAGACGTAATGGGGGAGTGTCTGAGTAGTATAAAGCATGTTGTCGGTGTAAGATCAGTATTTCTGGCAAAGAGATTGCACGCCGTATAGCAGTTAAAATCACACCGAGTTGCTGCCTCAGCGAGAAATGGCGAATAATCAATCTGTTAGACGACATCTGGATGCTTTTACCCGAGGTCGAATCATTGGGAAGATGGAGGAAGGCCGCAGTGTGACAAGTGTGGCTACAGAGTTCGGAATTGCTCACAGCATCGCTTCACGACTTTGGAGACAATTTCAAACGACAGGAACAGCTATCCAGGGGTTCAGTAGTGGTCGTCCACGAGGAACCACACCCGCATATGACCGGTACATTGTCTTACAGGCCAGAAGAAACAGGCGGCAGACAGCGCGAGAAATCGCTAGACACACGACACAGGCGACTGGACGACCGATATCGCGTTTTACCGTGGCCAGAAGACTGCACGGTGGTGGTCTTTTTGCACGACGCCCTGTACGGTGTGTACCTTTAACGCCTGCTCATCGGAGAAGGCGTTCTCTGTGGTGCCGGGAACACCAGAATTGGACAGACAATGAATGGGGACGAGTACTCTTTACTGATGAGAGCAGATTCAGTTTGAGTAGCGATTCTCATCGCATACTCATCGCATACGCATCTGGAGAGAGCGGGGAAGCCGCAATCATCCCTCGAACATCATTGGAAGGGACAGGTATGGAGGTCGCGGTGTTCTCGTTTGGGGAGGCATCATGCTTGGTAGTCGTACAGACCTTCACATCTTCGACGCAGGTTCAGTCAACGGGACCCGTTATTGTAACGAGATTCTTCTTCCATATGTGCGTCTTTTTAGAGGCGCTATGGGTCTGCAGTTCCTTTTTATGGACGACAATGCACCATGTCATCGCACAGTAGCTGCCGAATAGCTCTTACAGAGTGAGGATATTGAACGTATGGATTGGCCGGCACGATCTCCGAATCTCAATCCCATCGAGCATGTATGGGATTTTCTAGACAGACGCTTGGCAGCTCGTACTTTACCACCAGTAACGATTCGGGAGCTTCGATTGACGCTGCAAGACGAATGGGCAGCAATGCCTCAACAACTCATTGACACCCTCATTCTCAGCATGGGCAGACGCTGTGAAACCTGCCTAGCAGTCAGGGGAGATCATATCCCCTACTAAAGACCGGATGTTTCTTGCTGGACACCCATCACAGGAATGTTTCGGCCTTCAGTCGCGTTGCGCTCCATGCTACTTTTTCAATATCAAGCTTCTTTTTATCCCTCTGATTTCTTTTTAGTAAGTGTTGCTTACATTACACATGTCCTTACGTATTGGGGATCTTACGGTATTAAATGTGTTGATTTGGAAAGCTTTTGTACAAAGTTATATTGAAAAAACCGTCTCGTCCTTAATTTTTGCACACCAGTGTATATACTTCTTTTTGATGTATGTATGGTTACATGTCAGATTCTTGTGTTCTAATTTTAGATAATTAAATGCAGAAGTACCTCTGTTAACTACTCTGAAGATGTGTAACATAAGTAAAATTTAAGTTAACTAAACATAATATGTTCTCAATATAACTTGATGTAAAATAAACAAATATTTGCTTTTAAATATTTACATTCTTCTAAAAGTAAGTCTACATCTATCCAAAATCCTTTTTGAAGAAGTTTCATTTGTCTTACGGTGTTGAAAACATTATTCAAAGGGTGGTCAAACACATAAACACTAGGAAAATGGTAGATAATCCTCACGCTTCACCATGGTATCAAAGCACTTTCATTTGTTATAATGATATTATAAAATGATTTTTCTTTCTAATTATCCTTTCTATAACTGATCGAGCAACCATTTAAGCAAAATAAGACATTTTAGAAAGTAAAATGTAAATCTTTAAGAATAAAATAATCGTACGCAATAGTAAACAAACGACGCCATATTCACCGGTTGACGGAATCACGTGATCGTGACGTCACATGAATTTAGTCCATTATAATTAATTAAAACTAACTGATTAAAACTAATTATTTAAAGAATTACAAATGCAGCTACGTTGGCATACTTTTTGGCGACTTAGCTACCATTTTGGCGACTTGTGTTAAAACTTGAAAAGGTTTTTTTTCTCACGTTTCAAAGCATTCAGTTGAACTGAAATTTTATATACGTGATTCTTTTGGATGACAATACGATATTTTAATGATAATTAATAAAATTAATGACCACTTAATGTTGTGATTATGTCATATGTATAAACATATTTATATTAATACTAACTATTTAATAAAAAGCAGCTAAAATAAAAATTTTCTTTGTTGATCTAAGTAGGAATTGACTTACATTTTTTTATATTACTTGTTTTATAGTAGAATGTAAACAAGAGGCTTGGTCATGGATGAAAGGAAATCGAAATAACCCATAACTCGGCAACAGACGCATAAAAGTAAATATTTTCTTGTAAGTGTTTGATAGAAAAATTAATAAAGTATTCAAATAAAATCTCTGAAAATAAGAGTTTTAAAATTTTAATCAATTTTGTTTTGTCCAATGCTACTTTGGTCTTATAGCGTTTCCCTCCTCCCTCATTATGTTCATGTTGCGGCTCGCGTGAAATACATATGATAAAGAGTGTTATTTTTTCCAGGTAGAGAAGTTTAAGTTGGCTTACTTTCCAAGATGGCGACCGATGCAACAGCTGTCAAGGGATTTAGTCTCAGTTTTATTGGGCAATTCATCCAAACGATCATCAAGCAAGGCGTAGATTCGTCGATGGCCGCTGTTCACGATTTTCATAAGCGAATTTTGTTTAGCGATGAAGCGCACTTCTGGTTGAATGGCTACGTCGACAAACAGAACTGCCGCATTTGGAGTGAAGCTAATCCACAAGGGTATGTCGAAACACCATTACATCCAGAAAAACTGACTGTTTAGTGCGCTTTATGGGTTTATGGAATCATTGGTCCGTACTTCTTCCAAAACGATGAAAGCCACAACGTTACAGTCAATGGTGATCGGTATAGAGCCATGATTACTAACTTTTCACTCCTGAATTGAACAATCATGATGTCCAGGAGCTGTGGTTCCAACAAGACGGCGCAACATGTCACACAGCTCGTGCCACAATCGATTTATTGAAAGACACGTTTGTTGACCGCCTAATTTCACGTTTTGGACCTGTGAATTGGCCTCCAAGATCTTGTGATTTAACACCGCTAGACTATTTTCTGTGGAACTATGTAAAGTCATTGGTCTATGCGGATAAGCCAAAAATGCTTGACCATTTGGAAGACAACATTCGCCGTGTTATTGCCGATATACGGCCACAAATGTTGGAAAAAGTCATCGAAAATTGGACGTCCAGATTGGACTACATCCGAGCCAGCCGTGACAGTCATATGCCAGAAATCATATTTAAAATATAATGCCACAAGATTATCTTTCGAATAAAAAAATCATGTCAATCGAATAATACATCGTTGTTTTATTGCAATTTAAAGTTCTATACCTCTAAAAAACACCCTTTATATACGTATTCATATTAATTGTAACTATTTAATAAAGTAACTAAAAAAAATATTTTCCTTTATTAATCTAAGCAGGAATTGACTTAAAATTTTTCTCCATATTACTTGTTTAAAACAAAAACGAATAGATTTTGTTTTATAAATATGTAATACGGAATTTTTGATTACTTTTTTCGCACGGTTTTTTAAGGGATATAATTAGACACCTTTCATCTCACGTGAATTTTTAAAGTCAGCAAAGTTTTTTTCCCCCATCAGACTAACCACCTGACCGGAACATCTGCTCATGCACTTCAGGGATCAAGGTCACATACACTGAAATGGGAACAGTAGGTCTTGGTCTTCATGGGCAGTCGCGCCACTGAGTTTTTTCATCTTACACGATTTCTTAAAATTGTGGAGCATATCCCCAAATTTACCATATGCGGCATGTATTTTTTTCACACGCTCTATCACGCATTTTTTAGTGGCCACATCAAATCTCTTAATTTTCAACAGGACTGGAGAGTCTTTCCAGACTATCGTAAATGCGAGACCGATCAGGCATCCCCTAACCATATTCATAATTGATATAATTTTACTATTGACGAGGTCTTAGGAAACCCTATTTTATTTTTGGATTTTTTTGGCAATTTTTGGTCTTATAGAGATGGTGTGTGACAGCTCTATCCACAATTTTTTCACTAACAATTAATTTTCTGGAGGATTTTTTGGTCCCTAAAATTATTTAATAAGAAAACTTCCACCTAAGAAGAGAACGTTGACATGCAAATTAAGACTACTATATAAAGTCTAGGCGTTCAGGTTAAAGTGAGAGGTAGGGTAGACTGCTCTAGCGGAGCACTGATTAATCAAATTTAAAGTGTGATGCAGCTATTTAGTGATTGATATTGGTAATGATTAAGGTGACGATCTTTCATTTAAGCTTTAATCGAGATTAGATAGCTAGGAAGTCAGAATAATGGAATTGAAGTGTTACAAGTCATTAAAGTCTTTTCATACTTCGCGTACCTCGTTAATTGTCTTCATATTGATTAATTGAGTGCATGTCTTACTTTTGATTGATCGAACTTGTGTTGTGGATTGTGCTGTAAATAAATTAAATGGTTTTGAATATGTCTAGTCTTCCTTCCTTTTCTCCCACACCTTTAGGCGCAGAGGCAAGATCCTAACAGGTGTAGTAGCTAAGCTACGCCATCTGGGGTAAGAAAAAACATTTTTTGACACGATTTTTTTCCCTCGGTTTTCTACGGAACGTATCTACCGAGTAAAAAAAAAGAGTTTTGTGTATATGCATAGTATTAAGGTGACCAATCGTCCTCCCTTAGGGAGGACAGTCCTGCTTTTATAGATTCTATCCTTCCTCAAAAAATGTCCTCCTACTTGTACTCCTTTTCAATATTTTAAAACTAATCTATTAATTTTTGTATTCAGAGAGGAACCAAACATGTTTCCAATATATTAAGGAATAGTTTGAAACAAATATCACAGTAGAAATAATAATTTTCTATGTTGTTTTTCGACTACATCGCATGTGAATTGGGCAGATATAGAAAACGGTTTTGAGTTTTTATCGGAAGAAATGCGTGATATCAAAATCGATGACAATTGTCTATTTGATGAAATTAGAAGACTTAATGTGTGTTTAAATCTATAAATTACAACAATTGGAAAATCAACATGCTGAAATTGATTAAAGATGTGTGGAAATACTTAACCCCATTTCAAAAATGAACACATTCCTCATGAAAATTTAGTTGAATTAAAATTTTCAATGTGGAAAGTGTGCTGCCCTGTAACTAATGCAGCAGTTGAAAGAGTTTTTTTTTCAAATGGTAATAATTTTTGGACAAGTGAGAAATCAATTGATACTTTATCAACAGAGCTTACTTTACAGTTCGGCTATTTCTTGCTCCAAAATTTCCTATATATTAGAAAAAAGTGCTAGTATTGAAAAAAAAATAATTATAGAATGCAAAAATAGTCTATTTTTTTTAGTAAATAATTAAAAGGGATGTAAGCATAATTAGTGTATTTTTGTTTGAATCAATAAATTGTTTCATATATTTACGTTGTAATTCTTTTTTCAAATTTTTAGTCCTCCTTTCCATTGTCAAAAACCTGGTCACCTTAACGTGTTTAGCAACTGTAATCCAATATGCTAGTTTTAAAATTCTAAGCCTTTGATTGACACTTTCATTAAAAACTATTCGAATGAGATTTTAAGGAAAGAAGCAAATATTTATCAAAGACGAACTTATTCAGTTAGAACCAACTTCAAAAGTTTTCTCTAGTTGCTGAGGTATCATAAAAAATAAATAGAAAAGTTTTGCATTAAAGACATCTTGCAGACAGCTTTTTTAAGCTGAATGCGTGACTCTTAAAAGTTCTGAACTATTCAGAATTGCTTTAAGACATAAAACAATCTCACGTGAGTAATCAATGCCTGATTTTTTATCTAGTTTCCAAAGTTCGATTTTTAAAATCCTTTACCATCTCTTTCTGAAAGATTTTCCTTTCATTATTTTATTTAAAATAAAATTAACCATTAGAGATTAAGGATTATTGCATATAAAAACAAATGCATGAAATGTCTGATTAAAAATTTCTATTTCGAAATGATTTGTTTTTCTTAATTTGGGTTTTATGTAGTTGATCACAAAACTAACAATTGAGTAATCCACCCATGCTCGGCTTAGAAAATATGCAATAGCACTACAAAATATATAATTCTCCATTTTTCATCTTATAAAGTAGTAATACGTGAAAGTAATTTACGACTAATTTTTATACATATTTAAATGTAGAATAAGCCACTAAAATTATTTATAACTATTCATTAAACAAAAATGCTTATCATCATTTATACTTTGAAGATATGTTTAATTAAAAATGATGCAATAAATAACATATAAAATTAACATATATTGTTTTTAAAGCCACCCAACCGACAGAAAAATAACATGTAAAAGCCATGATTAATTATTTGCGGCTAATGGCTAAAACGCCAGAGTTCATACGCATTGCAATGGAACATCCGAATTGTGAATAAAGAGAACATCCACACACACAATGCCCCCATACATAACTTCTATAAGAATGTAGTTCTATCGACCTGCTTGTACTGCACAAATTATTCTAATATAAATATGCAAACACTTTGAGCACATGAACCAGTTGAGACTAGGGATTGCAATACCGGGATGCCGAATACCGGTATTTTGAGCCATTTGTACAATTTTGTAATACCGGTATTCACAAGATTAAATAACGTGTTTTCGGTATTTACTAGAAATTTTTTTAACTGTCTCCACTATATGATCAGGAATCGCCAAGACCGGAAAGTAGTATAGGTTTCTGTTTTTATGTTTCCTAACGGGTGAAATTAATTAGACAGTGAATATAAAGTTGCGTCGTACAGTTAAGAGAAGTGATGAAATATTTGAATTATCCAAGGGGTGGCCTCAAACTATCCTATTACAACTCGGAGCGATGCTGCACACGTGCAAAATTCGTAGTCTGATATTCGTATCATTGAAAACAAGGTTGTAGTGTTGAAGAAAGTGCATATTATTTTTTTTCGCTATTTTTTTAAATTGGTGAGTTTGTATTTCATATTGTATTTGCATATCATACAGTGCAATTGATGCCTTATGTTTTTTTAAGATCACATTCCAAAAATTTGTAATAGTACCACAGACTGAATTATGATACTTACACTTCTTTTTGTTATTTAAATAATTAAGGTGTTCCCCTTTACTTTTATTGTGGCTATTTGTGTATTCTGTTATAATTTATAATTTACAAATTTTTGTGATATTTACACTTTCGAATAAAACTGACAAATAATACGCAGAGAAACGCCTGTATTTTCTTTCGTTTTCTGAAATTTATACTACCGGTATTAAAACTGGCATCCCGGTATTAAAATAAAAAAATACCGAATACCGATATTCAACTTTTGGTCCGATATTGAAATCCCTAGTTGAGACAAGATGTGCAATGGCATTAAAGGAAGAATGGTGACTAAATAGCAGAAATTCTTGATGTTTTGTTTGGAGTAATGCTACCATTTGACGTTGTTAGCATGACTGGTAAACCATGCCCCTAGAGAAGGTCAAGGTAGAAGTCAACCGAGAGAGACGACAAAACACGAGGACAAATGACGCGTAACCGGTACATCAGTGACTGTAGACAAGCCATTCAGCAAAGATTTGTTGATGTCATGGTTGCTATGAAGCTTCCTGCCTTTCACCGTTGCACACCTTTGGGAAATTTGAGGTAGTGTTGAACGTATGTGATTTGAAGTACAATGGATTGAATAAGTGCATCTCAAAATTTCTATGCTTGCGACCCAATTTTCAATTATTATTTTCATCGTGCCCCTTTCCATACAATTACAATATCTTGAATTCAATAATAATATACTTTGTCGTAAAGATACAATACGACTTTAATTATAAACCGTACAAATTATCAAGAGAAATATTAAATTTTGTATATAATTTTATAGCATGCCCATAGGGTCATTGGTAATTATTAAGGTATCCGGCTACGTTCGGAACCGTGATTTTAAAAAAGTGCATAAATGGATAATTTTCATGATATTTAATGTCACATAGATTAGAATACATGTATAAAATTGTTTTAAGGACATTTTGACAAAAAAAATTACTTAAATACAATATTTTGGCAAAAAGTAACTTAGAATAAGCTTTTTTCAGAATGTTCTCCTTTTATAAAAAAAGTTTCTAATATAGTAATATTTTGCTCAAATAAAGTAAGGACTTCCCCAGAGAGTCTGAACTATTTTTTTATTGAAAAATTCCCATTATTTTCAGTTACAAGCAATTGAAATAATTATCGGCGTTTTTTTCTTAAAATTTCTCCCCTCTGCTGTCGTGTAAAACATGGATAAATCCACTTCTAAGTTATATATTTCAAAATTTCCTTGTTGAGCCACTGTACAGAGGTCTGAGCTATATATTCAGGCAAAGTATTTTAATAATAGAAGTATTTTTCACAAAAGGAGAACATTTTAAAATGGATCATTTTTTGTCAAAATATTGTACTTAAGTAATTTTTTATTGAAATAATATTCTTATACAATTTTATATACATTTTCTAATATAGATGACACTAAATATCATAAATATTATTCATTTATGCACTTTTGTGAAATCACGGTTCCGAATGTAGTAGGATACCTTAAACCGAAATCTGTTATAAACATGGAATTCATTTATTCAATTTATTTAAATTGGACAAAACTGCCACTATATGTGACGGATCTATCTGCGATTCTTCAACTAATATTCTTGGGAAATATTTGGGCTATTACTTCGCGTTATTCACAACCAACCCTTCGGAAGAAGAAAATCGTGATATTCAAATTAACTTACTTTATATAGACGAAGTTTTCTACCTTGAATAGAGAGTAGGAGAGGAAATAAGCCCGAAACTAGGATAGACTGTTATTGAAGGTATCATATTTGAATTATTGTGATTAAGAGATTTATAAGAGGAAGCTTTAAAGTGTGGATAGTTCACTGAGATTAAATTGATATTAGACTAAATCGGATGATAGGTTAGATCCTTTATAAAGTAAGGATCAAGTTTGATAGTTTCCTAATCTTTCGCGTATTACCTTCGTTGTTCCAATTTCATGGTTATCATCGAGACATTCTCTTACTATTATTAATTGGATTTGTTTATTTTCATTCTGTGATAAATAAATAGATGGGTTGATTCAGGGAGAGTGTTTCTTCCCTGTAACATATCTAGGCGCCAAGGACAGAGGTGTCAATCTCTCACAATTTTATTTAAATTATGTTTATAGAATGTTATGGTACAGTTTATGTCTTTTCTTCTATGCAAAGTTAACTAATGAATGCAATTATTTTAAAAAGGAGTGACCTTTCCATATTTTTCTCGTTTCCTCAAAGTGGTCCTCGAGCCAAAATACCCCCAATCGCGACCAGCACCACTGAAGACCCGCCATGTAGGGGACTGATGCACGTTAAGCGTCCTCCCGCGATGTAGTGTGGTAGTTAGGAGAGGGGGTTGCCAGGTCAGGTATCATCCTCGTCACTTGACCATGGTTCAAAATTACGAGGTCCGTCGCCAAAAGCCCTCGTGTAGTTGAACTAAGGACCCCTCACTCACTCCCCCTCTACCTTTGGTTGCTCTTTGAAGCACCCTTACTCCCCAACTGTTCGATTCATTTAGAATTTCAATAATATTTATGTAACATACAGTGCAACGTTGCAGCTATGCAATAAATTGCTGCATCATATTGTTTATATTGTGTTTATATGCTTAGAGTGAAAGTAATATACAATTGCATTTTAAAGATATTATTTTATCCTAATAATAATTATAAATGTATTAAAAATATTAAACTTACTTCATACAAATTTTTAAAAAGAGTTTAACGTAACAAATGGCATAGTTCTTTTTTATGCTGATTTTTATCAAATACATAATTATTATTTTCTTACTCATCGTGCTTTTTCACAATTTTGTTCAGTGTTTTGAATGAACTTTTCTGCATTGCTTTTTATAATGAATTAATTCAACATAATTATTTTTAAAAAAGTAAAGCACAGCTGAATCATACATTTTTATTTTAAACAAAAAATTAAATTCAGAAGATGAGAAAAAAATTCCAATCTGCCATTCCAAAGCCAGATTCATTGTTTCATGTTTTCCTTTCCAAACTACAAAAAACGACAGCTGAAAATTGCTATAAACACCATTACTACTTGAATAAAAAGAAAAGTTTCAATTTTCCAAAACCTTTGCAAACGAAAAATGTACCAAACTACATTTATTTTCCATTAAAATTCCAATTTTTTTAACATTATTTCTAAGCCAAATATTTATAAATTAGTTTTTTACTGTTACACTCAATTCGTGGAATGAAAGATTGCTTTTTATTTGTGTAAAAAAATAAAGTACCAGGAAAAAGGTGAAAATCAGAACACGTTTTCTAATAAATTACATTTCTTAACATTTCAAATTAAGGTGAAAGAAAATCGTTATATTTTTTTCTTCTAGGAAAATGTCCAGAATCAAATAACATTTATATTTTTTTCTGTTCTGCCTCCCTTTCTTAGGAGTTTCCAAAAGACATATTTTTAAATTGACTTGTTAAGTTTCTAAGACTTTATTACTATTGTTTACTTTTAATTTTTTTTCTACAAACTCTTATTTCTTTATTAGTTAAAATATTATAGAATTGTTTTACGATCACTATAAGAACTTTTTGGAAGAAATATTTTGTTAAATGAGTTGCTTAGAGTTGAAATATTTGATTTTTTTTGTATTTATAGCAAAGAATGTAATTGAGGAAAATTATTTTTAATGAAGTTTGATAAAAATAATGATATATCATTTTTGTAAAAAATATGTTTTTTTCAGAAAATTTGCTTTTGAAATATAAAAATTAATGAAGACAAACACTGAGAGAGAGAGAAGTTCACAAAATTTAAATTTCAGTTATTTCTTGAATAGTTCCACGATTTTTCTCTAAGTAGAAAAGTAAAGAGTTAATAATTTAGATCATTTACAATATCAGTAATATATGGCCTTATCTAAAAAAGATATATTGCAATTGCTAAAAAAAAAGGATTTTTAAAATTTTTTTCAATATATCTTTTTTTAAGAGTTGTTTATTGGAATTTTCTACTTAATACTTTCTATATAAATAAATGCAAACGATAAAAATACCTCAAACTAATTTCTTTCAGTAAAGCTTTGGAATTTTTTGAGAATATTATTTACTTTTTGAGATGAAATACTTTTAGTTAGTGAAATAACAATTCTAATCTCTCTCTGTCTCTCTCTCTCTCACACACACATACAATTCCATTAAACAAATTTTAAATTCATAAGCACTATATATTATTTAAAAAAAGTAATTATTCACACTTTTTTTGAAAAAAATTAATATCTATTCATTTTATATTTTTTACCCATCAAAAAGAAATTCGTAAGGAAAACAAGAAAATAATAATAAAAAACATCTCTAGAAATACATTGTATTTTCAATATTAAAATTAATTTTACATTAAAACTAATGAATTTTCAATGTCATTTTCTTATTTTAAGCCTACGATTAATTTTAAACGTACATTATTATATAAGCAGATTAATTTTAAGCATACACAATCACATGCGTCCTTAAATTTAATTACTAATGAAATCAGTTAGTTTTAATTGAGTTTCTTGATTGAAAAGTTAAGGATATTTCATTGCTCTAGGTGAGTTAGGTACCTGATAGGACCAGTTCAGGGTCATTGATCATCATAAAATGCTCTGAAAGGGAGAATAATTGCAAAAATATCTCGAAGTTTTAAATATAGAGAGAAAAATTCGAATTACAAGAGAAAAAGTTCGTTATGTAAAAATACATCTCGCTATTAGGAAGTTATTTTACAAAGGAAATCGTAAAATGTTCTTAGCTCCAGGAAAAAATTTGTAAAATAGAAGTTCGTTTTATGGAGGTTCGACTATATTATGATTTGCAAAGTAAAATATTTTGTATATAAATAAGCTTTGCGTAAAAATAGTTTAAGAAACTATGTGACATAAATCTAAACATACTTTCTGACTGACAGATAATACTTGTATCAGCTAAATTTTGACACACGGCTTAATATTAATATATTTACATTAATAGCATTGCTTTGCCGTAGATATAATGATAAAAAATGAAATCAAAAATGATTTTATACAGCAGCCTGTTCAAACACCCGATAAACCTGTCAAGATTACTTTAGTTACGAAAAAGAATTGCAGGCAGCTTGGAAATTGTCCAGCGTATGTATACAATATTTTCAAAATATTTTATGTAACACTGAAATAGTTTTGGAATGGAGAAAGAAGTGAAAAAAAATGTTTTCAGTACATCTCGAATGATTCTGTATGTGACATAATCCTAACTATTCTAAATAATTCAGAGCTACATCTGTTCCACAGAATAAATATTTAAATGTTTAATATAAAGTTTCATATAAAATAGAATTTAAATTTAGTTACTATAGATTTAAATAGATTGTTTATTTCAGACATATTTTTTGAGATTCATAGAGTAAATTCACGAATAAATTTAATAAACATCTAATTTAATAATAATCAAGAATAATGCTTTTAGAATGACATTAAATTATACATATAAGAAAATATAATAAGGTTTATAGTACAGCAAAGAGCCCCGAAAACTTGGCCGGATGTGAGCCGAAGGATGGTCGAGTTAGTGAAAATGTAGGGTATCCGAAATAGGATTAAAAAATAATTAAGTGTTTCTCTGGGAATATTGTACTGCATTTTAAAAAAAGATAATAAACTACCCAAATACCCTTAAACAAAGGAAAAGTAAGACCTCTGCGAGGGCACAGAACGTTTATTACAAGAAAATGAAAGCTAATGAGAATGTACACTATACAATAATTTACCTGATCTAATACACCTAAAAAATACTTTATGAAGGCATAAATCTATCTGTCTATAATAAAAATAAAGTAACCGACTTTTCAAAAACTGTCTACATTTTTTATACAGAAATGCATAATGTGTTGTTGTCTCCTCTACTTCACTGCGTTTCGCTGCTTCATCACGAAGACGACAAATGAACTGTGAGTTCCTTACCGACGCACTTTGCTATTCAAAATACTGAAGGATGATTTCGACAGCTTTCTGTCCATTAGTATGTGATAGTTTAGAAGTTTGTATGTCAACATCTTTAGCAATTTCCGCCAAATTTTTATTAACCATGACACATGCAAGAATTTTTGTTGGTTTCTTTTAACCCGGGAGTGGTCAATCGTTGTGCAGAGTCATCTCAGGCACAAGGAATTTTTAATTCTGAGAAAAGTGTTTATTTGTTACCAATGACTTTATCAGTATCCTCCTATATCGTATTCTCCATGTAAGCTAAAGCCTATTTGTCGCATATCTCCCTCATTTTGGGGAACAGCAAACGTATTCTTACAATTTTAAGGTGTTTGAGGTGATAGATTTTCTCGCGCGACCACTTTTGTTCTAAAATATTTTCTATGAAAAGGCTACATTTTTCCTCTAGTAACACCTTAGTGGTTTTGATTGTTGTGTAGTACGACTTATTATGGTTTATAAATGTAAATGAACAGATTTAAAAAAATGGGCATCTGTGATCTCTATTAGATGAAGTTGAAACTTACCAAGGAATAGTACAACCTGCTGAAATAATTTGAGAAAAATGATGAACCTGAAACGTTTGGGTTCAAAGGAAAGTTTTCAAATGCTACCTAAAAAAATCTATTAATAAAGATATGAAGCCACAAGTGTAAGCAAGACACGCTTTCCCACTGTCAAAAAGACACAAGCGAGAAAAAATTCCACATGCTGTTTGTCAATCGTCAAAGGACAATAAAACTTCAATAACTTGAACTCAATATGATTGTTTTTCCTGCAAATATTATTCCTTTAATAGTAGTGATAATAGTTTGTGATTTTTGTGTCTTTTATCAAAGTCGTGCACATTTGAAACTTTTTCATTTAGTTTGATTAATATTTTCCCTCAAATTATCAAAGAAAATTTAAAATTACTTAGAGTTAGGCACGTATACTTTCTCTTAGTTAAATTATTGTCAGGAATACTACATTTCAAGTCTAAAGGCCTGATAGTTCAAAAACAGGACTTTTTTTCTTTACGCTCCTTTTACGATCCATAAGCACCTTTGGAAGTTGATTTCCTTATGCCCTGTTTTTAGTGTGTGGATCTTTAACAAACAATAGAAGCATACCTGCAAAATTTCATGTCTACAGGTCTAATAGATCTGAAGATCTCGTGATGAGTACAAGTGTGTTCTGTGTGTGAGAGAGAGTCACCTTTCTCCTATGTATTAGATATTTTAAAAAATCTTCAGCATTGTACCGTGTGTAACCTACACCAAGTCAGATGCATATGTTACTGTCGTGTCCTTCCCGAAGGGGAGGAATGAATGCTGTCATAGCCTGAGGCAGGCTGGATTTCTACGATAGATGGCGACACCACATATTTCCACCTCCACAATTTAGGCATAGAACTGGAGGGTAGGGAAATATTCTCCAGCCCCCTGCACTCGTGGTTTCTGCTGCGACCATCCACAAGACTTTTCGTACCCTCTGATTTAACGATCACGTACTCCGCGTGTACTCTGAGGGTATTTGGTGGCATCGGGCATTGAACCCAGGTTTTCCGGTCGGGAGTCCGATGCTCTAACCACTAGGCTACCCACGGCCCTAGATGTACATGATAAAAAACAAAAATAAATTATCAAAAATAAATTATCAAGCATTTTTAATAAAACAATGATCGGTATGTCTACAAGTTCTATAGATCTCGCCTCGTCTCTTGTTTTAAAAAGGGTAGGATTTTAAATTCGCAAATAAGAGCGTAACTATCTTTTACGCCATTTTCCTATAGTAGATTTCCACTAAACCAATTTTCAGTGAATCTCTACACAGAAAAATACACATGCTTACCACCTTTGAAATTTGAAAGCTTAAAAATGGGAATCTTCATCCATAGGCCTCAGCAAGCCACCTTAAATGTTGATTTTTGTAAAACTCGTTCTTGCTAGATCTTTACTCAACAAAAGAAACGTGCCTGGAAAATTTCCTGTATGCAATTCTGGTACAGATGTGAGCACTAAGTCGATCAGGATCGATCAGTGGACAACCAGGACATTACGAGGGGACCGTTTGAAGATTAAAAGTTCGTAATTATACAGCAAGATATTCAAGATTGGAGGACAGTATATGCAGACAAAGTCTTCTACATTCTATCACTAAGAGAACTAAATTCAGACAAAATGATTTATTCAATTCCTACTATTAGCTTACAATCTTCATATTTATATTTATATCTCGTTAAAATTTTAAATAATTAATAAAATACTTTCTATTCCTCCATTCAAGTTCAAATACATTTTTTAAACTTGTAGTGGATGGCACTTGATGTTAATACAGTTTTTTCACATATTGATTCATTAGTTAAACTTAATTAATGATTAAATAGTAACAAACAAAAATAACAGTACAACACCCTATATAAAACACAAAATCGACCGTGGTGTCCCCGTAGCGCATTGGACTTCTAATACAAAGGTCGTGGGTTCGAATCCTACCTGGCATGGTCTTATTTTCGGAGAATGGGACTTATGACTGAATAAATAATAACAAAAAAAATATAGTCCAATACTATATAGAGAGAGGAAAATCGCTTTCTATGTTGCCACTTAGTATTGTGATTCTGTCATTAGTTTATACGTATATATATATTAATTGTAATTATTTAATATAAAGTAACTAAAATAAAATTTTTCTTTGTCAACTAAGTAGGAATTGAGTAAAAATTATTTTTATTATTATTATTTGTTTTTTAATGAATTTTGAAATGTTTGATAATAAATTCATCCTTTATTATTTTTATATTTTGGACTATTATTATGTTTGTATCTTGCGTTTTGTTTTACACGTGGTTTTAAAATAAACTCCTGTTTGTGAAAATTTCAACACCATGAAGGAAGCATCATAGTTGAATGAAATTTAATACACAGTTGAGTGGTAATGGTACAAATAAATGATTACATTTTCAAACCAAAACAAACAATTAAAAGAGACAGAAATTAGTATTTTGTGTGGCCACCACGCGCCGCAATAAGAGCTGCTACACGACGCGGCTGGAGTTAAACAAATTTTTAATATCTGTCTGCGGAAGAGTATTCCATATTGTTTGTATGCGCAACCAAAGTTCGTCTGTCGAAGCAACAGGACGAAGATCACGAGCGATACGCCGCCCAACGATATCCCACTCATGTTCAATCGGTGACATATCCGGCGAATATGCAGGCCAAGGAAGAAGCTGTACCTGCTGCGAATCAAGATAGGATTTGACAGTCTTGGCAACATGTGGACGTGCATTATCCTGCAGGAATACAGCCCCTGGCAATCTTTGCAGGAAAGGAGGGCTGTAAAACTTCGTTTATGTATCAAGTACTGTTCAAATTTCCCACAATTCGTAGCAATTGTGATCATCCATGATATGCTATGGCACCCCAGACCATAACTCCGGGTGTTCGTCCACTGTGGCGTTCGATAATGCACTCCGGAATGCGCCGTTCACCGGCATAGAGCCTGACTCGAATTCGGCCATCATGGTGCCACAAATTGAAGCGGGATTTGTCAGAAAAGACGACCTGCTGCCAATCAGCACGCCAGCTCCTGTGCACATTGGCCCAGTGTAGTCGCAGGCGGCGATGGTTTTGCGTGAGAGGAATCCTGCATAAAGGAATCCTTGCGCGCAGGCCACGCTGCAGCAGACGTCTCCGAATTGATGAAGCACACAATGAAACACGTGTAGCTGTTGACCACTGTGCTGCCAGTTGTCTAGAAAAAGCTGTGCGGTCCGTCTGAGCCATTCGCACCAGGCGTCTGTCTTCGCGAGCTGACGTCACATTTTGGGGTCCACTCACGGATTTCCGAGCTGTCCGACCCTCGTCCGTCCACTGCTTCGAAACACGCATGATTGTGCTGCTGTTACGCTGCACACGAGCGGCTACTGCACGATAAGACAATCCAGCTTCACGAAGGCCGACGATTCTGCCTCGTTCAAACACCGAAATTTACTCAAATTTCACTCTCTTTCATCGACGAGGCATAGTAAAGATTCAGTTAACGTTTACACTAGCATATAACCACCGATAATAATACACGCCTCGCGCTACAGCTGTCTATTTATATTCGGTTTGATCTACCCTTCAGAGGGCGCTGCTCAGCATACGCATGCGCTACCGGTCTGCAATTCTAATCATTTGCATATCATGCCCTACTTTACATTTCCTGAAAATTTCAGCTCACTCGCATAGGTCCTTCGTGGTGTTGCAATTTTCACAAACAGGAGTATAGTATTTGTATCGTAGTTATGTAGGTATATATAAGTACATATTCCTTTTTTATTTACAATTAAGATATAATAACTATTCTATAACTTTTATCACTCACCCCACCAACACCCCTGAGTGGACTGCAACACCTTGAAAAAATTAAAAGCACCACGGATAAGTTTGCCTACCTTTGGTCTTACAGTTCCGTAGATCTCTTTAGGAGTATGTGTGCGTATGTGAATTGCTTTCTCCTACATACAGAAGGTCGTTCGCACTTCATGGAAACGAAAATTTCATAGTTAATTTTTATTTATAAATGCCGTATTTTGCTTCTATCTGATAACCATGGTTCTTGACAATAGCTCTAAATTGAATTTTCTGTGAAAATAAATTTGTTCTTAGTACTGTCATGCCAATTTTACCCCAATTACTCTTGAACCATTTTCCAAAGTCCGTTTAGTGTTTTTGGATACCGTTTTCCTAAGGTTCGTTTTGATAAACCAAAAGCACAAGAGTTGGTAAGCGACTTCCCCCTGAAGTCACTTCCTCATTATCCTGCCTACCTTAAGATGTGGGAGGGAGCAAAGCATGACCAAAACTTAAAAATGATAAATCCGATTTATTACTATTCAATTGTGCTAATCAACCATAAAGTAAACTACAAAAGGGAGCCTTAGGAGTGATATAAAGAAAGCAGCGACCCTAAGTGAATAAGCGCACTCTTAAATTTCACCTTAGTAACGTTGCCTTCAGATGCTCCGCTCTTTCTGTCCTACAATTAAAAAACTCTAACTTTATGTACACTAACTAATTTGCATCTCAGGGTTTCTTCTTGAGAGGGATGGCTGTGAATTAAACGTAAATGCTAACCCAAAGATTCCCCAAGAGGATTAGTTGGTGAATGTCACGTAAAGACCCGTCCCAAGTTCATTGGTGAGGATTCAGGTGATTTTACGGGTGTTTCATCAAATGGGATGCACTTTATTGTTGTTTCTGATTCTTTCTTTTCTAAATAAGGTATAGTTGACTTAGACGTGTGACTAGAGGCTTTTTTGATATGAAACTCACATTTATCAGTGCCCTTTCCCATACAAGGCCATAATTTGTTCTCAAAATTTGGTTCTAAAACATTCTATTGATAGCAGAATGCATTAAGTTTGGCTTTGCTGGAGATCTTTTTGATTTTTAATTTTTCGTTGTAACAAAATCCTGCAACTATCATGAATCATTTGGGAACTTTTCTATATACTAACAAAGCCATTTCGTAAGGTCATCCCCGTCACTTGAACAACAGAAAATGGATAGTATTTTATTACAATCACTTATATATACCAATGCCTAATCAAGTGCTACCACAAATTTCCATTTTACAGCAGCTAAACGTTTTTCATATAACTTTCTAAACTTTGTTTTTCTTTCAGCTTTATCTTTTGATAAAGCGGATGAAATGTAAGTTTAAACATCTTTTTTAACTTTAAATTTTAATGAAGGGTTTTACTTACAGTACTGGGACATATTCCTAATTTTTATGCAATTTATCTTTGACTCGGTGGCATTTCTCCGAGGATTAAAGTCTCTCTTAGGATCACTTTCTTGATAGTTGCCTGAGTTCGAACAGTCTTAGGATGAGGTTTTGTGGTCATGTTTTCATTTTTACTTTCACAGCTAGCCTTTTTCCCCTTTAAGATTTAATGTATTATTAATAAACAGTTGAAGAATAATAAGGGAGATTTTTACACCGCTTTATAATTTGTTGATACGAATATTTCTTCTCGGAAATCACAATTATGTACTTGTACCTTCGAGCCATCTACTAATTTTAGGAGCCATTTTTAAAATAAATCTTTTATGTTACATTTTAATTAAAAGAAAACATTAGCAGACTATTATTCTGAATTTGTTAAAATTTTATCTCAAAAAGCAAACGAGGAAATAAGTTACATAATCATTTCCATAAAGTGCGAATGACCTTCTGTATTTAGATATTTTGTTACTTTATAAATATTGTATCATGCGTATTCTACATCAAGAAAGATGCATATGACAACAAAAATGTATCATAAATTATCTCAACTTTAAACGCAACATAAATAAGTAAATGAGGTACCAGCAGATTTAAACACTAGTTCCTAATTTAATATTTTCTTCAATATTCAGCAAGGCTTTGCTGAAATTGAGTCAGCCTTTACAAAATAGAATTGTGCGTGTCATCATTTCTAGAATCGAGATCTAGAAAGTAATAAGATTCTCATCCAAAATGACATTTGAAACAGATAACTATGGATGGAAAGACACACATTAATATCTCGTTTCAGTCAGATTTAGTTGCCAATTATTTCCAGGGATTTGCTGTCGCAGAAGTTTGTCATAAGGTTTAGGTGATATCAAGTTTCATGCTGCACATGCACTTTCTTAATTGGAGTAAATATAACTTAATATTAATTGCTGTGACTTCAGATTACTTTTTTAACTTGACATTAAAACAATTCAGATATACTGCAGTTATATATATTTACATATAATTCATTACAAGTGTTGCTCATTATTTATATTTACTTTTTAACACAGCTAATTTTCTTTTCTGTTTCTGGGATGTTTGACAATTACTTACTACCAAATGTCCCAAAAATAATCGAGGATCTGAAAAATTAATTTATATATACATAAAAAAAGTCATAAAAACAAACGGTTTGGTACATTTTACTTTGTTAACCAGGTTATTGTAACGGCGTGGCACATAGTGCACTAGGAGACTTGACACATAGCACACCATAGACTAGAAAGAGGGCGCTGCTGTGAACTGTTTTGGCTTTTAGCTGGAAGGAGATAAGAAGAAGAAGGTGGTCTCGAACGTGAAAATGGAGGACGATGCTAATAGTTCCCGATGCGATTTATAATTGCAAATAGAGTTGTAAATATAGTGATGTGTGTGCTTTGAAGGAAATAATAAAAACGGTAAATCCGGTTAATTCGAGGGATGATTAATTCAACTACAAGACGATCTTACAGTATATATTCTCACCAAGTTTCAAAGTTTCGAAGATCGACAACAGATGGCACTTCTGTCTGGAGGAAAATATAAAAAAATATCTTATGTCTATTTCGTCCGACACTAATGCGCGAAAAAGATCGTGGTCAAAGCTTTAGAACAGGGTTATTCAACCTTTTTTTGCTGGGCCACATGCATATGTTAGCCTTTTCACGCGGGGCCGCAACATAAGAATTAATAGAGGAGGGGGAAGTGAGAGACATGCTTTAAGACCAAGATAACATATAAAATTGAAAATATTGGAAAGTTGATCCAAATATTAAAACTTCTATTTTGCTTTTTTTAATTATTATTTTTTTATATTTTTCATTTTTGTCACTGAATTTTTCTAAATTGTAAGCATTTAAGAATCACTCCTGCACAATTTCTGTATCAGTAAATGGTTTCATTTGGTTATCAGTAATGTAACAAGTTTTACAGAGTGCCATTGTTATTACTGTGTTATTACCACTGACAAAACACGTTTTTGCTGTTGTAAAGATTATTCAAGAAAGCCTATTTATCACCCCTTGATAGAGATCTTCGAGGAAAAGTGTCATTGAACTATATTCCTGCTTATTGATATTTTTTAACTACAACACTTCCGTGACAAATCAAACAATAACTGATCCATACTTGTTTTTCACTACAGAATAGTCAACTTCCCGATCGTCTTGAAACAACCTAGTTTCTTCGAATATTTTTCGCTTGCAAAACACGTAGGATAGTTAAAAATTAGTTCCATTCATGAAATGGTCGTTACTCCACTGTTGTTGTTGTTTATAATGCCACCTGTCTGACGTAGTCCGATCGAGGCCCACGAAATTCATCGTGGCAAGAGGCTAGAAGTACGCAGTCGTTGGCCCTGAGCACCATACAGGTGACAGACTGTTGTCTACTATCACAAATCAGAAAAATATCATTTCGTACCCATACAACATCGACAGCAAAGAACAAATTTGATATATCTGATTTCTTTACAAATAATTTCCCACAAAATTTTTATAAATACAGTCGAACCTCTATATAAAGAACCTCTATATTGCGAATTTTTCTATACAGCGCACTTTTTCCTGGAATCTTGAACATTTCATAATTTTCTTCGTAAGATAACCTCTCTGCAGCGAATTCCATTTTCCATATAACAAACTTTTTCTTTTGCTATTCAATTTTTGTCTCCCTATTTTTAAAGTATTTCTGAACATTTCGAGGTATTCTTTCTTTAACACATTTTATGGTAGTCATAAATCTTGAACTGGTTTTATTAGATCCTAACTGCCCGAGAGCAATAGAGATCTGAACGTTTTATCCAAGAAGTGCAAACTTTAACCCTTATTGTCCAGTTCACTAGAAACATCTTCGATATCCCCTTTCCCCCTCAGTTTAGTTGTCTCTTGTCTCCGTTTTCTAATTATAAAATGATGTATGTTTAATATTACCTGTATGGTTTAAATTAGAAAATGTCCTTAAAATTCATTAATTTCAATATAAAATTATTTTCTTAATATTGAAAATACAGTGTATTCTTCGACATTCTTTTTTCATTAATTTCAATATAAAATTATTTTCTTAATATTGAAAATACAGTGTATTCTTTGACATTCTTTTTTCCCTTTTTCTTGTTGGAGTTTTTTCTTTTTTTTGATGGGTAGGATAATAAAATAAACATATATTAATTTTTAAGAAAAGTATGAATAATTACTTTTTTAATACATAGTATTTACGAATTTAAATTTGTTTTAGATGGTTTATAAAGTATATTGAAATATGAACCTCTACATAACGAATTTTCATTATAACGATCTTTTTTGAGGGACTTTGCTACTTCGTTATTTAGAAGTTCGACTGTAAATGAATTTTTCAGAGCAATGTGTCATGATCGGGCCACTTAAAAATGCCCAGTGGGCTGTAGGTTGAGTATTGCTGCTCAAGAAGCTTTACAACTGGCTGCAAAACACGTATTGACGCAAAAGACGGTAATGCAGAAAGTTTGGTTGTATTGGAAAGGAAATGCTAACCGTGAGATGCTAGAACCTGATCGGTCCTGGTTGATTTAGCTCTCAATTGTCAACGACTAATGTGATTGAAGCAGGCGATCAAAAAACAGTTAGAATTGATCAATAAGAAAGGCGTTGTCTTCGATAACAGCAACACCGAACACACATATTTTTAGAGGCTGGGAAAAAATTGAGAGAGATTGGTTCGAAAAGTTTTGGCACATCCACCATACAGCCCAGATTTGTCCCGTTCGACCAATTTTTATTTCAGTCTCTGCAAAACTACCATAATTGTGTTAAGTTTGCTTAAAAAGAAGCTTGGGAAAATTACTTGGTTCATCTCAGAAATTATGCAGTGACTGAGTTATGACTTTGTCATTGTGAAATGTCATCGAATAAAACGGTACATATGTAACATTGATTAATGTGAAATTTATATGAATAAATTTGCTTTAGACAACATGAAAGAAATCGGAATCATTTTTTCCCAACCATTTGTCTATAAACAACTAGCCGTTACGCATCCACTTCACTGGGTATTTCATGATGTTGTGTAAATCTGTGCTGTTTGTATACAGGCTTTAAGATTTCAGTTTTATTGAAAAATATACTTGTACCTGTAACTCTCATCTCTTGATACAAAAAGCCAGAATTTCTAATTAATAACTTCTAATAATCTGAGATTAATCTAATATTATAGTCCTAGTAGTTCGAAAACGAGATTTTTTTTCTCAATACACTCCATTAACCTCCTGTTCCCCAGCAGTAGATTTCCCTAAGATCTATTCTTATTGGATCGCTGTTCAACAAAAGAAACTTTTTTACCAAATTTCAAGTATGTGGATCTGACAATTGAAAACATGATTTTTTCTATAACTCCCCTTGATCCCACACAACCTATCTTGGGGATCAATTTTCACAAAACCACTTTGTAGCGGATATGTACTCAATGAAAGAAATCTACGTGCCAAATTTCAAGAATGTACGCCTAATAGTTTTAAAATGGAAGTAATTATCTATAACGCCACTTATAATCCTTGCGAAGCCACTTGAGGGTCTATTTTTGTAAAAACCGTTTTGCAACGGAGCGCTTTTCCAAAAATGGAATAATCTTACCAAATTTCAAGGCTGCGAGTCTAACTGTTTAAAAATGGAAATAATTACCTGCAACTCCCACAAAGCCCTTGCAACGCCAATTGGCCGTCAATTTTCACAAATCTAATTTATAGCGGATCTCTACTCCATGGAAGGAATCTTCTTACATAATTTCAAGACTGCACGTTCAATAGTTTAAAAATGGAAATAAATACCTATAACGCCTCTTAAGCCCCGCAACACCTTCTGGGGGTCAGATTTCCTAAAAACTATTTTGTAGAGGATTTTCACTTTATGAAAGGAATCTGCGTTCCAAATTTCAACACTGTACGACTATTAGTTATAAAATGGAAATACTTACCTATAACGCCACTTAAGTCCCCGCAACGTCACTTGGGCTCAATTTTAGTAAAAGCCAATTTGTAGAGGATCTCTACAACATGAAAGGGAATTGCGTACCCATTTTTAAGACTGTATGTCTAATAGTTTAAAAAAGGAAATAATTATCACGTCTCTTAAGCAGCCATAGCGCCCCCTGGGTTTCGATTTTCGCAAAACCCGTTCTTAGCGGATCTCTACTCCATGAAAGGAAAATGCCTACTATATTTCAAGTATGTAAGTTTATATTTCCGGAGATATCGTGACGAATGAGTGAATGCGTGTGTGAGTCGCTTTTCTCCTAATATACAGGGCGTATCTAAACTCTACGGCAAAACTTAAAGGGGTGATAGTACGCATCAAGACAAACAATAGTAAATAGGAAACTTAGGGTCCCAAACGTCTTCCAAAGGAGATAGGTGACATCAAAGTTTAGGGTCCAAAATTTCAAATGATTATAAAAAAAACAACCGAAAAATGGGTCGATTCGTTAGCGGTTTTCGCTAAAATTATTCTTTTTGTCAGTATTTTCTTGAAAAATACATTTTAAAGATAAAGCTAAAAAAAAGTCCCTTGAGGGCATTTTAGATATTGGAGAAACGAACAACTATTTTTTGCCGTTATTTTTTGTATCACATTAAATGCTCTCAAAAGCTTAGACTTAAACTGAAATTTTGAGCTCAGAATTTGAATCGTTGGGGGTGTTAAGTAGCGCAATAAATAGACTTGGAATGCAAGAAAAGGAACATAACCGTGTTTACGAAGGATTTCCCTACTTATTCCTTTTCTACCCCCCCCCCAAAGCATCACACATGTGCGCCTGCGTGGAAAACGGAGGAATTAGGGAGCGAATTGCGTACCGTTTAAACGGTAATCAAGCGATTAATTATAAACTATACAAATTATCAAAGTAAGTATTAATTTGTGTATAAAATTTTATGTATGGCAAGCCCATGGGTCTGTGGTAGTTGTTAAACTTATTCTTAACATAGTATTGTTAAATTAATTATAAAATACATTCTGCGGTACTGATGCATTTATAAATGTATTATATCAGTGTAAATGTTAATTTTATTTTTGTTATCTCGGAATGTATTTTCATAGATTACTTTCAGTGAATTAATAATTTTCTTAAATAATCTTTTGACTATGCTCGTGCCCCCCTCGTTGAGTTATCCCGCCCCTACAGGGGAGCGAGCCTAACAATTTCAGAAACGCTGATGTACAAGAAAATGTCCTTTTTCAAGAAAAAAACAGCAACAGAAAATACATCATTTCACATCCTTCATTATCAATCAATTAGAAAGAAAACAGTGATAAAATTCCGTGCTAGTTAATCGCTTACAATCAAACATAAGAAGAACAAATGTTTTCTTCAATGTCTGGAAAAATTTATACAAAGCTTTTAAAGGATTAACTACTCACACAATTTAGCAAAAAAGTTAACATGATTTAACAATCAATACAATGTGATAGATTCGTGTAAGAAATATTTCTGTAGGAAATATTGGAAGTATTGATTTTTTTCTCTGCGCATTTATCATCTTTTGTTAAAAAAAAATAAAAAAAAATAAAACGGTTCCGCCCAAACATGATACCTCGATGTTTAATCGAGATAATACATTAAAAATACTGTTATATCTTTAAAAACATCAAGATCCATTATCAATAATTTTCTAGTTAGGAAAGAGCGTGTGACGTGTCTAAATAAGGCGACTTTTAATATGCTTGCGATTGTTTAGAAAAGCATTTTTTATCAATTAATCAAATTTTTTTACTACATTAGTCTTTTATGATGAGGTTGGAATTGTGTTTCACAAAAAATAACAAAGATAAATTAAAAAATATTCAATACAGTGAAGGCCTTTAATATAATGGAAAAAAATAATTTTGAAATTTAAATTCTGACAGTTTTGTTTAATAAAATTTATTACTAAACTTAATCCATTCTATAACACAGACATGCGTACATGGAGTTCAATTGCGTATTCCTGTTCTATCAATACAAAATAAATAAATTTTATAGAACAAATTGAAAATAATATGCAATACATGAAAAAAAAAAGAACTCTAAATATCGTTTTTTTGCTAAAATTTCTTTCAGCTTAAAAAAATATTTGAAATATTTCAAATTTAAAACGTGATTTTCCACAATCACTGAAGATTTCTTTATCAATGTATTTAAATAAAAGGTGTGTCTAGAACCAATGATTTTCCACAATCACTGAAGATTTCTTTATCAATGTATTTAAATAAAAGGTGTGTCTAGAACCAATGATTTTCCACAATCATTGAAGATTTCTTTATCGATGTATTTAAATAAAAGGTGTGTCTAGAACCAATGATTTTCCACAATCCCTGAAGATTTCTTTATCAATGTATTTAAATAAAAGGTGTGTCTAGAACCAATGATTTTCCACAATCACTGAAGATTTCTTTATCAATGTATTTAAATAAAAGGTGTGTCTAGAACCAATGATTTTCCACAATCACTGAAGATTTCTTTATCAATGTATTTAAATAAAAGGTGTGTCTAGAACCAGTGCTTCTCAAACTTTACATATACGCGACCCGATATTCAATCATCATTTTCCTAGCGCCCTCCTCCATGCAATAAAAATGTACAGAATTCAATACTACTATACTTGGACACTAAAGCTACAATATATATACGACTTTAACATCTTACGTTCCACCGACGTATATAAACGTCCAGTTCTGCTAAAGCATTAATTTTCTGGACGTATATATAAGTCTTTCCGAAATACGATCTTCTCTGTGCAGTGCTACCCATAAAATTGTTCCGAAGGTTTTGGAATGCAATACAAAGACCTTGACCGTGTTTGCGAAGGATTTACTTATTTCAGAGGATTTGTGTTTATTTATTTATTTATTAACTAATAATCTCCTGACCTCTCTTTTCAGACTGGCTTTAGAAAATGTCAGTCCACAAACCAACAAGTTGTTTTTCTTGGCCAGTCCATCAAGGACGCCCTTGATCAGAGACGCTCTGCTCTTGCCCTATTTGTGGATTTTGAAGCAGCCTTTGATAAAGTTTGGCGGCTTAAATGTATTCAAAAATTGCAGACCCTGGGTGTGTGCAATAATATGCTTATGTGGATAAGGAACTTCACTTCTCAGCGTTTCTCGGCCGTTCGTTTTGGAAATGCTATTTCCAGTTTTAAACAAAGTGAAACTGGCCTGCCCCAAGGCACTGTGATTAGTCCTATCTTATTCAACATCTTTTTTAATGATCTCTCTGATCTCTTGGCATCTGATGGACTGACCAATACGGCTCTTTTTGCGGATGACCTTGCCATGTGGTGCAGCACACCAAAGAGGTATCAGTCCAAACTAAATACCATCCTAAATCTGACCCTTGAAAGATTACACCTTTGGTGTATTGAAAATAATATGACTGTAAACCTAAAGAAGACTACTTGTCAGTTCTTCACTTTAAATAGACAACCATTCAGTCCCCAATTGGTTTATAACGGTATGCCTGTTCAACAGAGTGATGTTTAAATTTATTTGGGTTGCGCTCTTGATAACAAATTGAAATGGACTAAACATGCTGAGCTTGTTGTTTCTAAGGCAAGAAAGCGACTCTCCATTCTTATAAGATTGACCGGAGTTAAATGGGGATGCAATAGGGATACCTTAAATACAACTTACAAGACATATATTCAACCAGTTCTAAATTATTGCAATGAGGTGCTGATCTCTTCCTCAGAGAACGTTAGAAAACTTCCATAACCAAGCCCTTCGCATGATCACTGGCGGAGTTAAAACTACTCCAGTACTTGCCATGCAGTTACTTTGCGACCTTCAGCTATTCACTAATATAATTGAGAAGAATGCTGCGCTATTCTCTTCAATAGACTTATTAGACTCCCAAATAATTCATTCTGGCGGGACTATGATTCTGATGGAGGACGTAATCTTAAGACTCAAAAGGGCTTTATTCAATGTGTTCGTGAGAACATTCAATATAAAGTCATTAATGATGTGCCCTTTGAATTATTGTCTTTTGCTAACCCACTCGACTACGCAATACTCGACATCAGATTGGACCTTGTTCTGAATGTGAGAAAACGTGATCTAAGTCCAACTGCTCTTCACGCTATAGCTTTGGAAACTATCAATACCCGCTTCCCCCCGGAGAAGTGGCTTCACATTTACACAGATGGCTCACTCTTGGACTTTGCTCAAGGCACTGGCATTGGTGTTTTTAGTCACCTCTTCTCCTTCTATTTACACGCCGGCCCTTTGACAACTCACTTTGATGGTGAGGTTGAAGCTATACATATAGCCCTTCAGCAACTTGCTGTTCGTCTTCCCCCCATTGAAAGAGCTGTAATTCTTTCAGATTCTACTTCTGCCCTTCAGGCTTTGTCCAACTATAAAGAGAATAATTGTTTACGTGTGCAGAACTGTAGAGAACTCCTGGGAAAGATAAAAGGAAAGATCGTCTTTCAATGGGTACCATCCCACTGTGGTCTTTGGGGAAATGAGAGGGCAGACTTTTTTGCCAAAAAGGGAACGGGTATCCTTCAGAACTTTCGCAGAGACCTGACACTTCATTCTTCCAAACTGGAAATTAAAAGGATTTTTAGGGAATCATTTCGCCTTACAGCTTCTCGTGTTGCTCGTGATAAGCCTTGGAGTACACTATGTAAGAAATCCCACGGTATTCCAAGTTCTCCTCGTGCTGTTGCTGTAGCTAAATTTAGACTTTAAACCGAACATGACTGCCTTTGTGCTCATCTGTTTCGTTTTAATTTAGTGACTTCACCTATCTGCGTTTTGTGTGACACTGGACAAGACATGACTGCCGCTCATTTGGACGAGTGCTCTGCACTGAATGATCTTAACTGCATTGTAAAAAGGTATTGGAGAGCCCGTTGCCTAATGACCTGATGGTCAATGGCCTGGCATTTGTAAAATAAAAAAAAAATTCTCCTCCCCCTAAAAAAAAATCAAAATACGCTCGTCTACGTGGTAAACAGTGGCATTGGGGCGGGAATCCCGTAACTTTTAATCGACAGTTAAGGAAATAATTATAAACCGTATAAATTATCAAGATAAGTGTTAATACAAGCCCATGGGGCCACTGATAATTTGATAATTATCCAACTTGTTCTTAACTTAGTACTGTTAAACTAATAATAAAATGTACATTATTCTCAGTACTGATACATTTATAATTATATTATATCATTGTAAATGTGTATTCTATATTTTATTGTATCAGAAAGTATTTCGTTTGCTTACTTTCAGTAAATTAATAATTGTTTAAATAAAACCTTTTGTTTTCGACTTTTCAATAGGCTTGCACCTCCTCGTAGAATTATCACGTCCCCAAGGGGGGCGCGCTCCACAATTTGAGAAACGCTGGTCTAGAACTGATTTTCACACGCCTCAATTATATCTATTTTATTACTTTTTTTACTTTTGATTGTGTTCTTCAAAATTGTTGAACTCTAAAATTATTCTTGGCTTTTTTACTAGTGAAATCAATTAAAGGGGGAAAGAGTTTTTTAAAAAAAACAGAGCAAAATAGTTAGCACTTATATGTAAATAATGTATCCAATGATAGCTAAGATCTTCGAGGGCATCTCTGCCACCCAGTGGTCTCTGACGTCGTAAATCATTTGCACTGAGATCATATTTGTGTAGAGGTACCTCTCATTTGCTCATTGAAGCATGTAGCGAAGGACGTTTTGAAACATCGTAGCTTAGCCCAATCTTTGTTTTCTAAATTTTTCTGCTTACTCATTGTTGAAACTTCAACTTCCACTTCTTCCTAAAACAGTGAAATGAACTTTTAGCTTCGACTGTGACTGTATATGTTTACCTTTTTGAAACAGTAGAATGTAAAAGAAAACGTCCCGATATTTTCTACTGCAATTTTGTATTAACTATCTACGCTTTTCTCTTTTTTTCTCTTAAATTGTAATTTAAATGACCATTAAATGTTTTTCATTATGAATATATACTCATCAATGATTGCGAGTGAGCTTAATTTAGTTAGATTCAAGGAATGAAAATTGCTCGGACCCGATCGACTTCGAGACTAGCTGCAAAGAAAAGGTAAGCTTTTACCTTAATTTTGTTTTAGGCTCTGTAGCTAGATTAAAAAATATCAGCAATTAATACTCATCGTTAATACAGCCAGTTGTCATCATCTAGATGATGCCACGAAATTGCGGATAGTTGGAAAACTCGAGGTGGCCAATCTCATGCTATCTTCTCAAGAAACCTTGGGGTTTCGAGAAATGTGTTCACTATGTAGAAACATCTCACAGAGACAGGAACAATGGTCTACCGACCTGTTTAAGACCACAAAAGGGCAACAACGTCGGCTCAAGACCTTTATTTGAAGCCTTAGCCAAAAGGGTAGGTCTGAGACAGCAATGCAACTGTCCCGCTATCTGTATAATGCAACTTGAACATCAATTTCACGGCCAACAGTTCTCCACAGACTTAACGAAGGTCACTTGTATGTCAGATGTCCTGTAGTCTGCATTCCTTTGATTATGAACCTCAAAAACGAATATCTAGCATGATGCCATGAATACCTGTCGTGGGCAGAGAATGATTGGGGGCTAGTTCCCTTCAGTGATGAGTCGCCATTCAGTCGACAGTTTCGAGTCGTGTTCACTTCTGGAGAGAACCCGTGGAGTCGATATCGGCCCTCTAACATTGTAGAACCACTACGGACGTGGTTGTCCGATGGTCTGGGCAGACAACATGGGAGAATGGTGTCATCATGTATTTGATAGAGGTACTCTAACAGGTCAGAGGTACAGGGAAGTGATCCTTGCACCCTATGTCAGACTTTTCCATGGATAATAGGTACCACATTTTATTTTTATGAACGAAAACACCCATCCACACAGGGCTCAATTTCTGGACGAATATCTCTATAATCATTGAATATCCTTCGTTTATAATAGGAGGATATTCAATGATTGGAGCAACCTGCAGTGTCTCTTAGCTTTAATCTCATCGAACACGTATGAGACATCCTTAGAAGCTCACCTGCAGCTCGAAGACCAGCTCCAATTCGCCATTCAGCTATTTGGGTATATATAGTTCTGTAGAGTTTTGCTTCCAATCAGTAAAAACAATTTTGGGCCCAGTGGTAACATATGCTGCCCCTGTATGGGATGCAGCAGTTGCCACTCGCATGAAAATAATTCAGACGATTAAAAAATATTACTGTCATAACTAACGCACCTTGGTATGTTAGAAATGGTATTCTTCACAATGATCTACATATTGAGCTGATTTCTAACTACATCACTAAGCTATCTAAGAATATTTAAAATCAATTGAAAATCATCAAAACCCAATTATTAAAGCACAAATATTATTTACATAACCTCACTCTAAATTAGTTTAAAGTTATCCTACCACGAAGTGGAGCCTTCCGCTTAAACCTCTATAATCCAACAAAACCGTGGATTTAAACACGTAAACAACAACAAATAGCTTCAAAATACATCAAAAATAGGTCCGTGAGTCAACTGTAACCTCACCGCTCTGTCATGATTGATTAACTTTTTGGCGATCGTTTTCCTACTGAATTCTTTTTCCAATCGGATTCGCTTGGTTTATCCGCTTTGCTTGGGTCACCTAAGATAAATTCATCTTTCTCTCCCCCTTTGTGTAGGGTTTCTTGACGTGTATTTCTCTTACATAGTGTTTTATTTCCAACACACTGAGAATAGGTGTTTTCTCGCTGGCACTCGATATATCTTATTTTCGTTCATTGTTTCCAATCAGAATGAGACAGCAGATCCGACTGCAGTCTATGATAAAAAAATTAAGCTAATAATTAAAGATATGAAAATAAAAAATTAAATAGGCAAAATGTATATAGTTCAACAAAATCTAAGTTCATCAGGATATCTTTTGGTCTTCTGGAAAATTGATTTGGGATACTTTGAGATATTTGATTTAGATATTAGTATTATAAAGAAACATCTAAGTAATATTTTTAAAGCGAGGTTACCTGCTTTTAAAATCTGCTGTTTTCTAAGAAATAAACATTTTTAATACAATGTTTATACAAAAAAAAAAAAAAAAACTCCACTGTATTCTGATATTGGAAAAACATGGCATCAAAATCTTTTCCCAAGTTCAAATGCTTTACTTAAAATTGATGCTGCAATCTATTTAGCGTATTAAAATTTAGTTCAAGTGAATATTACATTATAAAAATTATCGTCTGTGTATTGAAAATAGTAAGTTTTCATTTGAATATGGAGAATGTGTAATTACCAGAGCATGAAGGGTCATTGTAATGCGTATAAGTTCTAAATGCTGTAATATTTTAATATATTTTTATGTATTGATTTGAGTAATTTAGTGTTTATATATAGAAACCTTTATAAAAAATATAATTTATGCAAAAAAATTCGAAAAAACTCCAAATTCTGCTGAAAAAATTAGAATACAAAACAATTTAAATTTTTATCAGAATCATAATAACAAACATACTACGAGTATATTAAAGATCGATAATAACTGTGCCATCTTTTGAAGCTTCCAGGGGTGGGGGTATAGCTTTTATTCTCCAAAATTCAATCTAATCCAAGCTATTTAGAACACCATATTTCTTTTAAGGAACACCTGATGGAATTATTAGTGGGTTAATAGCAGAAACCCAGGACAAATATTTAAAAATTTTTAAAAAAATATGATTGAATAAATGTGAGATTGCAACGAATTTAACAATTGTGATAAAGACATCCGCGAATTTAATTAATTTAAGCAATCTATCTTGTAAAATACATTGATTAATTACTATTAGTTGAAATGTTGAAATCAGTAGAAAATGTTGATCTAGCATAAAAACAAATTAAGAATAATAATGGAAAGAAACAGTATTATACAGAGCGTGTTGCCGAATTCGACTGAGAAATTCAGAGGAATAATAGTAGGTAGTATGAGGACAACAAAAATCAATGTAAAACATGGGGTCACAAATCACGCTTAGTCTTTGTAATTCGTGAAAATAGTTATGAAGCATGTGATGTAGAGTAAAATGAAAAGGGGCAATAAGTGGTAAGAAATATATTTATTAGAGACATAAGATATGTTTACAATACGAACAATTCAAAACAGCTCAACATCAGAAATGCAACGACAAGTGACTCTCACAGGAATTGTTCGAAGTTGCGGCCCCCCACGTATGTCACAGCGCAGTCAACCCCGACTGATAAAGAGTTGTCGGACGATGCGCTTGTGTTGTCAGTTGAAGCGGCGACGATCGGTGGGTGGCGAAAGATGATACATTGTAGCCACCGGCGTCTCATGCACAAGCGATTTCAGGTGGCATTAGAAGAAGAAATCCAACGAATTGAGTCCTGGGGAGCGTGGATTCCTATTAACAAATCCGTCACGTCCAATCCACCTTCCAAGATATGTAGTATGGAGGTGGGCATCCACCGCAATGGAAAAATGTGCTGGGACACCATCATACATGAACCACACGCTCTGGTGTGCAGTGGCTGCTACTCCCTGCATAGTTGGGAATCTGCATACGTGCAGGTTTTTTCAACCCTCCCAAGGTACTTCAAATCCCCCCATACGTTTGGCTACTCCCCTCGTCTGGTCCATTGTCCTCCCGATAGCAACTATTACAGCATTTTCCATGTTCTATGACAATTTCTCATTCCCGTGGTATCTACTATCGACTCTCTGAATTCGTCAGTTGAATTCGGCAACACCCTATAGAAACACACACTCACACTGTTTTTAAAAATGCACACATTTTCAATATTAAAAAACTCTAAACTGTATCCAAATTGATTTTTATTTATCTTTTTTTCCGACGCATAATTAAGTACTTATCCATCAGACATATCTCGTAAGCTTTTGCTCATTAAATTTTGGAACTGTGACTAATTTGATCCGTAATTCCGAGACCTTAAGAGAACCGTGGCTTTCGTGAATTAATCCCATCCACTGTATCTGGGTATTAGCTATTAATGCAGGCTTAAGGGTAGTAAATAATGCATCCATTGAATATAATCTAACCTTCGCATAGAATTTCAAAAGCTGTTCATTAACTTGTAGATTTGAAGCAATCCATAGAATAAATTACAACCGGTTATAATGTGAGTTTTAATCGAATAAACAATACAATTGCTACGTTCCATGTAATTGTATTGGAAGAATGTTGTGCTAAGCCTAATTGCAAAATATGCGTTCTATTTATTTCGAAATCATTGGTATCTTAGCCCTCCATGTACTTATATCTGAAGCAAAATACAAGGGAAAGGAATAAATAAATTGTATAAAATAACACAAAATTACATAAAAATAAATTTTTGGTAAGAACGAGTTTTTAAAAACTTTACCCACACAAGGGGCGAGGGATTAAGGGACATTATTGTTTAATACATTTCCGTTTTTTGAATTATTAGACCTAAAAACTTAAAAATGGATAAGCACGTTTTTTTAATAGATATCCGTTTTTACGAAATTCGTATTCTTTGGAGGATATTACTGGAGTGAGAGCATAAATTTAAAAAAAATCCAATGTTTGAGCTACTAGATCTACAATAAGGAAATTTTCTATGCATGTTTCTTTTGTTAAGCCGCGGTCACTCGCGCCTGTTTTTGCTATCATCGTTACTCGCGGGGTGTAGAGAACACCCCAAACTTTTAACACGTGTATTCAGTTATGAAAATAAAATTCAGTCATTATGATACATATTTATAAAGTACAATATGTTTTTCGTATTATACAAATAAAATTATTAAATTTATTGCTTACAAATGAGACTAACATTAATTTAAACTAAACATACAAAATTTTCATTTTGAAACACATAATTTTATATTTTTTGATAAACTAGTAAAACGTATATACCAGTAATAAATATACTTTATAATTAATGAGATAATGATAGTAGAAAGTAGAAAAATAATACTTTAATCATTCTTCTCGCGGGAGTTCTCAACTCCCAGATAAACTTTTGAAGGTCATTACGTTCCAATCGTTCGAGAAAGAGGGATTGCATCAGCCCTGAAGGTTCAATGACTTAAAATGTGAAGCTACAAAAAAAATTCGTAGTTCTGCGCATTCTTTTTGGAATCCTGGGAGGATTTTCTTGTTGCTGGTGTGTACAGAACACGCCGCGAGAGTGATCGTGGGTTAAGGTAAATTCCGCAAAGCATGGGTCTTATGGAATCTCAAAGAGAAATACGAGGCATATTAATAAAAAATTCTGCTTTCAAACTATTAAATTTAGATGATATTTGACAAGCATGTTTATTTTGTTGAGTAGAGATCCTCCAATGGGTCATTGAGAGATCATTCGGCTTCAGTTTTAGGAATTTAAGTCCTATCCTTTTTAAATCAAGTGGTGAGGGTAGCAAGAATGTTTTTTAATACAATCGAACACTTATTGCTGGAACTTAATCATCAATAATTTATGTATTGATGAAAGGCCAGGAATTGTACTTTGCTTTTGAAATTGTCCCTTGCTTTCTAGAAATTTTTATACAAGTCCCCCTTGACCGAATGTAGTGAAATTCCTTCGGTGGGGAGTGTCAAAGTATTCCCGCTCTTTTCTGAATTCAGTAAACACATAAATTTCACGACTTGTAGATCTGCGCGGCGGAGTGTGTCCAATCAGATGTGAAATTAAAGGGACGGAAAATAGTTCGGCTCCAGGGTTTTGGAGTGATGAGGTTCAGAATAAAAAGGGACGCCCCCGAATTTTCAGCAGAGGCTCTCTTCCAAAATTACAACACTTAGACATTACCAGATACATCCACCGGGACTGCCGGGGCCAGCCTGTACTCCTCTCCTGAAAGCTCAGTTTCTTTCTTTAAATCTTTTTTTTGTAAAACCTAAAATTTACTTGTGCATCAATTAATTTAACTGTATCTTAAGCGTAAATAGTCGTTAATTTAAGAAAGCTGTATTTTATTTAACATTGGCCATGATGCGATTAACGAATATCGAACCTGGGTTACTGTAACCAAAAATCAACGATAAGGCTTCGCATCAGTATATAAACAGTACATTTTCATACAACATCATGAAATACCAAACAAACCGGGGGGGTAACGGGGATGGTTTGATATCATTTTAAATCAACTAAATGCAATATTCATTTTTATGTACTAGGAGTCGAAGGTCAAAACTAAAGCAGAGTACAAATGTAGAAACCATCAGAAAAATGAACACTTATTAATAAAGTAATAATATTAAAAAAAATAACAGTAGTCGGTAATTGCTGATTTAAAATTGGAATCACATTTATTTTAAAAAAGTACTTACATGTTAATTGAGATATGAAGTCAAAAATATTAAAAAAATAATTCTGAAATTTATCATCGTTATAAAATTAATAAAAGTTTAGTTTTTAGTTCTTTCAAACATTTGGCTATTGAATCATTTATTGATAAATAATGAAAGTTCCACATTTTACAGTTTTTACTTCATATATTTTCTACTAGAAAAACAAGAATGTTTCTCTAATGACCATACAAAAGGCTTAGTGTAATAAAAATTGAAAATTTCGATCACATTCTCACAAAAACTCTAAAAGAGCTGTAAAATTGATTAAATTTTTATATTCTTTTGAAATAACATAATCTAAATGAATTCAAAAATTTAGAACTTATAAAGGGGGAACAAAATTACTTATCGTTTTTACATATAAAACTCATCCTATTAAAATATATTCTGTAGAACACCAAAATGTGCATTATACACTAATTATAACATTTCTATCATTTTTTATCAAGTGAATCATTATTTCTTTCCCCATTTATAAAAGTAATGACCTTGAAAATAATAACCCTACTTGCATTATTTAACTATTGGAATTTGAAATATACGTACCATAAATTCCGGCGCATTACGCGCATTTTTAGCACAAAAAATTAGATCGAAATTTATAGGTGTGCGTTATACGCGGGGTACAAAAACGATAGCTTCAAAAATAAAAAAAAAATTTAAAAAAAAAAGATGTGTGCATAAAAAAAATTTAGATTTCTACAAAGATCGGAATACTGTTTATTTAAAAGAAATGTCATACCTTATGAACTTAAAGGGTTGTGTTTTTCTAAAAATATACTATTTTTTCAAAGTCCTTGGATAGTATCTTGAACAAATGGGTTTAAAATATAAAAACATCTCGAACGCACATTTCAGGTTGATTCATAAAAATTCGCGTTATTCGGCGAATATATCTCAAAATTAAAAAATACAGCATGAAAGTATAGGTACGCGTTATACGCCAGATTTTACGTTAACTCAAAATATACCATAAAATATCCCCGTAAATATCCCCGTAAATGAGGATGGTAGAATCGCCGCTAGTGGAACTGGTGGTCTCGGGTTCAAAACCTACCGACTGCTACTCTCTCGCCAGTTTTTTTAATTTTATTTAAAATGACTATCTAGAATTTTTTAGAGAGTTGCAGAGTATACAAATTTATGTTAGTTCAAGTACTTCTAGAATATTCTAGATATATATATATATGTCACCACTGTATCTTATGTAAGCTTCCCTCAAGCTAGAGGTCAGTTCGTCTGATGTACGATGAAGTAGATCCCGCCTGCCTTCTTGCATTAAATAAATTCTCTTTGCTTTATTCAACAATTGTATTGCTACCTGTTCTATTCCAAGAATCTTCGTGACAATATACGTATAAAGAGTAAATAAGTTTCCGCCGTTTGTGACAAAAGAGGGCGCCACCAGTAAGTTATGCTTCAAATTTCCAGACCTAAAGTGTCACATCGTTAGATTATGTATCTTGTAATATCATAACTATGAAGTGTTGGCGATTTTGTATCAGAATCACCTAATATTTTTCTTGTGAAAGTGTCGTGTTTCAAGCCGAATAAGCGTCATTCGTGGGTAAGTTTGATTTACTTCTATAATTTGAAAAAATCTGCAGCACCAGCTGTTTATAGAAATATATAGTTCTACTGCTTTGAATGACAGGAGTTGCTGTGTGGCGTTTCAACGGGTTAAGAACTGTGAGTTTTTGAAGAAGACAAAGAGCAAAGCAGAAAGGATTGGATTTGTAACGGGTTCTATCCCAGTTTATATTAATCCTCTTGGGGAAAATACTCTTTTTAACTCTGATATTAGTTTAAAACCAGCTTTCTGTATAGAGGACTTGATTTATGCAAAAGCAGACTCTATTTAAGTGCCAGTCGTTGAGTAGACGAGGTAATAGTTAAGAGTGAATCGTCAGCTGAAATTCAAGTGCTAGCGGCTAATGGTCTCGTATCGTAAGATTAATACTAGAAAGATAATCTGTGGAAATAGTGGAAGATATCCACGTTAAAAGGCTGAACGAACTTGCAGGCTTAAAGCCGGATCATACAAGAAATTTGAGAAAGACATTTCCTAATTTTGATACACTGGCCTCAAAAAGTTAAGGTACAACCGGGTTTTTGTGTCTAATTTGCAAATGAATGAATGTAGAAACAAAACATTTGGAGGATATGTGCCTTAAATAGTTTTTTATTGAATGCGTCATAGAAATTTGTATAAGTGTATTGCAAAAACGATTTATAACAAAAAAAGCAATCTGCGGAAAAGTCCATTCTTGGAGAAAACAGCACATCACAGTGTTATGTGGTAAAATGGCATAAAAACAATACAAAAATGGGTTCTAATAAGGAATGTGTCCACCCCTAACTTGAATGCATTGGCGGCATCGATTTCCCATGCTGTTTATTAAGTTGTCGGACACCGGAATAGGAAGCGAAGACCAGACACAGAGTAAGCCTTGTTTCAGCTCATGTAACGACCTTGGAGGAGGATTTAAAGCAGCAACCTCTCTGCCAAGATAGTCCCAAAGATGTTCTATCGGATTCAGGTATGGAGATCGAGCTGGCCATTCCATTCGTTCCAAACCGTGATCCTCCAGATACTCCTCAACAATCCGAGCTCGGTGAGGTCGTGCATTATCATCCATCAGAATGAAGTCGTTACCAATAGCAGCAGCATATGGGCGGACATATGGATCAAGGATCTCATCCCGATATCTAAGACCAGTTACGGTCCCTCCATGGAACACATGCAGGTCAGTGTGGCCACCGAGCGAAATCCCTGCCCAAACCAGGATTCCACCACCTCTATAACTGTGTCTTTCAACAGTGTTGGATTGATGGTATCTAGTGCGCTGTTCCTCCAGATCAGTAGACGCCCTCAATCACTCTCCATTGTAAATCTGGACTCGTCTGTGAACAGCACAGAAGCCCATTGTTGCTGCGTCCAAGAAACATGTTCTCTTGCCCAGCATAAGCGGTTCCTTCGCTGTCGTCTGTTGAGGGGAACGCACACAACTGGTCTTCTTGCATACAGACCTGCATTGTGAAGACGATTTCGCACCGTAGTAGCGGAGATTCTTCTTCCTGATGCTTGAAAGTGGTCTGCAACGAGCTGCGGCACAGTAGTGGTTCTTCTCCTTCGTGCCGAAAGAGCTAGAAAACGGTCTTCTGCAGGTGTTGTAGCTCGTGGTCGGCCTGGAACAGGTCTTCTGGACACAGAATCTTCGAATTGGTATTGATCCCAAAGTCGCTGAACAACACTACGAGACACATTGAGACGTCTAGCAGCATCAGCCTGCGACAATCCCATTTCCATCCATCCAACTGCCCGCCACCTTAACGAATTGTGTAAACGACGTCTCTGAGACATTTTCTAAACTCTATTGACTATTGTCACCGAAACTGCCAACAACTGTTGAAAATCAACACAACTTACACACAAAAGTACGAAAGCTTGATATTTGCATATTTTTCTCTCACTCATAAATATACGTTCTTTTCTATAAAATAAAAGTTGTAGCAATCGTTTTTGCATTAATGTTTTTAAAGTTCGTTATTATCATTCATGTAAACTATGCATTTTATTGTTACTGCCATTTTTTTTTATGGTGAGCTTCGAAAAACAGGTTGTACCTTAACTTTTTGAGGCCAGTGTATATACATTCGGGTTAAGAATTCTTATTGCTCCTCGAGTTAAGTTATGATGGGAGGCTAGAAATTGTCCCTTGCTTTCTAGAAATTTGTATACGAGTCCCCCCTTGATCGGATGTGGTGAAATTCCTTCGGTGGGGAGTGTCAAGGGATTCCCGCGCATTTCTGAGTTCAGTGAACGCATGAATTTCATGACTTGTAGAATTGCGCGATGGAAATTGTCCAATCAGATGCAAAATTTAAAGGACAGTAAATAGTCCGGCTCCAGGATTTTGGCGTGATGGGGTGCAGTATAAAATGGAACGCACCCGTATTTTCAGCAGGGGGCAGCAACTGGGACTGCCCTGGCCAATCATGTACTCCTCCCTTAAAAGCTAAGTTTTCTTTCGTTATCTTTTTTGTAAACCTAAAGTTTTACTTATGTATCAATACATTTAACTGTATCTTAAACGAAATGAGTAATTAATCGAGATAATTTTATTTTATTTAACATTGCCATCATGCGATTTACTAATACCGAACCTGGGTCACTTAAACTAATAATTTATTACTATGGCTTCGCATCAGTTATTAAAAGCATTCATAAATGTTAATAGTTGAATAAAATTAGTTATTCTAAAATAATGTTTGCTTCTTACTCGAACCCCCTCACATCCGCGACTTCCGGGTCCCAACAGATTACTGAAGGAAGATTCATTCCAAATGCAAGAAGAACTTGCACTTACATTTGAAATGACTCCTCGAGTAATTTTGCACCATTTAAAATTTTTAAGAATCATTAAAAACCAAGAAAGTGTGTTATAGGAACTGAAGTAGAAAAAAGTGGAATGCCGATGTTGCGCATGGGAAATGCTACTTGCTCAGTATAAACGAAAGCATTTTTGCATCGTATGAATGAATTCGCTTCGATACCCCAAAAAGGAGGAAGACAATGGGACAAAGTGGCCGTGCCTCAACAGCTCAATATTCTCGAAAGAATCATGGTAGGATTAACTCTTTTATGCTTGGTGGTACGTATGTTGTACCACCAAATATTATTTGTTTATTGTGTGGTGGTACATAAAACGTACCACTTGTTTAAATACCTCAAAAAATTAATGTTGGATGAGACATTCTCTGAATCACCACAGAAGTCAACCAGTAGCAGTTACTCAAGTTTCCAACAGATGTCAGAAGCTAATTAAGTGCAATGGGTTTATGCAGTAGTTACTTTTTGATCAGCTTTGAGTCTGTTGAGTGGTATTTTTGGAAGCGAATGTGTTGTGTATTTTTCAGAACACGTAAAAGTGATTATTGTGATATTTGATAAAAATCAGGTAAGTACATATATTAACTAAAAAATTCAATATTAAATTATTGTTACCCCATATGTGTATTGCTAGTATGATAATATGCAGAGTCCAAAAAGTATACCACCACGCTATTGAAGGCCATCTTCTCTTTACAAGTACAAAATGCATTCGTCTTATTTTTTCACAATAATGGACATGTTTATTGTGCCAGATGAATTTGTTGTAAGTTATATTTTTAAATAATAATATTTATTAAATAATACCACACACACACACTGAATGAGCTATATATGTAGTTCAGTAAAAAATAAATATAACTAATGCCCTTATTATATATGTTGATTAAATAAAAACTAGCAAAAATAAAATAACGTATAGAACAGAATATTTAAAATGTTAAATTTAACATTACATAAATTAGAACTAATATAAAATTCAGCCTACAGCATTAGATTAGAAAAAACTGAAAATATTTTATATAGGATGAATGACAGTTTAAGATGAAGTTTGTTTATTTACTTTCCAACAATTAAATAACTACCTAAAGCTGCCATTGTGCCTAGAAGGAAAAATAAATGCTTCCAGAACTATCATGCTGTTTGAAGCGTGGTGGTAAAAATAAGTACCAACACTTTGGGCTCCCTTTATTTGATAAAGTGTTTACTATTATTAATACGTACGAGCTTTTTGTTCAATAGTTATAATTTTCTGAGGTCTATCTAAAATATTTGTAACTATTTCCTCTAGTGCAGTATTTTTGTCAAAAATTCAGCGCATTGTGATAATCCCCCCCTGAGATGTTTATCTCTAGGAGTATCAGCGTGATCTAGAGGCGTAGGATTAACAAAAGAACTAGAAGGAAACATTATCTTAATATGACTTTATTAAGATATTCAACTTAAACCTTTAACAAATTAGGTTATAATAATTTATGTGAGAGAATTTACGATGGTAGAACACACCACATACAATATATTTATAATAACAACTTAACTTAACTCGGACCACTATCAATAACTGAATCGCTTACACTCAATTCTAATTCAATCACTGATCTTAATATTAAATAATCAATCCTACTTGTTGTAGTATCGTTAAACGATCACACTAGATTTAGATGAGGTCTTGCGGTACTTCGTGTGCAATGGTATGCACCTTGATTACTGGATCTCTATCACGTATAATTACTATTGTTCGCCACGTAACGTTATCTAAAACTTCTTCAATCTACAACCACGGACTGTTTACGTTCATCTAATTGCCATCGCGCTTACTCTAACTACTGACATTTAAAAGGTACTTAATTTGCATCTTTCTTTCACACTTCACTTCTTGGATTTGGTTGGAAAATAGTTCCCATTAATTCTGGCCTCAAAGAACCCAAAGAACATGTTAAAGAAAAGACGCGTGAGCCCGTCACAGCATGAAATAGTTAACTTGCTGTCCTGTATTATGAGTTGCTCAAACCGAACGAAGCATTACAGGGACTCTTTCTGAACTCAATTGATATATAGTCGAGCGCCTTAGGAAAAACACTCCCACTACTACTCTAGACGAGAAAAAATTATTCTTCTGCACAATAATGCTAGCCTACATGTTTCGTTGCTGGTCCAAACCTGCTTGGAAACACTCAGTTGGGAAGACTTACCCACCAGTCGTATATACCAGAAATTGCCCCTTCCGATTGTCCCTTATTCCGATCAATCGCCCTTTTCTGTGCAAAATATCTAATTAAATGAAAATGCTAAAAACTGAATAGTCTCAAAAGACGAAGTATTCTTCCAACATATTGTATACTATCAAAATGTGGGGGAAGTAGAGATTATCAATTGATAATATGTTGAGTAAAACATAAGGTACCATTTATTCACAATAAATGCCCAATTTTTTCACAAAAAAATGGTGGAAACTTATTTATATTCCTTATCACTGGTGCAGCTAGTTCTGAGGGAGCCCTGTATCAAAAACACTTCGGAGCCCTTTTTTAGACACATGAGAGTCCTGTTAGGGGAACTGTTGTAAATTGTAGCGCACACAAGGGGGTTCACGGTTCCGGAACTCCCTTTCCCTTTGATTTTCTTAGATTGATGAAATCCTGTAAAATTTAATAAAATACTTTTTATTAATAATTTATTTTGTTAATTAAAACTAATTATTTATTCAATAATTTATTTTTAACTGTTTTATGGTTCCCGACAGTCGATAAAATCAAAAGAATATGTTTGGCAGCGTATTGGGCGAATAGTTGACTTTCGACCCTTGACCCCTTTTCAGAAATTTTTTTGTGCACCTCTAATAGTTACAAATGTTGGAGCCCCTGTAGCTTGAAGGCTTCGTATCATTGATACGACTAACACAGTGATAGCTACACCCTTACTTCTTATAATAAATCAAAAATATTCAAACTTACAAATATTAGAGTAACATTTAATACTTCGATAGAAAGAGATTGAGAGAGAAATTTTAATTTTCTTAGTGCGTAGAAAATTAATTCCTTCCTATGCTTCCCCAAACTTGAAACAAGAGCTTCCTTCGGGGCTTCAAATCAATTAAAATTTTTATTTCAGAAATTACTACTCAGTTTTCCTCCCCTTCCTTTATGCTATGTACCATTTTTAAGCATAGGCCTTTCATAATTGAAAAATTCGATTAGAAACTAAAGAACGAAGAAAACTTTGAATCGATAAGCTGATGGTGTTGTGAATATGCATGTGTTGTTTTCTTAACTGTTCCTAAAATCCAATATTGGTTTTACATAACCGTTTCTTGTCTGTCGAGAAAAATGTTTGAAGTTTGTAAAAGCATTAATTATATTACAATTGCATACATTTCTCATTCCACCTCTACAGCTATAGAATTATTAGCTGTGAATAAAATGAAATAAAAATAAGAGAAAATCGTTATATACATGTGCATATATATATATATATATGAAAGACATGCATCGAGAGCCAGAATCAGACTTAATTTTAAAAATGAGCTTTATTCAATGAATTCTGGACATGAGATATGACGCTAAGAGGCAGAGAGAAAAAAAAAAGAACGCCACTGTGATATCTAAGTGTTTTACCACATGCCAGTTGCGTGAAGTATCTCGTATTTTATGATATATACTTGAAAGTTAATGCTGACATATAGAGCTATTAAATACATAGATTATTGATCAGAAATGTTTAGTGGTTAGGCCATATGTTTTGGAGAAATAATCGGGGGATTTATTAAATACATGAAGATGTAATAAGAATAATAGTTAGGTGCTATATAGGGAATTTAATTTTAAATCAAATTTAATTCTCCTTACCTATACAGGGTGTATCTAAACTTTGCGGCAAAACATTAAAGGGTGATAGTACACATCTAGACAAAAAATAGACAAATAGTAATCAGTGTTTCTCAAACTGTCAGACGCGTCCCCTATAGGGGCGTGATAACTCAACGAGGAGGGCGCGAGCATATTATGAAGTCAAAAACAAAAGATTATTTAAAAAAATTATTAATTTACTGAAAGTAAACTATGAAAATACATTATGAGATAACAAAAAATATAATTAACATTTACACTGATATAATACATTTATAAATGCATTAGTACCGCAGAATGTATTTTATAATTAATTTAACAATACTAAGTTAGGAACAAGTTTAACAATTACCACTGACCCATGGGCTTGTCACATATAAAATTTTATACAAAAAATAACACTTACTTTGATAATTTGTACAGTTTATAATTAATCGCTTGACTACCGTTTAAAAGGTACGCGATTCGCTCCCTGATGCCTCCATTTTCCACGCAGGCGCACATGTGTGATGCAATAGAGGAGGGGGTTAGAAAAGGAATAATTAAGGCGAGTTAAGTCTGATATAAGAAAATCCTTCTCAAACACTGTCATGGTCCTTCTATTGCATTCCAAAGCCTTTGGAATAATTTTATGGATAGCAGTGCACAGGAAAGATCGTACTTTGAAAAGACGCATATTTAAGTGGGGATTGCGCTAGTTTACGCACCGGTGAGCGAGGCGTATATATACGTCGGTGACACTTAAGGAGGTTAAAGGCGTACTGTAGCTTTAGCGTCAAAGTATACTATTATTGAATAATGCATTGTTATTTGTATGGAGGGGGTGCGATGAAAATTAGGTTTGAATATTGGGTCGCAAACACTGAAAGTTCGAGAAGCACTGTTGTACATGGATGAGATGAAATCTTTAGCTAAAATTTAATTTGCATACGACATATCTCTACATTTTTCGCTCAGATGTTAAATTTGCTAAAAGTGAGTAAAAAATTGGAATTTTACATATAAATAACAATTTAATTGGATTTAAACTAAATTTGGACTAATCCTCAAGCCTATTATTAATCAATTGAAGCGTAATCTCTCGGGTAAAATCTCCAGTAAAGTCTTTTTTACAGCTTTAATCTATTCCATAATCTAAACAATTCTATCGGAAGAATTTAATTAATCAGATCTATCTGTTAAACGCTTTTTTACACATTCACTCTTCCCCCTGCTTCCAGTTCCATTAACCTTTTTAAAACCCCTACTTTTCTCTAAGAATTTAATCAAATATTCTCAGAACTGACATCAAGCAGTTTAACGAGTGGCCTTCAAACTGCGGGATTAAAACGCCAAAATCCCATTTCGTTCACAGCACTTGCACCTTTATTAACAGAATTCGGTCGAATCGTTTTCTTCAACAACTGTTAAAATCCTCGCCAGCGACTATTTTCAGCAAAGTATCTGATCCGAATAATGGCATCATAAGATTTCGAGAGTTTAAATGAGTTTCGGGAATACCGAAAGCTGGGGATCGCAGACTTTCATTGATCTTTGTTTGAACTGAGGGACAGATTCCACATTACTCAGAAAAGGATTCCGTAGAAAATTTTGATTGGATTCCCTCCATGACGAGAATTATTGCAAATGCAATGTCTCCCGATTGCTTATTAGAGAGCCAATCATTTATTCGCAGTAATAAACGTGTCTATTGCAAGCATGTTTGACGTCATTTATTCGTACGATATTTCGAGGAGAGACGTTATGGAGTTGATGGTGTAGACGTCCGCTATTTATATGTTGGTAATAAACATAATGGTGTGGATAAATGAGTATATATATGAATATACAGTCGGAGTTCATGAGGACAGAACGTTTTGTTCTTTAACCTTCCATTAGGCGGTTAAAATTCTCAATTGCATAACAAAAATAGTTACGGTGGGTTAGAACACGCCCTTCCTTCTTCGATCTGCCTCTCTTCACTCGCCCTAGGATTCAGTGTCAAGGACTAATTCTTCAAATTTCGTGTGGCAGGAGTTATTGAATTTGATGCAGCGCGTCCAACAACTCCAGTTTTCTTATGACTTTATACTATTTTGTCGATTTTTATTTTTTTTTCCTTGTAAAATAGTGTAGCTTTAAATTTTATACGAAACTAATTCGAAACAAGTTTTGAAATTATGATGACACTTGATTGGGAGTAGGCGGCGGTCTCCACCGAAGGACTGATTTCTTGTTAGGGGACATATGACTTCCCAACGATCACGTTGTTTCACGCGGGAAAGTAACCAAGACAGGTCAATACCGACGTCTAAGTTCTAGGGAAAGTCAACGTTTAACCTATCTTTATCATGGTGTAGTTTCCAAGCCCATCTCCGGCTTTAAAGTCCACCACACGAGGGGTGACGAGGATCAATGACCGAATGGTAATCAGTGCTGGGTCCAAATATAAATGATTCTATGTCAGGTGTCTCTTTTGAAGGCGAGCGTGACCTGTTTTACCTTGAAAGAGACACGAAAAGGGAAAAACCAGCAGGCTCCAACACAGACTCTCCAAGTGACTCACACACTTTCTCTTTGTCTTGTATACTGTCACACCTGCAGCGACTTCTCAAGAATCCAGATAACGAGAAAAATAATGCATTTCACGCAGCCTTCACATCAGCAATCCAACCTTAACAGTTCCTCATTACTTACGATAGATGATATCTTGATAGGTACAAGCTTCCTTGTATTATACCATTAAATACAATCTTATATATTTGTTCCATTTGTGAATCAGATCAAAGTGAAATCAGTTGTAGGACATGTAATGTAATGTGTATTAAACAAGGTAGAAGTGTTACATGTTAGGGTACAGCTCTTTTATGAATAAAAAAAATGATTAAATTGACATAATGATGCATTAAATCTTATGGCTCAATTTTCTGTATTAAGGCGACTTGGTACCCTAAAAATCACAAACCTATCATTTTTTTTTTTATTTTCATTTAATCTTATTCTTTGCATTATTATCTTTCGACTGATATATCACTTGTGCATGTCGAAAAGTTAGAAGTTGACTAAAACTTCATTTGAAAACAAATTAGGCAATTCAGCCACACCCCCTTTTTTTTAAAAAAAGCTAAAAAATGCTTTATGATAAAAAAACCTATTTTAGAAATAGAAATAATAGCTATAAAAAGAATGTGTAGTATTAAAAGCAGAATATTTCCGAGGTAATACAATAATGTAATTTTTCTTCCTTGTAAAATGTGTGCATGTAAAATTTTTAAATTAAGGCAATTTATATGAATAATTTTAGTTCTTCTTCCTGATATATTTTTCATACAAATGTAATACTTTAATATTATAAGAAGAAAAACAGCTAAAATTTCTGTCGTGACAGAAAAATTTTTTTTTAACATTTTTCTTGAATTTTTATGGAAAATTAGTACTCTCTAAAAGTTGATCATTTATAAAAATGTATGGGTTGAAAAATACGAAAATGCAATTATTTTAAAGAAAAACGTATAACTAATATCTTAAAGTGGTATTTTAAGTTTAATTAAGCTTATAATAATTATTTTTTCAGAATTATAAACTTTAAACCTGTTTTTCTCAGTTTGTGTTTTTCGAAACCTTAGTGCATTCAAAATGCTACTCCTTCGACAATTATTTACCAATCACTTCCATTTTTTTCTTGCGTGTTGAAAATAAAGCATGTAATAAAATTAGGGATCTGTTTTGCTATAAACTGAATAGTTTTTTTTAAAAAAATAAAATGTAAGACATGTTGGCTTTTTCGTTGATTTTTAGCCTGTATATCAACATTTTATTTTTTTTCTCTAAAACTAAAGTAGTTATTCTAAGATCGATCCCTAAAGTTGTTTAGATCATCTATAAGAGTATTATAAAAAAATTTCAGGTCAAAAAATTAATTTTTACAAAAGTAGTAGGATTTTAAAATTTTCCTAATTTCTTCTAAAAATTAAAATTTTTAAAATTGTGTGAATAATATATGAAAATTTTCATCTGGTAACATTTTCTTGAATAGAAACAATGTATAAAATGCTAAAATATAATTTTTAAATACGTAAATAAAGAAGTTTGCTCAAAGGGTGCCAAGTCCCCTTAAGTAACATAAGAAATTTGAAAATAAAATAAGATAACTTCATTTAATTATGTACTTGATACAGGATTAAAAATACATACCAATTTTTCAAAACCAAAACAAATTAAAATCATACAAATTACAATATATATTTATAGTTTATTCTTAAGGCATTCATCTCGCTTTTGAGTCCCTTTTTAACTTAAACAAATGTTAGCAATCATGTACACACACACTGCTGTTTGTAAAAAAAATGTAACACCATGAAGGAATCATCAGAATTTAATGAACCTTGCAGCAAATATCAATTGTAGAATGTTACGTAAAATAGTAAAGTTTCAGAGCCACCGCGCATGTATGGCGAGTGTAGCGCCCTCTTAAATGATGCTGAAAGCGTATAATTAGATGGCTATAGAGGGAAGTTAAAAATAGTTATTGATTATTTGTTAGTTGCGAACGTTTAATGAGACCTAAGTATGCCTCCACGATGAAATAAGGAGAAACTCTAACAACTTACTGAGTTTGAACGAGGGAGGATTATCGGCCTTCGAAAAGAAGGATTTTACTATCGCGCAATAGAAGTTCGTGTGCAGCGGAGCAGCTCCACAGAGGTGCGATTTTTGAAACAGATTACCGACGAGCACCGAACAACTCGAAAAACTGGCAGTGAATGACGGAAGGTGAGGTCAGCACGCATGGCGGGAATGACTGTACAGCTTCCTCCAGGCAGTTGGCGGAACCTTGGTCTGTTGCTACAGGTCTACTAGTACCGGCTTTGTCAATTCACCCATGTCTGCGGCACCTTGGATTGCGTGCAAGGGTGCTTTTATACAGGATCCTCCTCGCAGCAAATCGTCGACGGCTGCATCTGCAATGGGCTCATGAGCACAAAGTCTGGCAAGATGATTGGCACCAAGTTGTCTTTTCGGATGACTCATGCTTCAATTTGTGGGACCATGATGGCTGCATTCGTGTTAGACGCTATGCCGGTGAACGCTTTTCTCCAGAGTGCGTTATTGTACGACATATTGGCCTAACACATAGAGTTATGGTTTAGGGTGCTATTTCGTATCATGGACGCTCTAATTTGCTACGAATTGAGGGTAATCTCAATAGCAACCGGTACATCCGGGAGGTGATAGAGTCATTCCCTTCCTTTAAGGCATCCCTGGCGCTATCTTTGCAGGATAATGGACGCCCACATGTTGCAAAGACTGTTCAAGGCTTCTATCCAGCAGAACACATGCAACTTCTTTCTTAGACTACTTATTCATAGGATATGTCACCTATTGAGGACGTGTGGGATTTGGTGGGTAGGCGTCTCGCTCGTGATCCGGGTCTTGCACCTTCAAAAGACGAACTTTTGCTGCGCATACAAGCAATATGAAATTCTGTTTCACAATCAGACATTTAAAATCTGTTTGACTCCATGCCACGTGGTATAGCTATACTTATTACATTGCGTGGAGGCTACACAAATACTGATTTCGGACACTTCATATTGTTTTGCTTTGAAAATTTCGTCATTTATTTATAATAATACAAGTCGTTTGTGCCTTAAATTTTATTTAATTCTAATGACTCCTTCCGGGTGTTACATTTTTTACAAACATTAGTTTCGAAATAGATGACTCCAGCGATTTTGGATGAAATAAATCTTTTGTGTGTGCATGTACGAATTACATTTCACGAATAAAAATAATGTTTTGCTAAAGTATCATTTTTAATTTATTCCAATGTATATTGCTTTTATTATGTGAATCACTGATAAAAGCATTGCTGTATTATCAGTATCGTTAAATGCTTTTAATCTGAATTCCAACATTAAAAATCAATCAAATAAATATTAATTAAAATATTTACTTTGGGAAAATATATCATTATTCCAGTTGGAGTAGATTTTAAAAGTTTTAAGTAATCACGTAAGAATCGGTTCGAAAATTAAAAGTAGAAAATATTGGTTTTAAAGACAGTTGGCAGACAGATCTTTAAATTGAACTGATCACTCGAAAGTTCTAAGTGATTGTTGCTCAAGGTCACAGTAATTTCATACGAGTAATTAATGTCTGCTTTTTGTCTGAATATTCTAAATTTCGCATAAAAGCTCTTTAATTTCTGCTTAGTTAAAGATATTTTACTATATTTATTTTATTGAAATTCTAATTATTAATTAAAAATATAGAATACTGCATACAAAAACAATTTAGGAAAATGATTTTAAATTCAGTCTTAAGGTATCCCACTGCGTTCGGAAATGCGATTTTAAACAAGCGCATAAATGGATAATTTTCATGATATTTAGTGTCACTTAGATTAGAATATATGTATTAAGTTGTTTTATAGATATTTTGACAAAAATACATTAAATACATTAAATTATTAAAAAATTAACTTAGAATAATCTTTTTTCAAAATGCTCTCCTTTTTTATAAAAAATGCTTCTAAAACGATAATATTTTGCTTATATGAAGTAAAGACTTCTCCAGAGAGTCTGAACTAGGATTTTTGAAAAATTCACATTATTTTCAGAGTTACCACCAATTGAAATAATTATCGGCGTTTTTTTTCTTAAAATTCTCCTCTCTGTTGTATCCCGTTGGTGTGGTGTGGTAGTTAGGAGAGGGGAGTGCCAGCTCAGGTGTCGTCCACGTCGCTTGACCATGGTTCAAAATTACGTGGTCCGTCGCCAAAAGCCCTCGTGTAGCTAAACAGTGCGACGTTAATATTCAATCAATCAATCCTCTCTGTTGTAGTAAAATATGGATAAATCCAATTCTAAATTGTGTATTTCAAAAATTCTAGTTCAGTGTCTGTACAGAGGTCTGAGCTAGATACAAGCAAATTATTACTATAATAGAAGCAATTTTTAATAAAAAGAGAATGCTTTGAAAATTGGTCATTTTATGTTCCTTTTTTGTCAAAATATTGCATGTAAATAATTTTTTATTGTAACATTATTCTTAAAACAATTTTATACACGTTTTCTAATCTAAGTGACACTAAATATCATAAATATTATCCATTTATGCACTTTTGCAAATTCACGGTTCCGAAAACGTAGTCAGATACCTTAAACAGAAAAAATTATTTCTTAGACGATACTTCTTTAAATCTGATACGAATATACAACTCTTTTTTGAGGAAATTAATAATCTAAGTTCATCTTAGTCTTTTGTAATCAATAATGAAACCTTTTTAAATAATCCAAGTTCAAATTATTGAGCTCTGAGCTTGGACTAAAAACAACGGTTTACTTACATGATTTAAAAAATTACAATCAATGCTTTAAAAATTACAATAAGAAGGTACTTATATTTACGTGTTGTATGAGAAATAAAAGGTGAAGTGAAAATAATAAGGTGATCAACAACGTTCGAGTTACATTTTTGCATGAAAATGTTCTGAAGATCTCGTTTTTTTCCTTCCTGCCTTTAATGCTCGGACCTTACAGTAGTAACATTTTAAAGTCAATTAGTCCTTTTATGTCCTTTTTTACTACAGTTTTGGTCAATTAGTTTATTTCATGTGTATTGTATTCTTGCTTTTCCATATTTGAAGTTCAAGGATCTAAGGAATTTTGCATTATTTTGCATTTGTGGAACTTTAGATTTTCCTTTTATTTAGGATAAATGTAAAAATTTCTGAGTAGGCTAGCAACGCGTAATTCTCTTCGTATTCTTTTAGTCCTATATGAATTATTAGAAAATGAATAATCAGAATTTTTACAACATATACATATCTCGAAAAACTTAAATAAGCCTGAGAACATTTCCATAATTTTAGTTTTATAAAAACAAGTTTTTAAGTAAAATTTTGAAATATTTATTGTTACAATAAATGCTGTTATGTTTATAGAAACAATTAATATAAAAAAAATTTTAAGACAATTCCTATTTTGACCAATAAAGAAAATTTTTATTTTTGCTACTTTTTATTAAATAGTTACAATTAATATAAATATGTATATATTATACATGTGACAGAATCACAAAATTAAGTGGTAATTAATTTTTATTAATTATCATTAAAGTATCGTATTGTCATCCAAAACAATCGTGTGTATAAGATTTCAGTTCAACTGAATGCTTTAAAACATGAGAAAAAAACTGTTTCAAGTTTTGACACAAGTAACTAAAAGGGTCTTTAAGTCGCCAAAAATGATGCCAAAGTTGCGGTATTTGTAATTCTTTAAAAAATTAGTTTTAATCAATTATTTTTTTATTAATTATAATTAAATTACTGTATTGTCATCCAAAATAATAATATATATAAAATTTCAGCTAAATTGAGTGCTTTAAAATGTACTTTATTAACAATTGAAAATACCACCGAGATAAATAAATAAATAAATATACAGAGAATGTGATCTACTAGTAGGAATTGAAAAAATCAATAAGTTTATTTATGTGATGAAGGAATTCATATTACTTATGAAATTTTTTATGCTTTGGAAAAGCATTTTTATGTATGAAAATACAAATCACACAGTAAGTTGTTCATTAGTTATAAATTATAATTATATGACATAATTTTTTGAGAAATAAATTGTTCTTCATTCCAAGAAGATACAGCACCAAGGTAAGAATTTCCTTTTTTATTTCTATTTTATGAACGTGTCACTAGGTAACAGATCCTACTACGAAGGGTGATCCAAAAAAAGTTTATAAGCATTAGTATTTGGAAGGTAGTAATTGTGGAGGGGAATATTGTTACCTAGAGTGGAGACGGATAGTTATAGTTGTTTTACAACGGTTGTGTGAGCAGACAGTGTAAGTACTCAGACCTGTAAGAGTGACAGTAACGGCAAGACGTCTAGAGAAGTGGTCATACGCAGAGGTGAGAGCCACGATACGTATGGGCCAATAATGTATCCCCATTTGACATTCACCGACAAATCGTGGAAGTGTACTGGGACGAAGCAGTGATTTAATAACAGGTAGAGAGATGTTGTCGTTCTTTTGAAGCGGACAGAGAGCAAGTGGAAAACCTCAACTTGGAAGCCAGCAAACATCCAAGCTCTGTAACGTATGACCTCAATACGGCATGTGTTGCAGAAACAAATGATATCTATGGCGCCATCTGAAGCAGGGGTACTCAACCTTTTTTCCCGCCTGGCCGCATACACATGACAGATATTTCCTGCCGGGCCGCATACACACGACAGTTATTTCATGAGGGCCGCAACATGCAAATAATGGAAAAAAAGCATACTAGAAGACCAAAGCAACATTGACAAACAAAATTGATTAAATATATTAAAACTCATTTTTGGTCTTTATATTAATACTATAGTAACTTTTCTATCGAACACACACACACAAAAATATTTATTTTTATGAATGTTTACTGAGTTATGGAATAACTTCTAGTGTTTTTCATCTATGACTAAGCCTCTTGCTTACATTCTACTATTAAAAAAAACAATTCACCCCTAAATTGTTACATTTGATTGCTTGATTGATAGAATTTCCTGTTAAACTTTTTGTACTTTGTTCTCCAATAATTGAATTTATTAGTGCAGTGGCCCATGACCGGGTCACTCGAAAAAGGCTGGCGGGCCGCAGGTTAAGTATCACTGGTCAAAAGAAACAATGTTCTCTTCAGATGGTGATGTTCAAACAGCTGCCAAGAACTGTCTCAATGACCAGAAGCATGTTTAAACCAAGACAGGTAAAACAAATTGGCCCAATGGTCTGATTAATACCTAAACAGGCTTGGTGATTATGTATAAAGGTTACCACCACATATGTTACTTGATTTCTATTTGTATCTTGTGTCTATTGTTAGAAAATAATTTTTCATTTGCTTTGTAAATTTTTTTGGATTATCCCTCGTATCCAAATAAAAGGTCGATGGCAATATGGATATTTAAGCATGTTCTGTTTCTGAACGATTGCATAAAATCATTTAAATTCTAAAACATTATACCACTCACGCTGTGTATGAGTAATCTTTCGTAGAGTGAGGATTAGAATCCATCCGACTTTAATTAAGTTAATCAATTCATCGGTTTTTACACTTACCTCAGGTAATAGGTAACTGTAACTTAAGTACGGGTAACTGTAACATTCATTCCAAAAATGATAAAAATTATGTGAATAACATCTGAAAAATGCTAGACCGTAAGGGTACAGAAACGTGACTAGTAGTACAGTAGAAAATATAACAGGACTAAATGCGTAAAGATTTTTAATGTAATAGGGAATGAGTAAAATAAAAGCAAGAGTGTCAAAGGATACGGTTTCTTTCCTCTTTTTTGTCAGATTTCTTTTTTCAAAATTTTAATATATAAACCAGCGTTGAGGGACCACAATTAGTGGACTCATACTCCCCTCTTCTGTCACTCAGACAACTCATTAATGTAAATGTAATTTTACTTTAACTTTTAAATCATAGAAAAAGAACCTTAAGGTATCCGACTATGTTCGGAACCATGATTTTGCAAAAGCGTATAAATAGATAATATTTACGATATTTAGTGTCACGTAGAGTACAAAAAGTATATAAAATTGTTTTAAGAAAAATATTACAATAAAAAAATTATTTAAGTACAATATTTTGACAGAAAATGAACATGGAATGACCCATTTCAAAATATTCTCCTTTTGTGAAAAGTTCTTCTATTATAATAATATTTCGCCTGTATATAGCTCAGACCACTATACAGAGGCTCAACTAGAAATTTTGAAATAAATAACTTAGAAGTGGGTTTATCCATGTTTTACGACAACAGAGGGGAGAAATTATAAAAAAAAAAACACCGATAATTATTTCAATTGGTTGTAACTCAGAAAATAATGTGAATGTTTCAAAAATTCTAGTTGAGCCTCTGTAAAGAGGTCTGAGCTATATACAGGCAAAATATTATTATAATAGAAGCATTTTTCACAAAAGGAGAACATTTTGAAAAAAAAGTTATTTTTAAAAATTTTTTTTATTTACAAATTTTTTTCATTATTTTTTGCCGAAATATTGTATTTAAATAATATTTTTCGTCAAAATGGCCTTAAAACAGTTTTATACATGTTTTCTAATCTAAGTAACACTAAATATCGTGAAAACTATCCATTTATGCGCTTTTTTAAAATTGTGGCTCCGAACGTAGTCGGATACCTTAAATGTATTTTTTGCATGGGGATTAGATTAATTCGAATCTGGGTAACTAACTTCCTTCTGTTTAATTATTAATTCTTGACAGCTAAAATGGGCTTAGAATATTACTTTTCTTTAAGAGGAATAATGATCTGTAACTGTAGCATAGCCTTGCTATAAAATTGTAATGTCTTTAACTTATTTGTAAGCAAACAGGTATATAATTTCAGATGTAAGTATATCACTGCATTCTTTGTTTATGTTAAGGAATCCAACTACTTGCTACAGTTTTTTTAAAAAAGTAATATAACAATTTTTTTAAAATCAATTCTTACTTAGATCAACAAAGAAAGTCTTATTTTAGCTGCTTTTTATTAAATAGCTACAATTGATATGAATATGTATATACATATAATAGAATCACAACATTAAGTGGTAATTAACTTTTATTAATTATCATTAAAATATCGTATTGTCATTCAAAACAATCGTGTATATAAAATTTCAGTTCAACTGAATGCTTTAAAACGTGAGGGGGAAAAAACCTTTTAAAGTTTTGACACAAGTCGCCAAAAGTGTCACTAGGTCGCCACAAATGATGCCCACGTGGATGTATTTGTAATAAATTTTGATGTGTTACTTTGGTATTTAATTTCGAAATGAGCTTCAGGATAATAAATATTTTAAGTTTTACCAAAAATAAAGCTCTTTATCTTAGTTATTATATGAAATTGCTTTAAAAAACAGATTATATTCACAGAAGGGACTGTAAATTTTTAAATAAAATAGTGATTGATAACTTTGTATATTAAAACCTTTCTACTATTACGCAGAATATACAAAAAAATCAGTTAATTATTCTTAAAACTTTTTGAGAAATCGCTGTTTTTTTTCGTTAAAAATAAAAGCACACACACATTTCGAGCAAAATGCATTTTAAAGTTTAACATTACGCATAAAGTTATGGCATCTACTTTTACTAAAATAGCTGCAGTGTTTGTTCTAGTGAATGCAAAACAAAACACTATATATTTTTAAAAAGCTAATAAGACGATCTATAAAATAAAATAATTAAAAAGAATTACCAGTTTTTGAAAAAAATTGCGATTTTAGGGTAGTCGGATACTTTAACAAACATAAAAAAAATTTAACCAGGTAAACTATACACGTAGTTAATTTATCATTTGTATAAATTAAATATACGTTTTGCGTAGATACGTTAGTTTATAAAGAGTTGAAACATTTTTACTCGTGTAAATAATTCAGTTGCTAAGCTGTGCTAAGTATGTATACATATAAGGGAAACTTTATTCAGAATAAAAACGCTTTAATGGTACAAATAGTTACATGGATGTTATTTTTGTGTTTTTCATTTTTATATACTTTCAAACTCACGAAGCTCCTTTAACAGCACGTTCTATTTTGGTACGTGATTTTGAAATGTATGCTTTCGTCTTTCTTTTTTTTATCTCTCGAGATTATCTTTTTTTCGCAGTTTCCATGTCACCGAATTTTTTATTACTTTTTTTTAAATAAAAAAATCATTTTAAGAGATAAATTCATAGAAGAATTTCAAATCTTTTTTTCTCCAGTCATGTTCTAGTCACCATCTGAGGAAAAGGTGACTCGTTTAATGTTCATTTTTTCAATTCCTACTATTAGCTCACTCTCTCTCTATTTATTTATTTATTTACCTAGGTGGAGTTTTCAATCATTAATAAAATGCTTTTTAAAGCACTCAATTTAGCTGAAATTTTATATACATGATTATTTTGGATGAAAATGCAATAATTTAGTTTTAATTAATACAAATTAATTGATTAAAACTAATTATTTAAAGAATTACAAATACAGCCACTTTGGCATCATTTTTAGCGACTAAGCGACCCTTTAGGCGACTTGTGACAAAACTTGAAATGTTTTTTTTCTCTAGTTTTAAAGCATTCAGTTGAACTGATATGAGTTTTGGATGACAATATGATACTTGAATGATAATTAATAGAAATAAATTATCATTTAATGTATGTAATTATAAAAATTTTCTGTGTTGATCTAAGTAGGAATTAAGTTAAAATTTTTTTATGCTACTTGTTTTAAATATATGTGTGTGAGAGAGAGAGAGAGAGAGACTCAGCGATATGAGTAGTTTCAGTCATAGCGTGTTAGGAATAATACTCCGAAGGTAAATACGAGGAAATTAAGAAAAAATGTCCCGGAATAAATATCTGCCATACTTGTAAAGTGGTTCTCCATTCATTACCTTTGATAATAACCGTTTAAAACAAGAACGCTAGAATTTGTTAATGTTATAAAGGAATCTCCATTTTGTTAGAAGTACAAAACTTTATACATATACAGTCAGACCTCTATGTAACGAAGTCGCTAAATCCAGATAAAAAATTCATTATACGGAAAATTCGTTACATAGAGGTTCATCTTTTTATAGACCACATAAAACAAATTTTATATTCATTAACACTACGTATTTAAAAATTACTTTTTCACGCCTTTTTTAAAAATAATTATGTTTATTTTTTATATCTTACCCCAGTGTTTCTCAAACTGTGGGGCGCGGCCCCCTGGGGAGGCGCGATAACCCTACTAGGGGGGCGCGAGCATATCGAAAATAATAGATTTTAAAATAATTAATTTACTGGAATGAATTAAAACAAAATACTTTCAGACATAATAAAAAATGCACTTTAACTCTGATATAATTTATAGGCGCGTGCGCGCGATATTAAGTCAACAAAAATAAAAATTTCTTCAATACCTAATTAGCTATCTTTGATCCTATAAATAAATAAGAAAACTTTTATTTGATTTGCTGTAATGCCAAGATGAGAGATTTTTTTACTACGCTTTCTGTTTAAACCTAACATACAACTCTTTCAGAGAAAAAAACAGATTCCAGACGCAGAAACGAAAAAATTTAGGAACATAAAAAATTCATCACTGTCATTATTCTTTCAATACTGCACATTATAACTGTAATCTGTTTAACCTTCTAAGTTATTGGTACACTTAGTTATGAACCTTCTCTTTATGTGTTTGTTTCTCATTTAGGGAAGTTGTAAGTAATGGATTTCTCTGTTAGGCTTTTTTTGCATGCAAAAGACTTAGATGATATTTGGAAAAACACGGAGAGCACACACACACACTTTGAAGGATTACTTGGCCAAGACTTATATTTACGAACTTTCTATACATATGAAGCATAACGCGAAAAACGTTTTAAACAATTTCATATAATCATAATGAATACACTTTTTACCCGGAAGTGGTCGCGCGGGACGCACAGATTACGAAATCGTTAATTCTGGCAAAACTGTTTATTTGTTACCAAAGAAAAATTGAAAAGTCCTTAAAAGTAGGTAAGTAAACTTTCTCATAATTAAATTATTCACTGGAATCACGATTTGTATCGTGTACAATAAAATAATTATTAAAAAAAAAGGATTGGGGTGACTCATTAATCCCGCTCGACCATTAGTATCGAGTGTGCGCCTGCTCCAGGGTTAAAACATGTTGAAGTCTTTTCGCTTTAATAATTAAAAATAATACAATTATTCTTCATCAGAATTTTTATTGTTCATTATTCAACATCAATTCTAAATGCTAATTCTGTGAGGTTTAAAATTACAGTTGGCTTAAAACTAATTATAATTTGAGCAATCATTTTTTAAAAAAATCATTTTAAATTTTTGTAAACATTGTCGTGCACTTGGCTTTACTCTCCTTACAATTCAGCGATTATATCAATAATGTTTTATTTTCTTATAAATGAACTCGTGCAAGCGACTTCCATGGGCTTGTCATTCAAAACAAAGTTTTTATAAGAAAAATGCTTATGATTAGAAATTTACCCTCTGAGTTCTTTTTCTATATTTAGCAGATATCTATATTTTGTCTTCTGAGCAGCCACCGCATTTTGCAATATGTTCAATTTAAAAATTAGAGAAAGGAAAAATAACATAATAATTATCCTATTATTTTATTTATTTATTGCTTAAAAGTGGTATACAAAATTTAATACTTATGTTACTAATTTGTAGGGTTTATAATTAAAATCGCCTATTGTAGCTTTAGCATCTAAATGCATTATTACTGCATTCAGTACATTATTAATGTATAAGGGGGTGCGATAAAAATTGTGATCGAAAAGGGAGGCACCAGTATTGAAAGTTTGAGAGAAGCACTGCATTACTGATATGATTCTCAAAAATATTCTAAAATTTTCGTAGTTAATTAAATTAGTGGAATAATAAATCTAAATACTTGATTTTATATATAAATTGGAAGATTATTTATGTAAAGCTACTATATTTTAGAAAAATTCTTCATAAATTCTCCATCATTTAATAATATAGTTTTTTGTAAGCTATCATTAAGAATTATTATTAATTTGTAGAAATTTAGTACTTATGTAGAAAAATAAATTTAAAAATATCCAGGAATTTTATTGTATGTATCTTTAACATAAAACCATCTATAATTATCTTTAAGAGTCAAAAGTCACTTATTTTTATAAATTTCATCTTAGATTTCTTACGCAATTCTTTCTTCTTTTTATTCTCTATATAACTTACATTTGTATATACATATATATATATATATATATATATATATATATATATATATATATATATATAATATATATATATATATATATATATATATACATACAGGGTGTTTCAGCTAAGATGTTACAAACTTCTAGGAGAGGTAGGGGACAACAAGACGACTCGAAGTATATAGGCAATGCTGGGTCGGAAATGCTTTCCTAAGGCTCCACGCACCGACAAAATTTAGGGTGCAAAACTTCAACTGGTCTTAAAAACGGGAAAAATTATCCAAATGCTTTGGGGTTTGGTCAAAATTATTGTTATTATTTATTATTTCAAAAAAAAATTCTGAACAATATTGCTGCTAAAGCATCGCTAGAGGGCGCTTTAGACTTTGGAACGCTAGGAAAAAGTTTTTCAATATTTTTAAAGTTTTTTGATGGCTTTCATAAGTTGAAACTTTAAAATTTTGATACCAGATTTGGTATCCTCCGGGGAAAATTGATGTAAAAAATCGAACATTGTTCAGGGCACTTAAAGCACAAACGGTGCTAAAAACGAGCAAAATGTTGGATTTCGGTGCGGTTTGCACGAAAAGCATTCCGTTACTGACTAATTTGTTCAAAATAAATTTTGACTTGGTAGCCATTAATCAAAGCCAGAGGGCGCTTTCAGACATTGCAACTTGGAAACTCATTTGGATAATTTTGTGGTTGGTTGTAAGCCGAATAATTACTAGCAATTTTTCCTCCTAAATGAGATTCGAGTTGGTCTGTGTTGCAAAAAAAGCAATTTTATAGCAAAAATTTTAGTAAAAGAGGGTAAAAACACAAGTACCAAATTACAAGAAGTAAAACACAAGGAAAGATTCAAAATAGGAGGAAAGAAGCTGTTTACTAACTGCTATGCATAATCATAAAAGAAAAAGTAAAGAAAAGAAGGAAAAACTGCTGTCAAAGGAGGTGTTCGAACTGACGCCCGTCGCATGTGATGCAGGCTTCACATCTTCGCTTCATGGAGCGTCGAACATTCGATAACATTTCTGGAGTGTTTCGTATTTCCCCGGCTGCTGCACTGATGCGTGCTACAAGTTCCTTGGCGCTGTTTACGGGTGTTTCGTACACCAACGATTTCATTTGCCCGCAGAAGAAATAATCCAGACAGGAAAGGTCTGGCGATCGGAGAAATCAATGCACTGGACCTCCACGGCCAATCCATCGTTCACCACATACTGCATCCAAGTGATTCCGAACAGAAATACTGAAATGTGCGGGGGCTCCATCTTGCTGGAACCACATGGAAGTACGAGTCGCAGCGGTAACGTGTGCTCTGTCCAATAACTTTGGCAAAACTTGTTCCAAGAATATCAGGTAGCGTGGACCAGTCAGGTGACCAGGCAGAATGTAGGGTCCTATTAGATGATCCCCTAGAATGTCAGCCCATACGTTAACCAGGAAACGATCCTGTGCAGCCCGAGTACGTGTTACATGTGGGTTCGCTGCTGCCCACGAATGGCTGTTATGGGTGTTGAAAATACCTTCTCTCGAAAAAGACGCCTCATCTGTGAACAACACGGATGCTTCAAAAAGGGATTTGCAATTCGTTACTGCAAGTACCACTGTGGAAAGGCCTGACGAGGTGCAAAGTCACATTCTTTTTAGTGACTGGACGTACTGGTAGTGAAATGGATGCAGGGCACTATCATCGAAAATCCTCCAAACGCTACTGTATGAAATCCCGATTTCATTAGCGATACCTCGTGTACTTAAACTGGGAGTGGTCTCTACCATATCTAGTACAATTTCCTCGTTCAATTCGGTACGTGCTGCCTTCTGAATGAACCGGGCGCCAGAATCATATCTGCTTTCTCTGCGTTCGTGTACTCTGTCATCGAACAGCCAGTCTGTGTGCGATGGAAATAAAGCTTCCTTCCAGCGGACTCCTTCTTATCGTTCTGTCCTCTGGCGGCTAATTCAACTCGCAACGGGGAATTTGCATATTCTGCCTTTAACACTCTCTCGCTAAAATTTTCGCCGAGAACCCTTCTCGCTTTATTCACTGCCACGACACTTGCAATTCCTGGGCTACGTATCAGGCTTTCGATGGTATTACTGCTTTTTCAGGAAGGCATTTCCGGACCACCTTTTTAGTTATTCTGAGTCGTCTAGGTGTACTGACCTCGTTGGTGGAAGAGTACACCTAGATGACTCGGAATTACATAGGAAAGGTCGATCGGAAATGCCTTTTTACTTGTCTGAAGCACCTCTGGTTTTAAATTTGGCAACAATGTCAAAATTTGTTTTGAACAAATTAGTCAGCAAGGGAATGCTTTTCGCGCAAACCACACCGAAATCCAACATTTTGCTCGTTTTTTTAGCACCATTTGTGCTTTAAGTATCCTGAACAATGTTCGATTTTTACATCAATTTTCCCGGAGGATACCAAATCTGGTATCAAAATTCAAGTTAAAGTTTTAACTTATGAAAGCCATCAAAAAACTTAAAAAAATATTGAAATTTTTTTTTTCCTAGCGTTTTAAAGTCTAAAGCGCCCTCTAGCGATGTTTTAGCAGCAATATTGCTCAGAATTTTTTTTATGAAATAATAAATAATAACAATAATTTTGACCAAATCCCAAAGCGTTTCGACAATTTTTCCCGTTTTTAAGACCAGTTGAAGTTTTGCACCTAAATTTTGTCGGCGCGTGGAGCCTTAGGAAAGCATTTCCGACCCAGCATTGCCTATATACTTCGAGTCGTCTTGTTGTCCCCTACCTCTCCTAGAAGTTTGTAACATCTTAGCTGAAACACCCTGTATATATATATCTATATATATATATATATACATATATATATATATATATATATATATATGTATATATGCTTTTTGGCTTTTTGTATATCTTGTGTAAAAGTTATTTTTCAGTACTTTCCTTGCTTTAGATGCTGAAAAGATTATTTTAGAATATTTTCAAGTTAAGAAATAATATTATAGTAACAGGGAACTACAATATATATTGGCTACGTTTAGTTGGGTTTTAACTAATTACTGGGTACATATACGATGAATAACACTTTTAAAATGTAATGCAAATATTAAAAAAATTCTTTAATTATTAATTTGAATTTTATAGTAGAATGTTTTAGAGTTCTGCATTCAAAAAAAAAAAAAAAAACTAAATTTAGGGGAAAAAGGAAAAATAGAAAAAAAGAGCTTTTATTTTTTAAAAAATTTTTTATCAATATTTTAATTTTATATTGAAATTTTAATTATTGAAACTATTTTTTCTTTCTTTATAAAACTAGTTATTAAATGAACTAGATTAATTTAATATTTTAAATTAAATATTACCAAAATTTGAATGATCTGTTTTGATTTTCAGTATTTAAATAACTTAATGTTTCAAATAGAATACATTATAAAATTATATCTATATATATATCTCTATCTATCTATCTATATATACATATATATATGAGTATACATAATATTATAATTAGTAAAGGCAATATTATGATGTTTGCGTATATTTCGAAACATTTGTATGCAAGAATTTTTTAAGCCAGTTGTTTTTCAAACTGTGGGGCACGCCCCCTAGGGGGCGTGATAATCTTACGAGAGGGGCTTGAGCATATAAAAAAGTCGAGAATAAAAGATCATTTTAAAAAGTTATAAAAATTTACTTAAAGGAAGCAAAAATAGTACAATCTGACATAAAAAAAATATACGTTGCACTTTTATTGTTATCTGCCAATTTAAATATTAGGGGGGAAAAGCAACATACTTTTCTTATTACTTAAAAGTATATATAATTTTTTTTAAAATATCTATCACTTAAAAATTATTTACTTAAAATATCTATTATTTGAAAGTAACGTATACAAAGTTTAATATTTGTCTTGATAACTTGAATGGTTTATAATTGAGATAGTATTGCAGTTTTAGCGTTAAAGTACATTATTATTGCATTCAATACATTGCGATTGTATGGGGGCACGAAGAAAATTAGATTGAAAATTGGGTCGCAAGTATTGAAACTTTGAGAAGCACTGTCTTACCCATCAAAAAAGAAAGAAAGAAAGAAAATCTTCAAGGAAAAGAAGAAAAAAGAATGTAGAAGAATTCACTGCATTTTAAATATTAAGAAAATAATTTTATACTAAAACTAATGCATTTTAAGGACATTTTATAATTTATACCATACAAGTACCATTAAACTTAATTTTTTTATAATTACAACATGGGGACACGGGACAACTCCACTGAGGGTGAAAAAGGATATCGAAGATGTTTCTAGTGAGCTAGGCAATGTGGGTTAAAGGTTGCACTTTTTGGATGAAATGTCCAGAACTCTATTGCTCTAATACAACCAGTTCAAGATTTATGACCAACATAAAATGTATTAAAGAAAGAATAACTTGAAATTTTTTCAGAAATACTTTTAAAAAAAGGGATAACAAAAATGAAATCACTAAAAGAAAAAGTTTGTTATATAGAAAATGCACTTCGCTATAGAGAGTATATTTTACGTCTAAAATTGTGAAATGTTTAAGGTTCCAGGAAAAAGTTCGCCACATAGAAAAATTCGCAATATAGAGGTTTGTTATATAGAGTACATATTATTTTTAAACTGAATTTAAATTAATTATTGTTCAGCCATAGTTATTGAAAGTCACTCACAAGAACATAAAATCCCGATTTCTTATATTTAATTGAAATTATTTATGAAATAAATTATAGTTTAAAAAAAACACGCATTTATAGTGAATTAAACTAAAAAGTAACAAAAAATTAAGTTGAGAGTAAAATTATTAACGAGAAAATTAATGTCATTGAGGTAAAAGCGTCTGTATTAATTGTTTTAATTTCTTACTAGTTCTATTCCGAAATGCTGAGTTAGTGTAAAAATGTAGTACAAAGCACCCCGCGCTTTTACCCCAATGACATTAATTTTCTCGTTAATCGTTTTATTCTTATATTAAGAATTATTTTTTTACATTTTAGTTTTATTCACTATAAAAGCGTGTTTAGTTTTTTTAAACTATAATTTATTTTTCATTTTTAGTTCGATCTACAATAAGAAAGTCTGTTTTTTTTTTAGTTTTTAAAACTATCATTTATTCTTTGTTGAATTTATCCTTGAGTTTGATATTTGGAGCTAGAATTATGCGGCTGCTGGAATTAGTCTTGCTCTTCAATGGATATTAATTAATGGGTGTGAAGGGTATTTATTCCCTCCATTTACGGGGCCTCGGATGAATCCAATATTGTTGAAGAAATATTAAAGGGGAATCGTATTATCACCTTTTAAACGTATTGCTATAATGTTAATTCGTATCATCACTTCTAAATGTATTGCTCTATAAAAAAATATTTAGTAGTTCACATGCGTGAGTGTTTTTTTTTATTTATATTTTCAAAACAAAAAACTAGACTTATATTATGGTAACGCCCCCACCCTACCCTTTCTCATATAAAGAACATTTTTCTTTTCTTTTTTTTTGTATTAACCACAAGCCTGCTGCGGTTTTAGGATTGTACCTTAATCTTTTAGTCGCTAAATGCGGAATTAGTCGCCAAATCTGGAAATGGCAAATGGAATTAGTCGCCAAATCTGAAAATGGTTTATGCAATAAGTCACCAAATCTAGAAGTGGTATACAGAATAAGTAGCCAAATCTATAAAACGTATCCCTTATTGTCCTGATCAGGACAATAGAACAAAATTATAAAATATATTGTATTGTCATCTGTCCTTGATAAGTGTGACAAATTTCGAATTAATCTGGTCTTTTTAAGTGGGTAAAAATAGAGTTCAAAGATTCCATTACATACAAGTGAAACTTTTAAAAGCGTGTTAAAAATAAAGTAATGCACAATGTCTTCAATAATATCTTTATTCCCATTAGATACTTTATACTGTAACTATAACCAATCTAAGCAATAACAAAAATTAGATTAATTGAAGTAACCTAAGATGTAACATTCTTGGTATATAAAAATTATATTTAGCTTAATTGAAATTCCAAGCATTCTAAAAATGAAAAAAAAAATTGTTTTGAAGTACTAACGGTTTTAATCTTTTATATATATATATATACAGTCCGACTTTTAAATAACGAAATCGCTAAATCCCGAAAAAAAAGTTCGCTATATAAAGAGTGTTTTTTTCCAGGTATAGAAGTTTAAGTTGGCATTACTTTCCAAGATGGCGACCGATTTAACAGCTGTCAAGTGATTTATTCTCAGTTTGGTTTGGCAATTGATCTTGAATAGACTCATGCCTGAACAACGCTTTCAAATTGTGCAATTTTATTTCGAAAATAATGGTCACACAATTTTCATAAGCGAATTTTGTTTAGCGATGAAGCGCACTTCTGGTTGAATGGCTACGTCAACAAACAAAACTGCCGCATTTAGAGTGAAGCTAATCCACAAGTGTATGTCGAAACACCGTTACATCCAGAAAAACTGACTGTTTGGTGCGCTTTATGGGCTGGTGGAATCCTTCTTCAAAAACGATGAAGGCCACAACGTTACAGTCAATGGTGATCGGTATAGAGCCATGATTACTAACTTTTTCATTCCTTAATTGAACAATCATGATGTCCAGGAGCTGTGGTTCCAACAAGACGGCGCAACATGTCACACAGCTCGTGCCACAATCGATTTATTGAAAGACACGTTTGGTGACCGCCTAATTTCACGGTTTGGACCTGTGAATTGGCCTCCAAGATCTTGTGATTTAACACCGCTAGACTATTTTCTGAGGGGTTATGTAAAGTCATTGGTCTATGCGGATAAGCCACAATTGCTTGACCATTTGGAAGACAACATTCGCCGTGTTATTGCCGATATACGGCCACAAATGTTGGAAAAAATCATCGAAAATCGGACGTCCAGATTGGACTACATCCGAGCCAGCCGTGGCAGTCCTATGCCAGAAATCATACTTAAAATGTAATGCCACAAGAATATCTTTTGAATAAAAAAAAATTCATGTCAATCGAATAATACATCGTTGTTTTATCGCAATTTAAAATTTTATCCTCTCAAAAACACCCTTTATATATATATATATGTGTGTGTGTGTGTGTGTGTAATGATTCCCTTTTTAATCTCATCTTTACAACTTGTTAATTTGTAATGGTCCTTACTTACCCTTCAGGACTCTCCCTCAAATAATCAATATTGAGCTACCTACCTGGCGGGAATCATCGTAACTGTGTCTCCTGAACCGTAACAGTTTAACGTTTTTAAAGTAAACTTACATAATTTTCTATCGTTTGATATCTTTCCACTAATAGTGGATTAAATCCACGGAAATCATGAGGGTTCGAAGACTTCCTGTTGCCGCTCCATACAAATACCCGAGAATCTGGAAAATTTCATTCTTTTTTTCTTCGTAAAAATATAACGTGAGTGTTTATTTTTGTGTTGTGTGTTTTCTGCGTTAAGTGTTGCTTAAGATATATGCTACATGTACATAAATGTTATTATCTACAAAGGACTGCTTCATCAGTAACATCCATATATTGCATAGACCATCTAAAACAAAGGCTTCCAACCTTTTTTGATGTGGCACCCCATTTTCTAGTGAATATTTTGATACCACCCACTCCCACACCAGTGAAATAAAAGCTTACATAATACATGGTGAAAATAAGAATTAAAAAAAAATTAAGATAATATTCTATTACTAATAGAAAATATTTTAAAATATTTTTCTAAAGTCCCAATTTTTTTTTTTACTTCTGAATCTGGAAAGGACATTACCACAAAAATATTTAAATGTGTAATTATGTATTTTAGTTTTAGAAAGGATATTGTTAGAATTGAAACGCTTTGAATTTCTTCTTTATTTAAAAAAAAAAGTAGAATAAAGTTTTAGCTTATACCTGTTATAAAGACTCTTTTAAAAGAAGATTTTGATTATATGAAGCAAAAATTCACAATAAACTATTGCTTTCAAAATGGAAAAGAAATCGACAGTTTCTGCTTTTAAAAAATCACGCGTTAATTCCTGGTTAACGTATTTAATTATATTTCTTGAATTAGATAGGTAATGAAATGCAGAGGACGAAACATTTTTATACTGCTACAACACACGCTACAGAAATTAAAATCTGCTATATAATTTAATTTAATGTAGATCTAAATGCAATGTAATCTTTAAGTTTATCATCCACTCCCCGAATTACCGAAATATGTGAATTTTTGTACATGTGATAGAAATGATTTAAATACATAGAATAAAAATACGGTGAACAGTATTAAAGTTTACTTTGTTACTATATCATCAGTGTGTTTTGTTTAGTCTTTTTTAGACTATATTTGGTTAGTACGCAGAACTCCTTCGTACCATCTCAACGCCCCCTAATTTTCTTTGGATCTTTTACTGCCCCTTGAAAGCCGCAAACACCCACTTTAGAACCTACGATCTAATTATGGAATTTCTTATCAATCATATATATATATATATAACTATATAACTGTATAACTATATATATATATATATGTATATATAATCCAATATAAAAGAATTTTATATATATATATATATATATATATACTAGCCGTTACCCACCCGCTTCACTGGGTATTTAACGATGTAGTATAAATGTATACTGTTTACATATATATGAACTATTGATATCTAGCATTAAGAATTCGATATTGTATTGAAAAATAAATTTATAGCTGTAATTCTCGCCTCTTAATATAAAAAAGGACATAAATTAAAATATATATTTTCTCTTTATATCTAAAATAGAAGTAGAAATATTTTTTGCGCTCACTGAAACTAATAATCAAGTGGATTTCCACCAAAGCAACTTTCAGTGGATCTCTATTCCATAAAATAAACATGCGTGCTAAATTTCAAGTCTAAATCTAAAAGAGCAAACCCGGACATTTTATCACTAATACCTCGTTGAGAGCATTCTTAGCGGATTAAAATTCAACAAAAGAAGCATGCAAGCTAAATTTTATTATTATAGACTTAGCAGGTCGAAAACGGGAATTTTGTCTATCAATACGCTCCAATTACTCTCCCCGCTCCCCCCTGGAATTGATTTCCATAAAATCCATTCTTAGTGGAACTCTATTCAAATAAAGAAACGTGTTCCAAGAAATTTCAAGTAAATGGGTTAAATTCAAAAACTGGGATTTTTCTATAACACGCCTTAATCTCTCGCAACCCCACTCCTTTGTGGGTCCGTTTTCGCAAAACTCTTTGTAAAAGGAACCATTCCATGAACGAAACATATATTCTTATTTTCAAGCATGTGGGTCTATTAGTTGAAAAGCGGAAATATTTATCTATTACGCCCCTTAAACCCCCTCAGTGACCCTAGGGTATCAATTTTCCCCCAAACTATTTTGTAGCGGATCTCTACGTCATGAAAGGAATCCGCTTACCAAATTTTAAGACTGTACGTGTAGCGTCTATGTTCAGCGCTGTTCAAGAAAAGTCATCCTTCTTACGTTTGGGGGGACACGGGTAACTAACACGGGATAATAGCCGCACGTGGGTTTTGATCATATGGCAGGGACTAAGTCATTCTGGGCAGGTAAGGGGTGGTTGGGAGAATCCATTTCAAATGGTTTTAGGTTCTTGCTGCCGTCGTCAGCAATGTGGAATTTTCGGAATGCACCTCATATAAGTACCACAAAGTTATTCAGCTGTAAAATCAATTATATACAATGTTCATTTAAAATAAATAGTCAAATCGTTTGTGACGGGATCATCGCATTTTCTACTAAAAACTCCTCTTGGGTTCTTTGGGGCCGAAAAAGACAAATTCTTTCCAACCAAACCCAGAAGGGAAGCGTGAGTATACAAATTAGAAACCTTTTTAATAGCAGAAGTTTAACGTAAGCGTATGACCTATTGGGAAGTGGTTAGAGTTTAAGCGCGTGAACTGAAGGAAGATAGAAAGTCGTCATTGAGTGTGAAGATATCCGTGACAGAGAGATCAAAATCAAGGTGGATACTATTTCACGGGAGATAAAAAAATATATATTTAGAATCCGAGAGGATTGCGATTAAACAAGAGATTAAGGTAGGATAATTCTGTTATATTAGGACCGTGTATAAGTCGAGATTAGGAATAGGAGGGAAGAAAGTGATTAAAGTCGTGCTTATATGGTAATACGTATTGTGTGTTTTCTCACCTCAAATACGCTAAGTTATAATATAAATATTATCATTGTTAGTGTTTAAGTTAATATCTTAACAAAGACATTTTAAGATCATGGCAGCGCCTGGTTCTTCATTTACTCCCACACCTCTAGGTCACGAGGATAACTTAGGAGTAAAGTATCACCCACGGGGGCGAATACCTTACATGTTTTCTAAGGTCATAGCTAACAAACAAACAAAATAAAACACTTAGCTTTGGACATTAACTACTTCGTTGCAAAAAAAATGACAACCCTCGCAATCCGACCAAAATGTCAATTTTAAACGCAACTTTTAAAACTATTTGCCTTCCCCGCCAAAATATTCTCCATAGAATCTATGCTGTAATGTATCCTGGAAGAGTGGAATTAAAAGAATATTCTTGCTAAGTATCGTCAGAGTATTTGTAAAAATTGCTTATTCTATGTAACTTTAAAATGGATAGTACCGTCGGTAAATAAAGAGTTCTTCAAACGAGTATTTAATGAGCAAAAAAGAACATTTAAAACAGATAGAGAATTTGGCATTTTAATAACTCCTACATGATTTGATTAAGACCTATTTTCACATGAATAACAATATATATTAATGCTTGATAAGACAGTTACAAACCTGTTTTAATCAGCAAAATTGTATGCTAGACCATTTTAATACAGTGCTTCTCAAACTCTGAATATTACCGACCCAATGTTCAGTCACAATTTCCATCGTGGCCCCTCCCCTCCAAACAATAATAATGTATTGATTTCAATAACATTATGGCGCTGATGCTACAACACAACTTCAACCTCAACCTCTTATGTACCACCGACGTATATAAACGTCTCGCTAACCAAAACGATCATTGCAATGGACGCATATATACGTCTTTCCGAAGTACGATCTATTATGTGCACCGATATCCATAAAATTATTCCGAAGGCTTTGGAGTGTAATGTTTACGAAGGATTTACTTATTCCATAGGATTTCATTCCTTTTCTCACCCCACCTCCCATACATAGTAATCGCGTTCCTACGTGAAAAACGGTGGCATTGGGGAGCAATTTGCGTAATTTTTAACCGACAGTTAAGGGATTAATTATTAACCGTGCAAATTATCAAGATAACTGTTAATTTTTGGACATCCTTTTTCATATGAAAAGCTCATGGGGTCAATGGTAATTTTTAAGCTTGATCCTAACTTAGTATTGTTAAATTAATTATAAAATAAAGGGTGTTTTTTCAGAGGTATAGAACTTTAAATTGCAATAAAACAACGATGTATTATTCGATCGACATGAATTTTTTTTTTATTCCAAAGATAATCTTGTGGCATTACATTTTAAATAGGATTTCTGGCATAAGACTGCCACGGCTGGCTCGGATGTAGTCCAATCTGGACGTCCAATTTTCGATGACTTTTTCCAACATTTGTGGCCGTATATCGGCAATAACACGGCGAATGTTGTCTTCCAAATGGTCAAGCAATTGTGGCTTATCCGCATAGACCAATGACTTTACATAGCCCCACAGAAAATAGTCTAGCGGTGTTAAATCACAAGATCTTGGAGGCCAATTCACAGGTCCAAAACGTGAAATTAGGCGGTCACCCAACGTGTCTTTCAATAAATCGATTGTGGCACGAGCTGTGTGACATGTTGCGCCGTCTTGTTAGAACCACAGCTCCTGGACATCATGATTGTTCAATTCAGGAATGAAAAAGTTAGTAATCATGGCTCTATACCGATCCCCATTGACTGTAACGTTGTGGTCTTCACCGTTTTTCAAGAAGTACGGACCAATGATTCCACCAGCCCATAAAGTGCACCAAACAGTCAGTTTTTCTGGATGTAACGGTGTTTCGACATACACTTGTGGATTAGCTTCACTCCAAATGTGGCAGTTTTGTTTGTTGACGTAGCCATTCAATCAGAAGTGCGCTTCACCGCTAAACAAAATTCGCTTATGAAAATCGGGAACAACGGCAATCTCGTTTTGGGCCCATTCGACGAATCTACTCCTTGCTTGATCATATTTAAAATGTAATGCCACAAGACTATCTTTTAAATAAAAAAAATTCATGTCAATTGAATAATACATCGTTGTTTTATTGCAATTTAAAGTTCTATACCTCTAAAAAACACCCTATACATTGTGCAATACTGACACATTTACAAGTGTATTATATCAGTGTAAACGTGTATTATTTTTTAATTATGTCAGAATGTATTTTGTTTTTGATTACTTTTCATAAATTAATAAATTTCTTAAATAATCTTTTGTTTTCGACTTTTCAATATGCTCGCGTCTTCCAGGGGGGGGAGGGCGAGTGTCACAGTTTGAGAAGCGCTGTCTTAATATATAAATATTGATATAGATGTAACTATAATCAGTAATAATCTAATGCTAAGTCATATGAAACGTACATTAAGAATTTTTAAACTGAAAATTTATTTGTAATTCTTGTAATTCCTAAAAAAATGGATCTAGAGTTTTCAAGGGGTGCAATAAAATGTATATATCTTCCCTCATAAAAATGCTTTCCTATCGTATTTATCTTTGGAAGTCATTTTGAATTCTACATTAAATCCAACGCTACACTCAGTTACATCTCTCTGTATTTCATCCTCTGGAGTTAAATCTCCAAGGATATTGAGGCGGAAATTGGGATTTAGTTCTGACATCCCACTCCAATCAACTGAAGCTCTTTTCGGGAGTTTTATTATTCCGGAAATGGAAAAATTGACGGTAAAAGATTGGTGGATAAAATTGGCAAGTTTGGAAGAGCCCTAATAATACATAACGCTGGAGTAAAATATATTTATGGTGACATTTTTGAAATGAAAGTATAAGCTCCTTTTCCAATCGCCTGAAATAGTACGGAAATTCATATTGATATAATAGCGCACTTGTTCATAATTTGTAAAGAGATTCAAATAAAGTAGATTTGGTACAAAAAATGAAATTCTATTTTTAAAAAAGACCTTTCCTTTTATTTCTTTACTGTAGTTAATATTAATCGGACCCTAGAAAAGATGCTTATTCTGTAAATAACAATACCAGTACTTGAAATGGCATGACAATACCAGTACAGAAAATTAGTTTTCCTTTAAATGATCAAAAATACAATGTGGAAGCAAAGTCCGAAAGTTTAACCTATCAGAAGGTGAGCTGTCATTATTAACGTTAGTGGTCGCGCGGGGTGACGGATTGACCCCAATCCTTTTTTTTTAATTCTTTGTTTTTATTGTACACAGTAAAAAAATCGAAATTTAAGCGAATAATTTATTGAAGAGAAATTATACTTATCTACTTTTAAGGACTTTGGACTTTTCTCAAATTATCATAGAAAAATTGAAATCAAACTGAACTTAAATGTTTGAAATGTACGTCAGTTTAATAAAGGACACAAATCACAGACACTTTTCAATGACTTTACAAGAATTATATTTGCAGGCAAAGTCTCATATTTTTTCAAGTTATTTTAATTTTATTGTCCTTTGATGATCGACAAATAGCATGTTAAATTTCTGGCTTGTGAATTTTGACACGTCGCAGTGTGTCTTGTGGTTCACTTGTCGCTTCATAGCTTTCTCAGTGGAGGTTTTTAGATAGCATTTGAAAACTTTCCTTTCATTTCAAACGTTTCACTTTCATCGCTTTTCTGAAATTTACCTTCACTGTCATAATTAATATCCATTACATCATCAAGTTTTCCCGTGTCTGATTAGGTTTAACTCAATCTAATAGATTGCAGAGATACCCGTTTCTTTTTTTTGATTTTCTGTTCATTTACTTTTACAAACCATAATGAGTCAGATAACATAGCTATCAAAACCACTAAGTTGTTCACAGGGGGAAAATGTAGCCTGTTCATAGAAAATATTTTGGAACTAAAGTAGTTGCGTGGGGAACTCAGTCACCCCAAGTACCTTAAGGTATCCGACTACTTGCGACAACTTTTTTTTGAAAAAAAGGAAATATGGAGATCTTTTTGTGATTTTTATATTTATTTAGTATATTTTAAGGAAAAAATCCTAAAATTGGTAAAAGAAAAAAAATTATTATTATTAAAATGGGAAAAAACTAGTAAAAATGTACGAAAAATTACATAAACGGGGCCCGCTCTCTACAAAGATTTTATGAACAAATTCTCAATTTTTCAATTTTGATGTGTTACTTTGTTATTCCTGTTTGAAGTGATCTTCACGATAAGAAATATTTTAATTTTTACAAAAACTAGAGCATTTTATCTAAGTCATTATACGAAATTGCTTAAAAACATTGACTATATTCACATAAAGAGCTGCAAATTTTGAAATAAAACAGTGATTGATAAATCTGAAGATCGAAACACTTCTACTGTTATGCAGAACATAAGCAAAAAATTTCAGCTAATTATTTTCAAAACTTTTGAGCAATCGCGGTCCCCGTTTGAGTTTTTCGAAAAACACGTTTCGGGTAAAACGCATTTCAAAGTTTGACATCTTGTGTAAAGTTATGGCATTTGCTTTTACTAAAACGCTTGTAGTTTTTGTTCTAGTGGAGGGAAAATAAAGTACTTGGTATTGTTATTAAGTTAATAAAATGGTCTATAAAATAAAATCATAAAACATTTTGCCAATTTTTGAAAAAAAATCATGGTTTTAGGGTAGTCGGATACCTTAAAATTGAGAAAAATGTTTGCCATTCCCCAAAAAGAGGGAATATGTGACAAATACATTTTAGTTTCCACGAAGACTGTCATATAAGAAGATACTGACAAGGTCATTGGTAAAAAATAAAAGGTTTTCCAGAATTAACGGTTTCGTCAGCCTGTGCCCCGTGCGACCACTCTTGGTTAAACTCAAAGATCTTCAAAATTCCACCCGTGAAAAGCCAAGTTGTAAATGAAACAGGATAACTGAAATGTCAGACAGTCATTTTTATATAAGTAGGCGTGTGCAGTATTAGATGGGAGCCCCTGTAGCGATCGCGTCCAGGATTATCGAGTTTTAATTTATATTTTCTGTAATATATAAAAAGATATACGCAGGTAAAGTTTTTTCCTTCCGAAAAACAGGACACTATTGAAGCTATTTTTAATTCCTGTATGGATCATTGCAAAGAAAAAAATGCCCCTACTAAAAATACTGCAATTGGTTTTTTTCTGAATCATGTTTACACGAATACACTAATTAAAAAATGACTTTAGTTGCGTTTTTATATAAATGTCATTTTAATATTCTTTTTAACTCTTCTTCATGCCATACAATTCATAATGTGTTTTGTTATTTCTGTTGGTGGGGTTCAAGTTTTTTTTCATTCATGTGTTCTCCCGAATTCAAATATACAAATAAATAAGCGTAACTCGAAATCACTTTGAGATGTATCTTCTCATTTTATAATTGAATTGGGATTTTTCAAAACGAGCAACGGTAATAATTAAAATAACTTTAACAACCCTTTCGTGAGCCATTTTTTTCTCTTTTGAGTTGCTCGCAGTTTTTTTTTATGTTTATCAAAAACTAAACAATAGCATTTAAGGAAATATATTTTGTTTTGCCGAATTTTATGCTTGTATTTTAATTTTAGGGGTTGGAAAAATACTTCCTAAGAAACCATTCACCGTCATAAAGAAAAGGAAATGTAATGGTGATTATTTGCCGTGAAAAGTTGAAAAGCATGTATGTTGCAATGCACAAAAAGACATCCCCTTGCACACATATTAGCGGGTCCTCTTTTCTTGTCCCTTTCTGCTACATTTCCTACATCGTTTATATTTGGAAACCATCTTTGGGCTATGATTTTCCACACTGGCTAATCGCACATCATCCGGAACTGTACACTACTTTGATTGGAATTTAGCTGGATGCCCTTTCCTTTTTCTTGAGCAGTATCCGTTTGTTAGCGGACGAGCTAATGCTATACGGAATGTTAGCTGGTCTAAGCTTCTATTTCTTTTGTTCACTTGCCACAGTATGAAAATATTTATGATGGCGTGAGTGAGTGTTGGGTTTTTTGGCGCAAGAGCCAAATCTGGCTAAACTGCGCCAAACATTAGTTAAAACATTAAAAGTATAAAATCACTAAAAAGTTTGATTAAATTTCAGTTTAAAAATGTAAAAGCTTAAGTTATATATAAAAGTCATTTTCAATGAATGATAAAACAAACAAGGATTGGTGGGGAGAATTCCCCAACGAAATATTTATGATGGCAAGGTCAATAAGAAAAGAAAAGAGATACGATGCCACCATTTTACACATCTTCTTATTTGGAATCTTTCTTTTCTATGATCGAAACATCTCATAACATCCCCTCTCATAACATCGTTATATACAGCGACAGCTTCTATATAAGCAAGAGACTTCTTTAGTACAATATTTTTGTCCAATTTACAGATGTCATAACCATTGGATTAGGTGCAGTATCACTAAATTGAAGCAGGAATTAGATTTCCCATTGTTATAATAGCAAGGTCAATATATTATAAAAGGTTTTGCACTTCCCATAGGTGCATTTTGTAAGGTAATGTAGATGGGAAGTAATCTTCCCAAGCTCTACGAAAGGGTTATTCATTAAGTTTCGTGTTGATAATTTTTTTTTTACTTTTTATGACTCGATATTTTGGATAGTTAATAATTTTTTAACAAGTACTAATAAAATATTTACATATTAATGACATTTACGGATAGAAGTTCTCAATTCATTTTATGTCGAAGCAGAGAGTGAGGAAGAGAGAGAGAGAGTTAAAAAAATGCTTTCTCATTATTCCTTGAAAAAATTGGAGATAGATGAGAAAAAAATTACATAAATTACTTTGAAAATCACATTTCGAAATATTACCTCCATCCAGTTCTCTCTTAAACTTTCAGTAACTTGTCAAATAATTCCAAAAGTTACTCTTCCGTTTCAATTATGTATTTTTTCTTTTTACAACGAATAAAAAACTAAAATATGAGAAAAAAGAATTAAGAAGAAATGAGATGTTAATAAACAAAACGGTCCTCAAATGCCTGGCAAACTACATAGAAACATATTTGAAAAGAAAAAAACTCTACGTCGAAGATTTAATGAAAAAAATACTTTCATTTATGGGAGTAATAATGCATTTGCTTTTTCCATACACAAGAAATATTACATTTTATTTGCTTCGTATAGTGAAAATAGATGTTTCCTGATATAAAAAAAAATAGTTTGAAATAATGCAATACACACATTTCTTCTTTTTTTAGTTATTGTCAAAATCAATGAGCACTCTGAAAATAAAACTTCTTTTCTTCTCTGATGATGATTTTTTTATGTCGAAAAAAGCAAACGTCATTTTTAAAGAATATACAGGGAAAATCACTTAACACGAAATTTGGGAGACTAAAATATTTTTTTTTCAAATTTTAGAGTACATTTTACTTACACAGTTGTGTATACATGCATGTATTTAATAAAAAATAATGAAACAAAACTTTCACAAGAACTTAATGTAATTTAATACAAAATTTTCTAGTTCTTTGAAAAACAAATCATTTATTGAGTTTTTGAAAAATAATCTGATATTTTTTCTTTGCATTGTCTTTTTCAGCATAAAATAATCAACAAAATGTTTGATGTCGACCATATTGTTATTCATTTCTCCATTGGAACGTGCGTCTAAATAACTGAGCGTACTTTTATGATCTTCATTTCGGCTAACTTGAGAACAGAGAGAGAGAGAGATGCTGCATTATTCAATTCATTTTCCCCGTCGGAGTCTGCATGAATGAAATTTTTTGAGCTTTGAACAAACTCCAAAATGTCTTTTTCTACCATAACCGGGGTTGTACAAACATATTCATCCTCTACTGCAACGAATTCTTCTAATGATATAGTAGGGCAGTCCAATCCGGCTCGTATTTTCTATATATTATTCATTTCCAGAAGTGAAATTTTTCTGCGTTAAACGATATTTGTTTCGTTTTAACATAACAAAAAAGTATGAAAGTACGTAGTAGTTTGTCGGGGTTATATTTCGTGTTAACCGATATTTCGCGTCTTAAGCGTTTTCGCGTTAAACATAACTCGATGTATGTCTTTGAGCCTCAATAATAAAGAATTCGTCAAATTTTTGATTGGTTTTAGAATTTTCTGAAACTGCACAAAAGAATTAAAGAAACAGAAATGATAAATATTATTCCGTAGAATTAGACCTTCGGACCTTCATATAACGAACCTCTATATTGTGAATTTTTCAATATAGAGAATTTTTTCCTGGAACCAAGAACATTTCACGATTTTCTTCGTAATATAACCTCCCAATAGCGAAGCGCACTTTATATGTAACGAACTTTTTCTCTTGTGACTGAATTTTTTCTCCCTATTTTTATGTATTTCTGGATATTTCAACACACTTTATGGGGGTCATAAATCTTGAACTGTGATTTTCTTATATGCCTAACTCGCTAAGAGCAATGGAATTTTCGGTGTTTCATTCAAGAAATGCTACCTTTGACCACCGTTGTGCGGTTCACTGGAAACCTCTTCAATACCCCCTTTCACGTTCAGTGGAGTTGTTTCGAATCCCTGTGTCTTTGAACTAGTGTCCGTTCATTTGTAATGCTGATCTGTCGTACTGGTAACTTGGTTTCTCGTAGCTCGAAAATGTCAAAACGTAAGTGCTTGAACATCAAAAAAAAATTTAATTCTTCGGGAAGTGGATAAAGGCGTCAAGAAACTTTATTTGCTGTTTTTCTTTCTTTCATTCCTTCTTTTTTGATAGGTAAGATATAAAATTAATATATATTAATTTACAAAAAGGTGCTAATAATTACTTTTTTAATACATAGAGTTTATGAATTTAAAATTTGTTGTATGTGTTTTACAAAGAAAATTGAAAGATGAACCTCTATATAACGAACTTTTTTCGGGATTTAACGACTTTATTATATAGAGGTCCGACTGTATTTTGCTTCTCTGCTGAATGAGTATTGCAATAGGAAAGAAATGATAGCAGAGAGAGAGAGAGAGAGAGAGAGAGACGAAGTGAGGGTATGTTTCTGCCAATAATGCTGAATAGGTAAGGTTACCTCTCTCGAAGACGAAAGGCTACAAGATCATTCATTAACTGTCACTAAGTTGTCAAAATCGGTGATTAAAATAAAGGCTTCTGTGGAAAAACAATATTCAAAGACGATTATTTAACCTGGGAGTGGTAGCGCTGAGCACAGAGCCACCCCATACTTAAGAAATCTTTAACTTTGTGGGAAAACTATTTCTTTACTGCCAATGACCTGGTCAATATCCTATCTATATGACAGTCTTCATGGGAACTATAAAATGCTTTTGTCTCACATATCTCCCTCTTTTGGGGGGCTGGCAACAGTTTTCTTATAATCTTAAGGTACTTGGGGTGATTGAGTTTCCCTCGCGAGTGACCACTTTCGCTCCAAATTATCTTCTATTAACAGGCTGCATTTCCCTCCTGTGAACAACTTAGTGGGTTTGATTGATGTGTTGTACGACTCATAATGAGTTATAAATGAAAAAGAACCGAATATAAAATGTAAATGAACATAAATATAAAGAAAGCAATGGGCATCTGTGCGATCTCTATTGGGTGAAATTGAAACTGATCAAGCAGGGGGGGGGAGAACCTGAGGAAATAACGGATATTAATCGTAATAATGATAGAAAAACCAAATAACCAACACAAAACAAGTCGAAATGTGTTTTAAATGCTACCTAAAAAACTCCATCAAGAAGAATATGAAACCAAAGGTGCAATACAAGACACTGCATCCTGTCAAAAAGACACAAGCACGAAAAAGTAATGCATGCTATTTGTCAATCATCAAATGATAGTAAAACTAAACTGAAATAACTTGAAAAAATAGGACAGTTTTGCCTGCAAATATCCTTCCAGTAATGTTAGCGAAAAGTGTCAATGATTTTTGTCCTTCATTAAAGTCACGTGCACTTGAAATATTTTAATTCAGTTGTATTCGAATTTTTCTCAAATTATGAAAGAAAAATTGAAAAGAAGTACGTAAATTTACTTTTTCTTAGTTAAATTATTCATTGAAATAATGATTTTTATGGTGTAAAATAAAAATAATTACAAAAAAATGAATTGGGGAGGACTCAGTCACCCCGTGCGAACACTAACGCTTTCTCCCAGGTTAAATCACATGGATGCATCCAATTTCACCGTTGAGGAAAGGATCCTTTCAAACAGAGTTGAGGTGGAGCAGACCGTGCGAAAATTCTTCGCATCGCAAGGTTTTCATCAAAATTTTTTCTTCAAACTGATTGCCCGCTACAATAAATGTTTCAACATCGGCTCTAGAGTCTTAGAGGTAGCCTGCCCGCTTCGTAAGCCCAAGGTTGCGGCTTCGATCCCGGATGGAGTCAATGGATTATGTGGCATGCAAAAGATCCCTTGAGTATCATTTTCACTCTGGTACTCTCAGGAAAATTAAAAAAATAAATCTCGGCAATATTTAGCATCCAACGAGAGCTGGAATCAATAACAAATTCAAGCATCCAAATACAGTAAAGAGGCAGCTACTATATGGCACCATCATGAAATGGAACTCACATTTCGGGATTTGCCGTGTCTGCAAAGCTAAGTTGTTAAAATGCAGCCCAATTGGAAAACAACAACAAATGTCTCAATATCAGTTACGTATGTATCAAAGAATAGTGCAAGGGGAATAATTTGTAGCAGCCCGAAGGTTGCGGGCGTAAGAGGGTTCTAGGAAGAAGCTAACACAGTGTTATAAAATAGCTAATGATTTTTATCTTTAGCACTTTACGAAATATACTTTAATAACTTAATTCTGGGAGCAATATGGAATCCTAACACGTTATCAAACAACTAAATTATAGAAGGTACTTATCAGGAGCTTAAATTTATTGTGCGATTCTTCTTGAAGCCCGATAGCATGGTCAGCTCCAAGGTTTATCTCTTAACCACTTCCTGATGGATTTTTCTTCGAATATTAATCTCTAAGTTGCTGTTTACCAACTCATGGGAATCAGCTTTCCGATCAAGGCTTAACCATTAAATCGCATACTAAACGATAGGCATTTAAATAGTATTTACATTTGCATAAAACCGAGTCATCCCTATGGAAAGCGGTTTTTAAACTAACATCACGCTTAAACAATATTTTACCCAAGAATATTAGTAGAAGATAGAAATGGAACCCTTTACAACTTCACTGTGACATAATGTAAATTTTTTTGGCAATAAAACTTCCCTGTGAGGAAAAAAATGGCGAAATTTACTTTCGGAACATCCTTCGTATTAAAAACAAATGACACTAATTCGCTTAAAATATTTTAAAGTAATGAATCTAAGGCAAAAAAGGTCAGAAAAGCTTTTAACAACTTGTTCAAAATCTTTACATAAATTGATTTTCCTAAAATTAGTGTCTATGTTCTCCGGCTAAAAAAAGTGAAGCATTTAAAAAGGAAACTTTCGAACATATTCGGAAGCCTAACATAGCAATTTACGCTAAAGCTTCTAATTATACAACCACACTTAACGAACGTTTCAAAACATTCAATTTTTCTGTCTTCACATCCTCATCTCACGCAAGACACGCATTACTGCATGTTTAAAGCTCTTTTTTAATAAAACTTAGAAGCATAGTGCCAGGAAAAGAGTATAAATCGAATATGAAAACAAAATGGCGCGGTTAGTAAAATTCCGGTAATTTTTCAACTCTCTTTTGCTTCAGTAAGCTTTTCGAACATAAAAGAGAAAAGTTTCCAGTCTTTCAGTTACTAATCTTGGGAGAATGTGTGCATGATTGAATGAAAATTATTTAAGATTAATGACAGTATTTCCAGTGGTTTTCTTGTTTCGTAACTTTTCCAAGCAGCAAAAAGTCAATAAAACATTCGCTAAGTCATATGGAGTTCAAGTTGGTTGAAGTAAAGGAAGATTACATGTATAGTATCACAAAACCGCGTATAAATCAGTGCTTCTCAAACTTTCAATACTGGCGCCCCCTTTTCAACCACAATTTTTATCGCGCCCCGCTTATAGATTAATAATGTACTGAATGCAATAATACTGCATTTTGACGCTAAAGCAATAATATTTATTATAAACCGTACAAATTAATGGCATAAGTATTAAATTTTTTATATGTTACTTTTAAGCAAAAAAAAAAAATAAGTAATAGGATAATTATTATGTTCTTTTTATTTTCTCTAGTTTTTAAATTGAAAACATATTGCAAAACGCGGTGGTTGCGTAGAAGACAAAATATAGATATTAGCTAAAATATAAAAGGAACTCAGAGGGTCTATTTTTAATCATAAGCAATCCTTTGAAAAACTTTGCTCTGTAAGACAAGCCCATGGAAGTCGCTAATACTTATTAAACTTGTTCTTAATTTACTATTAATTAATTAGTTATAAAATACTCTGTGCAGCACTGATACATTAAAAGTATACCGGCTGAAGTACCCGCTCTTTGCATGAGTTCATTTATAAGAAAATAAAACATTATTGACATAATCGCTAAATTGTAAGGAGAGTAAAGCCAAGTGCACGACAATGTTTACAAAAATTTAAAATGATTTTTTTAAAAAATGATTGCTCAAATTATAATTAGTTTTAAGCCAACTGTAATTTTAAATCTCACAGAATTAGCATTTAGAATTGATGTTGAATAATGAACAATAAAAATTCTGATGAAGAATAATTGTATTATTTTTAATTATTAAAGCGAAAAGACTTCAACATGTTTTATCCCTGGAACAGGCGCACACTCGATACTAATGGTCGAGCGGGGTTATTGAGTCACCCCAATCCTTTTTTTATAATTGTTTTTATAGTACACAATAAAAATCTTAATTCGAGTGAATAAGTTCAATAAGAGAAAATATACTCACCTACTTTCAAGGACACAGGAAATATTTCGGAAAAAAAGTTATCACACCAGGAACTCAGTCAAAACAAGTACCTTAAGATTGTAAAAAGACTTTGTCACTCCCAAAAAATAAGGAGATATGTGACAAATATATTTTAGTTCACGTTAAGACTGTCAAACAGGAGCATAGTGTCAGGGCCATTGGTAACAATTAAACAGTTTTGCCAGAATTACTGATTTCGTGCACTCTGTGCTCGGCGTGACCGCTCCCGGATTAAAAGTGTATTTATTACAATATAGTTGTTCTAAAAAATTATTTAAAACGTTTTTTATTATGCTTTATATGTTTGGGAATACTCTTAAAAATAAATCTTAGCCTAGTAATCCTTCAAAGTGTTCTCTGTGCTTTTCCAAAAATCATAAAAGTCTTTTACAAGGAAAAAAGCGCAGCAGAAATAGTTTATTTACAACTTCCCAAAGTGAAAAAACAATTACATAAGAGCAGGGACGTAACTAACCGTACAAGTAAGTTCGAAGTTCAAACCGCAGTAAATACATTCTGCTGCCTACAGCTGATGGCAATAATATATAACAGTGGTGAATTTTTTATCTTCCTAATTTTTTTTATTATGAACCTAGGTTTTGTTTTTTTTTTCTCTGAAAGAGTAGCATTTTCGGTTTGAAAAGGAAACGTAATAAAAAATCTCTCATCATGGTATTACAGCAAATCAAATGAAATATTTTTTATTTGGCTATACTATCAAAAATTGTTAAAATGAGGTTTTGAATTAGAAGCTTTTATTTTTGATGACGTAATATCACACATGATTTATATAAATTATATCAGTGTAAATGTGTATTTTTTTATTATGTCAGAAAGCATTTTGTTTTACTTCATTCCAGTAAATAATTTTTTTTAATCTTTTATTTTCGATATGCTCGAGCCCCCAGGGGGCGTGCCCCACAGTTTGAGAAACACTGGTATAAATGAATAATATTTATGATATTTAATTGTCACTTAGATTAGAAAACGTGTGTAAAATTGTTTTAAGAATAATGCTACAGTAAAAAAAATCTTTGCATAGAATATTTTGACAAAAAATGAACATAGAACGATCCATTTTCAAAACATTCTCCTTTTATAAGAAATGCGTCTATTATAATAATATTTTGCCTGTATATAGCTAAGACTTCTGCAGTGAGAATGAACTAAACTTTTTGAAATACACCCAGGAACATTGAAAACAGCGACCCAAGAAGAAAGCATCGGATTGAAATGAAATTTAATACACATAATGACACAGATTAGAGATTCACTTGATCTAAAAAACAAGACAATTAAACGAATACAGGGTGTGCAACGACAAAAATACTGGGCAACTTCAATACCGCGTTGGACCACCTCCAGCTTTAATACATGCCGCCACACGGTCCGGCAATGAGTTGATTAGACACCTTATGTTGTCCTGAGTCAGATGGGCCCACAAGTCTTGAACAGCCGATTCTAAATCATGTACAGAATGACACGACGGCATCTGCCATTTTAGCTCATCCTACACGTGCTTTACCGGGGACAAATCGGGAGAGCAGGATGGCCATGGAAGAGTCTGAAAATGACGTAGGAAGTCTTGAGCAACTCTTTCTGTATGCGGACGAGCATTATCATGCTGGAAAATTTCCCCTGGGAGACCATTCAGGAAAGGTCCTACATGGGGTCGAAGAATATCATCAACGTATCGTTGGCCCGTTAAGGTTCCACGCATCACAATTAAAGTGGACCGGCTATCATAGGCTATGGCACCCCAGACCATTACACCAGCTGTGCGGGCAGTGTGACGTAGAACAGTGTAGGGGGAATTGTACCGCTCACCAGGGTGCCTCCACACCCGTACACGGTTAACATCTGTCCCCAAAACAAACGTGATTCATCACTAAACGCAATCTTTTGCCAATCTGTGACATTCCACATTGATCTGGCTTGGCACCACTGTATACGCAGTTGCCGATGTTCCGGTGTTAAAGGGAGTGCACGGAAAGGGCGCTTGGATTTAAGATTTGCTTCTGCAAGGTGTCTGGAAATTTTTTGTGGAACAATTGCTATGCCTACGTGTGCTCGTATCGTTGAACGAGTCACTGTGGGGTTCACAAGTGCTTGCCGTAGGATCCTTTGATCCTCTCTCCTCGTGGTCTTCCTAGTCGCTCCAGACCCAGTTTTCCGCACGTGGGTACCTTCTCGTGTCCACTGCTCCCAACATTTTCTAACGGCACACTCCGAACGATCCACCTGGCCAGCAACACGGCGCGTCGACCAGCCTGCAGTTTTCATCCCGATGATCAGGCCTCTCTCAAACTTGCTTAACTGTGAGAAATGTCTTCTAGCACGTTTACCTGGCATGTTTCGCTTACCAAAGTCTTCCTACAATCGGTGGGTAATCGTCACGTTTATGAATCTTCGAATTTGTGCTGGCTTATATAGCACCCTCTTCCTGATTGTAGCACCCTCTCGGCGTGTACGAGCATGCGTATTGGCACAAAAACTTGGATCATTTGTATATTACATTACGCTGTACTTATTTGCAAAGTTTCGCGATTGTACTTAACTTCCTTCTTGGGTCGCTATTTTCAATGTTCCTGAGTGTATATAACTTAGAAGTGGGTTTATCCATGTTTTACGACAACAGAGGGGAGAAAGTTTAAGAAAAAACGCCAATAATTACTTCAATTTGTGGTAACTCTGAAAACAATGCGAAATTTTCAAAAATCGTTGTTCAGACTCTCTGGAGAAGTCTTTACTTTATATAAGCAAAATATTATTATTATATAAGCATTTTTTTATGAAAAGGGAATGTTTTGAAAAAAGACTATTCTAAGTTCATTTTTTTGCCAAAATGTTGCATTTAAGTAATTTTTTTTTACAATGTCCTTAAAACAATTTTATACATGTATTCTTTTCTAAGTGACACTAAATATTATGAAAATTGTCCATTTATGCGCTTTTGTAAAATCACAGTTCCGAACGTAGTGGGATACCTTAAAAATATTCTTAAAAATAAAACATTTTAAATCACAAGCCAAACTGTAACTCTAAAACTGACAGTGCCTTTGAAGCATTACATTCAAAAGCTGATTATTATTTTTTAATTATTAATATTCAGTTACATATTACCTTTTTGTGCAACCGACTTTTTTAAAAGTCGGTTGCACAAAAGGTTGCACAAAGTAGTTTTGAGATTTAAATCACACAACCAACCTATCAATAGCTCTTAAGAACACAGTTTATATTCGAATATTCTGTTTAACGATAGTTAATACAAATGTTTTTAAGAAACATCAGATTTGCGTGCATTCTTATTTTGAAATAGTTAATTCATTTTTAATAATTTTGTAGGTTTTTTTCCCAAACAATACTTTAATGACAAATTTTGTTATTAATAAAATCTAAATTTATGAAGTATATTGATATTTCAACATACAGAAACTTTTTATATATTTTATCTGAACTTTTTTACAAATTTTAGCATGCACTCCTTCCTCCTCGAGAGTCGATTTCTGCGAGATCGGTTTTAGAGAATTTCTACTCAAACAAAAGAAAAAAAGAACGTTTATTGATTTTCAAATATGTAGGCCTCAAATATATACCTCAAAAACGAGAACTTTTTTAGCAATAAGGCCCACATAATTCCTCTTCTAAAATGAATTTCTCAAAACTCGTTTTTAGCGGATCCTTACTTAACAAAAGAAGCATATTGACCAATTTTCATGTCTATTGCCTAATAGTTTGAGGTGGTGTTATATCTATATGAACTAGTACCAACATCACGCGAAGACGATCGTTTTGGTGTGATCGAGTAAAGTACTCGCATTTCGTTCGGAACAAAGATACCCAGAACGAACCTTCTTTCCTTCATTGGTGACCCTGGCCGTGATCTGAAACACACACTTCTCGCACCACTATCATGGTGCCATCCATTCACCGCAAATGCAACCAAACAGTCACACAATGACGTAATTCTCAAGCCGTCTCGTACAAATGACGTAATTCTCAAGCCGTCACGCACGAATGACGCAACCCACCTAGTGACGCAACTGCTTACATGCTCGCCACGAATATGGTGTCGTTCGTTCGCCTATTTGCCGAAACACTGGCAGGGGAGTATGCGGTGGTGTGATATCTATATGAATTAGTACCAACATCACGCAAAGACGATCATTTTGGCGTGATCGGTAAAGTACTCGCATTTCGTTCAGAACGGAAGATACCCAGAACGAACCTTCCTTCCTTTAAGTTAAAGAAGAAAATTGTTATGTATTACGCCACGTAACTACCTTTGGGAATCTATATCATTCATGCCTGTTCTAAACTGATTGTTAAACAAAAGCAAAATTGTGTACTGTTTCAAGTCGCTCAGTAGTTTGGGAGATCTTGTGAAGTGTGTGTGTGAGTGAGAGTCGCTTTTATATTACATATATTATTTGCACATACCTTATACACTATATAAGGTAATGCCAAATAGATGTTTATTTTTTATTTCGACATAAATATTTTACACATTTTGACTTCTATACAGGGGGATTCGCTACCAGACCGACAAACTGGCAGGGTGTGTAGGGGTTATACAGCCGATTGCGAATCACATAGAAATACAGTGTTGTAAATGCCATTGTTGCAAGCTACGAGGCAAAGAAGCATAGAAAAATAACAGAAACAGCAACATATTAATTAGCATAACATCCTTGCATGGGCTTATTGACAGCTTTCATCGTATGCAACCACGTATAGATTCACAGCATTTCTTGGTTAATGTTTGGGCCGGCATTCTTGGAGACTACCCCATTGAACTGTACATTCTGCAGAGTGATTTGAACGGTAGAGCATATCGCATCTTCTTGTAACACACTGGTTTTCAAACTTTCAATACTTGCGACCTAATATTCAATCTAATTTTCATCGCGCCCCCTTCCATGCAATAGCAATGTATTGAATTCGATAGTACGATACTTTGATGCTAAAGCTACAAGATGACTTTCCCCTCTCAAGTGCCGCCGGCGTATATAAACGTCTCACTCAGCCGAAGCGTTAATTACTCCAGACGTATATATACGTCTGTCAAAAATACGATATTTTTTGACTACTTCTATCCATAATATCGTTCGGAAGACTTTGGAATGCAATAAAAGGCCCTTGACAATGTTTGCGAAGGATTTATCCATTTCTGAGGAATTCCTTAGTTATTCCCTCCCCCAAAAAAAAAAAAAAATCATACGCGGGCATACTTGCAAAACGGAGGCACTGGGAAGCAAATCGCTTAACCTTTAAACGTCAGAGTCAAGGGGTTAAATATAAACCGCACAAATTACCAAGATAAGTGTTAATTTTTGAATATAATTTTATATATGACAAGCCCGTGGGATCACTGGAAATTATTAAACTTGTTCTTAATTTAGTTTTGTTAAAAAGTATAAATACATTGTGCATTACTTATACATTTATAGGTGTATTGTATAAGTGTAAATGTTTTTTAATTACGTCAAAATGTATTTTTTTGTTTGTGCTTTCAATAAATGAATAATTTTTTAATAATCTTTGTTTCCGACTTTTCAATATGTTCACGCCCCCTCCTAGGGATATCACGCCCCCCTCTAGAGGGTGCACTCCATAGTTTGAGAAGCACTGCTGTAACAAGTCCTGCCCGAACTTTTAGACACAAGACATGTACCTCTGTCGTTGTATCGCTCCATGATTTAACAGCATGACGAGGGTCCTCCACATTACAGAACTCAAGTCCACGAAAAACATCTTTGGACAGCAGTGGATAGGCTAGAATGACCCTGTTCATCGGCCTACCGGATCACTATGTCTATCATTCCTGTGGGCTTCTCCTTCTGGTATCAGATGAAGTGTTTGGTGAACGAGACACCCTTTCCTTCAGTTGAAGACCTCATTACTCAAATATGTGTAGCTACTGGGAAGATATGTGACATGCCAGGAATTCTTCAGAATGTAAGGAATTTAATGCAGCGCCACTGTCAGACCTGCCGGACGACTTCTTGGCTTAACTTAAAAAACAAATTGCACTACAACTGTTCAATAAAAATTTTTTTGTTCCCTTAACGTATTCGACTAAGTTCGGAACTGTGATTTAAAAAAAAAAGCATAAATGTATAATTTTTATGAAATTTAGAGTCACTTAGATTGGAATACATGTATTAAACTGGATATTTTGACAAAAAAATATTTAAATACTATATTTTGTCAAAAAATTTACTTAGAATAATTTTTTTGCAAAATGTTCTTTTTTTATAAAAAATGCTTCTAAAATAATAATGTTTCACTTACGTAAAGTAAAGACTTCTCCAGAGAGACTGAACTAGGAGTTTTGAAAAAGTCTCATTACTTTCAGAGTTACTACCAATTCAAATAATTATCGGCGTCTTTTTCTTAAAATGGATCCCCTCTGTTGTCGTAAAATATGGATTAACCCACTTCTAAATTATGTATTTCAAAAACTCTAGTTGAGCCTCTGTGCAGAGGTCTGAGCTATATACAGGCAAAATATTATTATAATAGAAGCATTTTTTACAAAAGGAGAATATTTTAAAAACTGGTCATTCTATGTTCATTTTTTGTCAAAATAGTGTACTTAAATAATTTTTTTATTGTAATAATATTCTTAAAACTATTTTATATACATTTTCTAATCTAAGTGACACTATATATCATAAATATTATCCATTTATACGTTTCTGCAAAACCACGGTTCCGAACATAGTCGAATTCCTTAATGTAATGCTGTTTCTGCTCTTTTTCTCTGTTTCTTTGCACTAAAGCTCGTAACTACGGGTTTGCGGGATCCTGCTTTCCTATGTGATTCTGAGTTGTTTCTGTACCTCCCCTTTGTTAGTTTTGTAGAGAATCATTCTGTATACAGGTTTGCTTAAATATTATGTACAGTTTTATTTATATACTTTATATACTTAACTATAATTTAATTGAGTTTGAGAGATAATCCTGCCTTTATAATAAGAAGTTTCGTAATGTGCATTTTAATTTTAAAATGCGTTTAAAATACAGTTGTACTTCTATATAATGAAGTTGTTAAATCTCGAATAAACGTTCGTTATATGGAAAATTCGCAATATAGAGATTCATATTTCAGTATATGATACTATAAAAAGTATTTATTCACACCTTTTTGTAAATATCTATATATTTATATATATCTCACTAATCAAAAAAGAAAGAAAAACTGCAAGGAAAACAAGAAAAAAGGATGTCGAGGAATGCAATATATTTTCAGAAAATAATTTTGTATTAAATTTAATGAATTTTAAGGACATATTTTCTAATTTAATGTATACGAGTAATTTTAAACATGCATTCTTTTATAACTTGTAACTTTCAGCATATATTAGCAGATGTATCCTTTAATTAATGGTAAAGTCTATTAATTTTTTTTTTTGAGTTTTCTGTTTGAAAGAATGTTTTCCCACATAATACACCTCGCCTCTTTGCAATGCTCCCGATACCCCTTCAGGCTTACTTCCTTCACACTGTAATCCCTGTTAAATAATTTCAAGTAATTTTATCACTTCATCATACGAAGGTTTTGAAATACTTTAAAAATTGGGAGGAAAAAAATTGAATCAGAAGAAAAATTGTTCGTTATACAGAAAATGCACTTCGCTATAGGGAGATTATTTTATGAAGAAAATCGTGAAACATGTTCTTGGTTTCAGAAAAAGTTTGTTGTCTAGAAAAATTTGCAATATAGAGGTTCGACTATATTTTTTATTCAGATTATTTTAGATATACAAGCAAACAATGGTATCGTAATATTTTGATATTTTACTGAAAACTTGGAATTCAGCTCATGCTGGGCCAATCGATGCCTCTTTCGTAATTTCTTTGTCTCCTGAAAATTAATGATGCTTCCGAAGAAAACTTAAAATTGTTTTCTGGAAGAATGAAAAAAATAACCTTCTAGAATAAATCTTAAAGACGTGCGTATTTTAACTAAAGAAACTGGTCTTTTAAAAATGCTTTAGAATTTCAATCATGATTTTAAATAAATTACATCATTTGTCAAACATCAGTTTAATTTGATTTTAGATTAATTTCGCCCTAATATTGAAATAAAAATGTTACTATAATTATCACTAAAAGTCATGAGTTATCGTAACTTTGAGTGGCCGGCAATTCGTAAATTGGATTACCTGGTAGAGTCGTAATAAGGAGTTATTGGTGATTGTAACAATGAGTTATTGGTGATTGTAACAATGAGTTATTGGTAATTGCAGTTATAATTTACAACTGATGTGTTAAATGTGTTATTAGATATTATAAATCCGAGTTGTTAGAGATTCGCGAAATCATGATTTAATGGGGATTTCAATTACGTATTGGGGTTATCAAAATTAAATCCCTCCAGGTTAATTTTAATTCTGCATTTTGGATAAAAAAATTGTCAATTTTTATAAGTTTATTTTCAAACATACATATCTTTTTTTAACAGAATAACCCCATCCGCATTGAAAATTTCCTAAAAATTAATGTAAAAAATTCTATTTAAACCAATGAGTAATGTATCTGTAAAGTTGGCTTTCTGTATGGCAGAAATCATTAAACTTAAGAGTCAATTTTCACGCTAACTATATATATAAAGCTTAGAATACCTAGATTTTATCTAAAACTACAAAGTTTACTTACATCTTTCGCATTTACATAAATGATTATGAAATTATTAATCAAAATTTGATTATATTTGAAATTTGAAAAATTGAAAAATGTCCTCATTTATTAAATGTTATTTCTAGAAAAAAATTTCATCATCTAGTTAAATATTCGATACTTTGGAAATCTGTATAATTATATTCTTCAATATTTGTTAATTAGTAATTAATATTTAATTAATTAATAAATAATAATTATGGTGTCGCACTAAAAAAGATACCTGCTACCGGGGAATATGCTAGGTCTGCAATGTTAAAACCCCAAACCGCAGCCCATTAGAAATAAAAAAAAATTTAAAAATCTGAAATTATATACATAATTTAACAAGGAACGAATAATATTTGTACATCACACTAGATAAATTTCCCAGAAACTCTGTCGATAAGCCCCTTTTCCAAGCGATAACTTTTATTGCTAAATGCTTTAACCCTTACTAAAAATATGTGTTTTCTTCTACGAATTTTTTTGGCACTATTCCATCATCTAAAACTATATGGAATATTGGTCAAAATATCTGTCTTTCTCTCTACTGAAAGGAAATTGCACCACTGGAAATAGGATATCCGTTTTTGTAGCTTCGTTCTATAATAGGAATTATTTCGCGACTTTCTTTACTTGATACTCGAAATGGAATTTTATTCTATTGCTGTCAGGGAACGCCTAACAGTCATTCTATTTTTTATTCTTTGGGTTTAGAATTAGTTTTGTTCCAGTACAAATTTTAAAAACCCGTAAGCAGAAAATAAATACGAGTAAAGTTCTGAAAGTAAGTGGTTTTCATATGAAACCTTTAATGTCAAGACAAAATGCGTGACGGGCTCACGCGTCTTTTCTTTAACATGTCCTTTGGGCTCTTTGAGGCCAGAATTAATGACAACTCTTTTCCAACTAAATCAGAGAAGCGAAGTGTGAAAGAAAGATGCAAATTAAGAACCTTTTAAATATCAGAAGTTAGAGTAAGCGCGATGGCAGTTTGTGGCAAGTGATGTCAATTAGAGGAATGCAAACAGTCCGTGGTTCTAGAATGAAGAAGTTTTAGATAACGTTACGTGGCGAACAATAGTAATTATACGTGATAGAGATCCTGTAATCAAGATGCATATCATTGAACACGAAGAATCGCAAGACCTCATCTAAATCTAGTGTGATCGTTTACTGATTCTACAACAAGGTAGGATTGATTATTTAATATTAGGATCAGTGATTTATTAGAATTGGGTGTAAGCGATTCAGTTATTGATAGTGGTCCGAGTTAGGTTAAGTCGTTATTATAAATATATTGTGTATGGTGTGTTTTACCATCGTAGATTCTCTCACATAAATTATTACAATCTAATTTGTTAAAGATTTAAGTTGAATAACTTAATAAAGTTATATTAAGATATTGTTTCCTTCTAGTTCTTTCGTTAATCCTACGCCTCTAGATCACGCTGATACTCCTAGAGATAATCACCCTAGGGGTGGGATTATCACAAATGCACCACGCCATCGTGAATTATGTACCTGTAACTATATTTCAACATAATGACCCCCGATAGTGTAACATTTGTCGCAATCATTTTGAAGAAATCCCTCTAGTAAAAAATGGTGTCCTGCAATAAAAGGATTTCTTGCATGATCAGCAATGTTATTTTCATTTGTGGACGTGGAAGGGCATTTGTTTCGACGTTCACCTTTCACACTCTGCCTTCCTTCGTTTCACATACAGGGTGGGGCACAGAAACTTCCAGTTTTGAACATGTTGAAACGATATTAGTAGAAAACGGAGGGGTGTAGGGAGGGATTCGGTTGAATGGTTGGAGTGGTATATTTGCGTTACTGTCCGTCTCAGTCTCAAACGTGAAGTGGTCGAGGCAGCAACGCTCTTTTGTCGTGGAGGCGTATTTCTCTTACGGTTTGTAGGAAGTTCCTTTCGTCGTCACTTAAATATTTCTCCAAGAGGTCCTGTTCCCGATCGGAAATGTGTATCAATAAGAATAAATGCCTTCAGAGCAACAGGGAAGGTCTCCAGAGAAAGAAAAGGACCTCCGAAGACCGTTAGAACCTGAAAATGTGGAACGAGTTGTGAGAATCCGCCTGGATTCTACCTTGGACCCCAAGATTGGTTTGAGGCAAAGAACGACCAGAAGACATTTTTACAATAACAAATTGTATTTATTCACTTGAATCAATTATCAACCTTCTAATTACAAAGATTAATCGATATGTCTACGTCAATATGATTGAACCCTACTATTAAACTAAATCACGAAATATGATACTAACCAACTATGAACTCAATATCGAACGGGATTACTGGAATAAGAGGATCGAGAGATACACGCAATCTGAATTATTAGCATTCGTTAAATTACCACTAACTTTATTATATATTTTCTCCTATAAGCCGATAATCTAGATTTAAATTTTATCTTCCTTTTTCTATCTCACTTTTCAATTGCAGACACTTCCAATTGATCAACGAGCCGCTAATCGCACAGTCAACTTGAATCGCTTTAGAACACTTTCAACCTATCTCTTGTCGTAATAGCATCCTGTTAACTTACAACACTCTCCTTAAATACTTTAACAAGTTTGCATATCCCGGTTTCTTCTTTTAGAGCTGATTGGAAATATACGCGAATTTATAGTCCCCAAAGACGCCTAATAGTATTAGTGATAAAGTGTAGTAAAGATTCGTCACAGAGTGCGTGTGTAAATTCGGACAGGTATGTGAGAATGATCCAACAATTCGCACCTCTATCCAAGAAAAGGATCTAGACAACGTGTGGTTACAACAAGATGGGGCTACACCCCGTATATCCAGGGTTTATGTGGATGTATTAATAGCAGTGTGAGTAAAATCAGTGAGCTTGGTTCATTAATAAATTTCCTTTTGTTCTTGTGAATATTTTTGGAACATTATGCATATTTACATATTTATGAAAATAAAATGTGCTTTAATGAACTCACCTTTTTTGAGTATATGTTATTTTATATTTATTTATTTTGCAATATCCTTCAACACAAATTTTTTTAACAAGAAAACGTATTTTATTCTTCTCAGTTTTATGCTAAACGTTTTTCACTGTATTTATCTAATAATTAAACCGTAAAATAAAGTTAAAATTCCGTACTAAAGCTATATTTTGCTTTAGATATATGGCCCAATCCAGGCACTATTTCAATTCATGTGTAATTTGTACTATATGATTTTATTACTATTGCTTACTTATACTACTACTTTTCAGCAAATTCATTTTGAAAATACATGCTTAAGATTTCATCGCATTAAGGACTAAACCCGAGTTTATCTTAAGAATTTGCTGAGAACTTTGTTAAAAGGGTCTTTTTTAAAATTTTTATGCCGTTTAATGGGCCTCTTATCAGAAATGTATCGTCTAATTTTCCGGGAAATTCTCGTAGTTTACTAGTTTCTTGTTAATACACGTGGAATTAGCGGCTTTATGTTGCTGGAAAAATTTCGTAACGCCCTGAAAGATTTAGTTATTGCTGAGATTTAATTAAGAAAGTTCTGAAATGTCTAATAAATCACGTAAATAGGTTCACTTAAGTTCATATTTATAAATAACGGACAATTAACTGTAAAAGTCAACTCGTAAGGGACCCTCATTTGCGAAATTTTTGAAAGTACTTTTCTGCAGCTAGATTAGTGAATATCATGTACAGAAAATGAAGGTTTTGATCTGATTTTATACAGAGAACTTTTAGTTAGAATGGTGTTAAGTTATAATGAGCATGATATGGTAGGGTCAAAAGGTTCCTGGAATAAGTGAATTAAAATTATTAAAGAATAAAGCAATACTTTTTATCTTATTGACCTTGAAAATACTGCCCTCCTGAATCCACACGCTTGTGTGTGCGCCAGCGTTCGTATTTATCTGTTCAAAACACTCACAAAATCCATTTTTTGAGAGGTCAGTTACTTCATCGCATTTTGGTTCACTTCTTCCAAATCCACAAAACGATGTCCCTTTAATTTAATTTTCAGCTATGGAAACACGTAAAACTCCTCTGGTGCTGAAATCGTTCTCGTATAAGCTTCTTCAGAATCTTGAGCTCTTCAGATGATTTCTCAAGTAAAACATAGAATTTGATGTGCTTGCAAGTTACTCCAATGACGACAGTGAAGAATCCGACGAATAAATAATTTGTTTTGTCAAAAACGATCTGAAGCTAACACCAACAGTACAAGAAATGAATTCTAGATGGCAGTGCGTTTTCTTTATTAGTGTTGCCAACCCCCGAAACAGATATTTCTCTTCTTACGAACATCTACATGAATGTAGGGCAGTGTTTCTCAAACTTTCACTATATGCGACCCAAAATTGAATCATAACTTTCAACGCGCCCCCTTCCATACTATAACAATGTTTTGAATTCAATAACACTATACTTTGACTCTAAAGCAACCTTTCAAACTCCATCGACGTATAAAAACGTCTCGTTCAACCTAAACGATCATTGCCCCGGACGTATATATACGTCTTTCAGAATTACGATCGTTTGTGTGAATTTCTATTCATAAAATTACTCCCAAGACATTGGAATGCAATAGAAGGACCTTGACAGTGTTTGCGAAGAATTTACTTATTTCTTAGGATTTGCTTATTTATTCATTTTCGTCCCCCCTCCTTCATCCCCAATATATCACATACACGAGCCTACGTGGAAAGTGGTGGCATTGTGGAGTGATTTGGGTAACTTTACACCGGCAGCTAAAGGATTAATTATAAACCTTACAAATTATGAAGATAAATATAAACTTTGGTATATATTTTTGTATGACAAGCCCATGGGGTCACTGGTAATTTTTAAACTTGTTCTTAATTTAGTATCGTTATGATTAATTATAAAATACGTGGTGAAGCACTGATACATTTATACATGTATTATATCAGTGTAAATATGTATTTGTTGTCATCTCACAATGTATTTTGTTTCGATTTAATTTTAGTAAATTGATAATTTTTTTAAAAAAATCATTTATTTTCGATATGCTCGCACCCCCCTTGTAGGATTATCACGCCTCCTAGGGGGACGCACCCCACAGTTTGAGAAACGCTGATGTAGGGGACTATTCGGGGAACTTTTTAACTCTAGTAGAACACAAAATATATGATAATCACCTTCACCTGCAATCTCATATATACCGCAAGTAAAGGGTGTTTTTTAGAGGTAGATAACTTAAAATTGCAAAAAACAACAACAATGTATTATTCGATTGACATGAATTTTTTTATTCGAAAGATAATTTTGTGGCATTACATTTTAAATATGATTTCTGGCATATGACTGCCACGGCTGGCTCGGATGTAGTCCAATCTGACGTCCAATTTTCGATGACTTTTTCCAACATTTGTGGCCGTACATTCGGCAATAACACGGCGAATGTTGTCTTCCAAATGGTCAAGCGTTTGTGGCTTATCCGCATAGACCAATGACTTTACATAGCCCCACAGAAAATAGTCTAGCGGTGTTAAATCACAAGATCTTGGAGGCCAATTCACAGGTCCAAAACGTGAAATTAGGCGGTCACCAAACGTGTCTTTCAATAAATCGATTGTGGCACTAGATGTGTGACATGTTGCGCCGTCTTGTTGGAACCACAGCTCCTGGACATCATGATTGTTCAATTCAGGAATGAAAAAGGCTGAATCATGTAAATCATGGCTCTATACCGATCACCATTGACTGTAACGTTGTGGCCTTCATCGTTTTTGAAGAAGTACGGACCAATGATTCCACCAGCCCATAAAGCGCACCAAACAGTCAGTTTTTCTGGATGTAACGGTGTTTCGACATACACTTGTGGGTTAGCTTCACTCCAAATGCGGCAGTTTTGTTTGTTGACGTAGCCATTCAACCAGAAGTGCGCTTCATCGCTAATCAAAATTCATTTATGAAAATCGGGAACAACGGCAATCTCGTTTTAGGCCCATTCGACGAATCTACGCCTTGCTTGATGATCATTTTGATGAATTGCCAAACCAAACTGAGAATAAATCACTTGACAGCTGTTAAAACGGTCGCCATCTTGGAAAGTAATGCCAATTTAAACTTCTATACCTGGAAAAAAAGCACTCTTTATATACTGAAACGAAGGAACAAGCAATTGATTTTTAATCTATACAAAACGTCCCAAAATTATCGTCAAGCGGACACAAGGTGAAAGGGACAGCGGCGTAACGTACACTTCTCTATTGGGGGTCCAGGGTTCTAGAGGGCCCAAATCCTAACTGACGTCAAGTATATGTACACTTTGTAAGATCCGGCTTGGGGCCAAAAACTTGACTTTGCAAGGGAGGGGGCCTAATCATCTCCGTTACGCCACTTTAAAAGGGTGGCATGTCAGTCATGGGGAAAAGAAAAAATATCCGTATCATTTGTGTGTGGTTAAATGATGACGAACGTGGGTTTTTGAAAATGTGGAAAACTGATATCCTACCTCATATCATTAGATACATTGACTAAACCTTTTACAATTTTACAAAAGACTATTTCACTATTTTAATCTTACACAGCCGTATAAATCACGGCCACAAATTCAGCTAAAAGCTTTGCTGGTTAAGTTAAAATTTACGCAGTGTGCTTGAGTAAGGGTTTGAGAAAGGGATGTGACCTAATTATGATTCTCCCTAAAATGAAAGATATTGCATGTAAAGCCCGAAGCACGTTCTTAAAAAGATGGTTCATTCTGTTAAAATTCCAAAATGGTACAACACACTCGGACACACACATACTTGTTTATTTTCTCACCATAACATTCCAAAGACACTTTTTTATATTTGTAGAACATTTTCATTTTAAAAATACCTTTGTTGACACCCTTCATCACATATATAGGTACTGTGTGTGAGTACACACATTTCACAATTTTTTTGCAGTGATTTCTTCACTAACGTGATCTAACATAATCGTGCTATTGATTAAAGTCACAGATCTAGCAAAAACATTGCAGGATTTATTAAAAATAACGTAGTTTTACTTTTGACTCCATAAAAAGAATTACATATCATATTACCTTGTTCAAATTATTTCATAAAATGACTTAGTTATGAGAGTCCAAAAGAGTAAATTCTTACTTTTTATCCATAACAATCTCATAGCTGGGTTTTTTTATTTTTATTTATTTTTATTAGTAGTACTTCGAAATGTAAAGCATACACTCAAAAAATATATATTATATATATATATAGTCTAATTCTCTACAAACAAGAGATAAACATTCATCGATCACATTCGAAAAAAACACAGAGATAGTAAAGAGAACATACAATGAAGGACACTAGATTAAAAATTATAAAATGAATGCTGCAGTATTATAAACATTGCTGACTAAGGACAGTTAATATATAAAATAATTTATATAAAAGTGGGGTTGATCATGTTTTTTTTGCCAGCTAACCTTCCCCCTTTATGTAAATAATACTGAACAAAAACCTATTGAAAGTAATGGATAGGAATATCTAAATCCATTACAAAATAGAGGTAACTTACCTAAAAATTGCACTTGAAAATGCAGAGCCCGCGCTAAATCTGAGTGCAATAAATAAGTTATTGCCAGATTCTGGACCCTAACGCAAATTAATATATATATATATATATATATATATATATATATATATATATATATATATAAACAGAGAGATGGAGTAGTGGGAGACCAGAAATGATATACATTAAAGATAAAAGAATCAAGCAGATATTGGAAACTTAAAAAAATGGATTTTGCAGTATTATATATTTGTTTATGAATAAAAAAAAAGACGTATACAATAGAATATATCCTTATTTTCCCATGATGATAAAACCTTTTATTATTTGCAAATTGACAGCTTCTCCTACACACTACCTTATTTCTGATTCCCACCATCGCACTTTCTTTCATTTTCTTCTGCAATTTTTTCTCATCATATAATTGTTCTATACGTATAAAGATGCTATAATATATCGACCTAGACAGGCCTAAGCATTTGATTTATATTGCACACACAGGAAGATTAACAGCCTACTAAATTCCTTTCTGACGTTATTAGACTCCCGGGTACCTGTACTTTCTGTTTACCATTTATTTTGATTTATTTTTTTCTCCATGTAGTGTTTTTGATGTTTTTTTTTGTGTCTAATAAAAAAAAAGCTTTGCGAGCAATTTCATAAATGAATTATTCCCATGTAAAATTGTACTTAGTCTTTTTAATACAAGATATGTACCAGTTACTTGGAAGTATTTATTAAATAATATTTCTCGTCCTTCTGAAATTGTTTGTTGATTTGTGTGTGTGTGTGTGTCGAGGAACTTGTTTTATTGAACTTTTTTAAAAAACTAAAAGTAGTACCATACGATTCCATTTTATAATAGTAATTGGTTTGGATAAAGTGTTATATAACATATATATCATAAATTTTCACGGAAAATAATTGAAAGATTGCAAAATGCTAAAAGGAAGTTAGAATTATATGATTATTCACACATACAATTTAAAAGTAAATAAAACATTTTGCTTAGATTGATGCGTAAAAAATAAATTTGTTTCAATTTTAACAATTTAATTATATCTTTCTTACCTTTATATTTTTTAGTCTTTTCTTGAAGACAATATTGGCATAATATACGGATTTACTAATTTCAGTAAATATGGTCATTTGCCTTAAAATTTGACCAAGGTGACCAATGTTATGGGATTTCCTTTTTAATCAGAGAATAAAATCCGAAATGGTTTCGGAAAAAAACTTGTTTGAGTTCGTCATTTTCTGCTTTTTTAATGCAGAGTTTTGAAAATATTTCGACAAAATTGTTCCGAATTTTATTTTTATCATTACATAAATTCTTCTTCAAATGAGAGATTTCCTTCTATTTTAACAGTAAGCTTGCTATTGCTAAATTGGATAAGTAATACTACCGGCAACGTCAGATGATACAACAGGAACTCAATGTGAGCGTGGAAGAAGTTCACAAAAATATAGGGTGTTTTTTTAGAGGTATAGAACTTTAAATTGCAATAAAACAACGATGTATTATTCGATTGACATGAATTTTTTTTATTCGAAAGATAATCTTGTGGCATTACATTTTAAATATGATCAAGCAAGGCGTAGATTCGTCGAATGGGCCTAAAACGAGATTGCCGTTGTTTCCGATTTTCATAAGCGAATTTTGTTTAGCGATGAAGCGCACTTCTGGTTGAATGGCTACGTCAACAAACAAAACTGCCGCATTTGGAGTGAAGCTAATCCACAAGTGTATGTCGAAACACCGTTACATCCAGAAAAACTGACTGTTTGGTGCGCTTTATGGGCTGGTGGAATCATTGGTCTGTACTTCTTCAAAAATGATGAAGACCACAACGTTACAGTCAATGGTGATCGGTATAGAGCCATGATTACTAACTTTTTCATTCCTGAATTGAACAATCATGATGTCCAGGAGCTGTTGTTCCAACAAGACGGTGGAACATGTCACACAGCTCGTGCCACAATCGATTTATTGAAAGACACGTTTGGTGACCGCCTAATTTCACGTTTTGGACCCGTGAATTGGCCTCCAATATTTAATACCGCTAGACTATTTTCTGTGGGGCTATGTAAAGTCATTGGTATATGCGGATAAGCCACAAACGCTTGACCATTTGGAAGACAACATTCGCCGTGTATCCGATATACGGCCACAAATGTTGGAAAAAGTCATCGAAAACTGAACGTCCAGATTGGACTACATCCGAGCCAGCCGTGGCAGTCATATGCCAGAAATCATATTTAAAATGTAATGCCACAAGACTTTCTTTCGAAAAAAAATCCATGTCAATAAAATAATACATTTTGTTGTTTTATTGCAATTTAAAGTTCTATACCTCTAAAAAAACACCCTTTATATGATCATGAAAAAAGATGAGCAAGACGCAATTCATTAAAATTACCATGGTGAGGGTCTTGCTATTTGATGTGCTAATCCAGATATTTTTTCTGACAAATCTAGGGAATTTGATGGCCACGATAGTAAGTGAAAAAAAAATCACCTTTCTCTTCAAACCATTCATGGATAATTTTAGGCATATGGCTTGTAGTATTGTTCTGTTGAAAGCCCCCCTCATCTGCAGGATACATAGTCGCTATGTAGTGATTTACTTGATAGGCTAAGATGGGTATGCATTTACGCAGTGGCGTAAAGGAGAACATTAGGGCCCCCTGCAAAGTCAGGCTTTGGACCCCTCTCGAGCTGGATTTTACAATGAGTACTTTCTTGGTGTCTTTCAGGCTTTGAGCCTCCTAAATTTCTGGGCCTCTACGCGATGCTTGGGTTGCGGAGGTGTACATTATGCCACTGAATGTACGGCTGTTAAGATTACTTTCCAAAAGCATATCATGAAAATATGCTTCAGATCATGCTAATGCCATTTCTGCCATCTTTGTGTCCTGTATTGCTTTGTGGAACTTTGTTACCATCTGTCTCGTGTTGAATACGTCAGCATTCATCGACACTACGCAGTAGGAATGCAGTTTTATCTGGAAAAACAAACTTTATCTATAGTTCTACATTTCATTTCTTGAATTTCAAAGCAAATTAACGGTGTATCCTACGATGAATGCTTGTCATCGAGCTTTAATCAGATGCCTACAGCGGTGACCAATACGCAATAAACATGCGTTCAGCAGTTATCTACGATAGCGTTCTTGTGTATTGTTGATGCATTTTAGAGTTTGCAAGCCCGGGATCTCGGGATCTCGCTGTTTATTCAAATTACGAAACCCCGGAATCTAAATTACTAATCCCGGAGAGAGAGAGAATTCAATTTCTGTCTAAATTGTATTAAATTTTTTTTTCTCATGAAAATTTTCTAAAATTTAATTCTTAGAGAATTTATACGTTTTTGATGAAAAATGTGCATAGAAATTTTGGTGCAATTGTTTGTTTTTTTCGTATTGATAAAAGCATTGAAAAAATAATCTAAAGGAACAATTTTACACTCTGAGTACTAGACTACAAGATACACTTTAGATTTTTGCATTTAATATTCAGTTTTTAGTGGACTAAATTCCCAGATAAACGGTGCCAGATCGAAATCATATGATACACTGGATGCAACTTTTGCTATGCGAGCACATATTTTGCAACCATCTTTATATGTATTGCAATAAACATGTTTGTCTGCCTTACCTATGATTGACCACTACGGAATAAATTTCATGGCTGTTACATAACAAGGGTAATCACTTATTCTCCGTTGATTTCAAAATTGACATTAGACTGTTCATTGTTCTACTTGTAAAATTTAGGTAAAATTTCATCTTTCATAAATGCGTAAAAATGTTCAAATATTAAGATTCTCCAAAAGGTTTTCAAAATTTAAAAAGAAAAAAAATTGTTGTGCTATACGGTACTGTTCAATCAAGTTTGTTTTCTTTACATGTGAGCATTATTATTTTTAACAAATTTGTATTTTTAAAAGAAAGTTTCTGCAAGAACTAAAGTTGGCAATAGCAAAGTGAATGAACTATTGACTGGAAACACATGACTGTAGCTATCATGTGACTATGACGTCACATAAATTTAGCCCACTGTGATTATGTTAATCTACGATGTGGTTATATTATTATGATTCTATGCGTACAAACAAAATACTGGAGTGATTTCTAAACTGTACTGTTCAATTTTCTTCGAAATAGAACTGTCAGTTCCTTAATAAAAAATTCTCGAAGCGAATAAATTGCACAATTTTTATTACATATAAAATAATCCGTTTCCCATTTCTCTAAACAAAGAAAAATTGTTCTTCGCACAGTTACATTTTCCTCGTGATATATTTTTTTCTCTTAAGTTTCCCAAAAAGTTAATCGTAGATTAATCATTTTTTTCTCTTTTGTTATATAAAATTCTTTCGCTTTATCTTAACTCTTTTTCTGTGTTTCGTTGCAAAACAATAAAAATAATAATTTTTACTTTGTAGTCGAAACCATATTAGAAGGCACAAAGTAAAGCAATTTATTACAGAAGAGTTTTGAAGTAGTAAAATAATATGGGAATTAAAGTAATCATGGTGTCGAGCTCATGAGGACATCATTTTAAGTCCCAATGCAGCTTAAGATTTGTCCTATGAAGGAAATGATTTACAGTAGCGTAATAGGTTGCTTGGTCAGGTGGCAGTCTCATCACCTGGAGGTTTTTCGAACTTAAAAGTTCGTTTTCAGCATTTCTAGTTTTACTTTTAAATGTGTTGCTAATAATCCATCTATAAATGAAAAACTCAATGTACTCATTTATCTATTCATGAACATTTGGAACTCTAAGCTATTTTCGAGGAGCTAAATCTCTCCATTTCCCATCCCTAGAATTTATCGTAATATAATACTTAAAATAGATCAACGTATGTTATAGGTCAGTGATGGCGAATCTATGACCCATGGGTCAGACGGTGACCCATACAAGCTTTTTAACTGACGTACGATTGCTGGGAAACTACTTGTTTGTTTACGTGGGAGTATTTAGATTTTCTAACTTGTGTGGATTATTTATATTCTATTAGAATTTTTCAAGCACTGCAGTGGCAGAAAAGCAATTGAAATGCTATCTTCAGTTGGATCAAAATTACGCAAATGACCACAATTGTATATGAAAGTATGTAATATCTGAAATAAAGCAAAAGTGTTTACAAAATATCAAATAAAATGTACAATTTTACTCACATTTTGTTTGTTGAAAAAAAAATCAAAAACTAAAGTAAATAACCATATTTAAAGCACTTTCTTCGAATAAAATGCAATTTTGTAAGATTATGTTCAGTTATGTTTGTAGAAAGAGACTACCATTGTGCCTTTTTTTTACCCGTAAAGTCAATTAAATTTTAAAGATGCTTAGTTTTAAAAATACTCAGTTAAAAATGTTTAAACTTAACTCTGGTGAAAATAGGCATTAGTGACCCACGAGCTAGTACTAAAAAAATATGAGCGAAATTTGACCCTCACCTCAAAAAGGTTCATCATCCCTGTTATAGGTATTTTATGTAAAGGCAATGAAAGGAAGTTATTGAATTTGTTGTTAAAATTTTTTTTAGTATAACATTTATTGTTATAAAGTCGGATTCTGTTTTCGTTATTTATAAGCGTTTTCATGTTCAATATCCAATTTGTTTCTGTATTTGTTTTTGTTTGCATGTTGAAAATGATTATTCACACATGTATGTCGTAACAATGGGCATTTAGGCTTTTATACCTTATGCAGAAATTTCTTGAAATTTCGTGTAAAGTTTTAACCAAAAATCAAAATCTCGTTCGTAAATGCATTTTAGCATGGAATCTGTAGATAATTCAATTTGTTGTTTTTGTTCTATGAGTGACAGATCAAGGTTTTACTGAAGTATAGAAATTGACTTTTTTTTATCCGGCCATGGGGTTCTTCTTGTTGAAAAAAGTAATTCCTTATAGAGGTTTTTAACTGTAAATCATGCTCCTAAATCTTTCAATTTCTCATAAAAATTAAAGTTTTTCTAAAATTTTATTGTTTTGAATGAGCAAATGGTGATCACTTACACAACCCTTGTCTGAGTTCCAAGGAATTCTCATTGAAGACCTTTGTGAGAGCAACCTATTATATACTACTTAACATTTGGATAGGAAGTCTTTTATTTTCATTACCTTCCTTACCCAGCCAATCCTTTTTATCTAAAGTGTTCATAATATTGTTACGAATTTTATGTAAATTATTTTTAAAATATTGCAACTAATTTGTATCTGGATTTGCAATACGTTTATATTATTCTATGTTGCATTTATTTTATATTAAAATTGTAATATTCACAAGCAAGACCGTTCCTTACATAATAATGGCGATTCAGTGGAAACGTGACGAAATCTTGGCAAAAGAGCCAATTTGGCTTCATTTTTAATGACTTGGTGACCATGTTGGCGTGTTCGTGACCCTATGGATTCTTCTCGAAATTAGTAGAGAAATATATTAATAACTTGATCTATGATGCTAGCGGATTTTTCTTGAAAGATACGTGCAGCCTATAAAAAGGGAGTCCCACGCCGTAATTGACGTAGTCTTGTTTTGACTCTTAAAGAGCAGTACTGATTTGACCGAGAAGAGTCGATCAGCGATTAGTTACTAGTTTGACTGTTGTGTAGGACGAGCCGGTGCTTGTGAATAATCTCTTACATAGTTGTATTTCAGACACTGATAGTTATATCTGAGGGCCGTAGAAAGTTTGAAGGCCTTTTGAGATTTACTCAACAAATTTGAGTACTGTATCTTGAGTATTTCAATGATTGTATCAATAATTAATTTCTATCCAGATGAACTGTTTGCTCTTTGCAACTGATTTGCATAAAATCCTCGAACCCCGATCTACGTAGCAATATAAACTAAAAATTAACTCTCTAAAACAAATGAGAAAGAAAGGAAATTTAAAAAATTATCAAAGGGAAGTAAAATATGAGAAATTTTTAATTATTCATCCTTTTTATTCCATCTACAGATCCGAAATATATGCTGCAGGGTAATATATATTTATAATCTCTAAGGAAATTGAAATTCAAGGGGAAAATACACACAAATCCAGAAATAGAAATATAGATGGAAAAATTGGCTTGCTGTGCAGAGCGAAGCATAAATGATGCGGAAAATAACACGGAATAGAATTTGATATTCTTTTCTTACCTTTCCCTTGTTTATCTGATGCTATTTTAAGACCATCGATCTCCGAAACCCTGGCATCGCGAGCTCACCACAGATGAAGCTCATAAATTCCCTTCTTCCTAGAGAAAACGTGATGGAAAAACAATACGTAAGATCATTTGAAGGAAGAAAAACAACAGATGGATATTTCGATGGGAGATTCAAATAAATGTTTAAAATTATGCTATAATTGGAAATATAATTAGTTCACACACACTCTCTCTTTTGTTGTATGCATTATAAAGGTATGTGACTACCTTCGGAGCACTTTTTTTTAAATATATAAATCTTCAACTAAATAAACACTTTTTTATTTGAAACAGGGCTTAAAACTAGGAATTTAAGTACAATTTCCACAAAATTAAAAATTATTTCGGATATATTGGGACTTTTGAGTGAAATTTTAGTGAAAAATTGCAGTTACGGTAAGGCTTGTATTGAAAATTCCAATTAATTTATTTGAATAATATTTATACAGTACATAAATAACATCATTATTTGTGTTTAGAGCCATCAGATTTGTAATACTTTTGAAGGTTTTTGAAGTATGTCATTTTTTATGCAAGAACTCAGTTTTTTACAAAAAACTAATGTTATTTTTTTACAAAAAGTGCAATAAAATACATAAATATATACACAGAGATTAAATTATAGTCTAGACAGGAGATAAAACTAGATAAAACATTTTCGTAAAATTTTAATTCAATATCTTAAAAGGAAATTTTGTAGTGAACTTCACCGTGAAGCAAAAAATTGAAAAACATTGTTTCTCAGAAAATGCATTTAAAGCTTTTTAAAACAGTATAAAAATATTCTACTAATTGTACATCTTTTAAACTCACCATATTTATAGGTCGAGATCTCCTTAGCTTCATGTTTAACTAATTGGGATTTTTTTTTAACTTTTCGCTACTTTATGGAGAGGTTTATAGACAATAAAAATTGTCGTTTGTAATGAAGTTTCGATGAAAAATTGCAGTTACACAAAATTCTAATAAATGTATTCAAATGATATTTAAACAGTACGTGAATAACATCTTTATATGTGTTAGGAATTAAAAGATTTGTAATACTTTTGAAAATTCTTTAAATATGCCAAATATTATGCAATAATACGATTTTTTAAACAATTAATGATTTTTTTCATAAAAAAGCAATAAAGTACATAAATATATTCACACAGATTAAATTTTGATTCATGACACAGATATAACTAAATAAAACATGAGAAAATTTCAATTCAATAACTTAAATATATTTTGTGTAGGGATTTACTTCTGGTTTTGTAAACTAACTACTAAATACTAATTACTAATTACGCTATAACTTTGCTTCTAGATATCTTAGACACAAACATAGAGTGTTTTTGGAAATTAAATGTATGGGCTATAAAATAAACACATAACAGAAATTTCGAAACTTTTCACCTAAACGGCGAGTTTTGGGTAGTCACATACCTTGAAAAATCGTTAAAGAATACTAAAAATTCATGTATACCTTAAAATCCGGCGTATAAGAAGCACTTTTAAAATTAAAAAAAAAAGATCGAAATTGCGCGTTATAAGCGGGGTGTAAAAATAAGGACTTTAAAAATAAAAAAAAGGATGAGCATAGAAAAAATTTAGACCTGCATATGTAAAAGTATTGTTTGTTTGAAAGAAATTACATTCCTTATGAACTTAAAGGGTGTTTTAGCTTCAGAAAGCAATTATTTTTTACTTAAGATTGGAAAAATACCTGAAAGAAATGACTTCAAAATGTAAGAGCATTGCGCATGCGCATTTCAGCTTTCTTCGTAAAAAATTGGGTGTGCATTAAACAGTGAATATACCTAGAAACTAAAAATTGCAACTTAAAAGTATAGGGGCACGTTGTACCCCTTTAAAAGACCCGAAATATTTTTATCTTTGCATATTAAATTCTACTGGTTATTAATACTATATGGATCTCAAAGACATTGGGAAAAATAATATTAAAAAATTCCGCTAGCACCCTGGAACGTAGACAATACCTGCCCGATTGTGCGGGGTGGGCACTTTCTGTGAAATCATCGCCTGGGATATTTTACGAGTTATACATTTTTTAACTTTAAGTTGATAGAAGGAACAAACTTAATTCAGCTAAAATAGTTGCAAATAAGGAAATTATTGATGTATAATTAATTCTTTTGTTGACTTATTATTTATTTACTATGAAAATCTATAAAGTATTATTTTTTTGTTTTTGATAAGTATAAACGAACACTTTTCACAACGTGTTTTCGAACTGCTTTCGTAGTTTTCAAATCTACACTTGTGAGGCCTTGGAATGTCATCAACACATCGAAAATGGCACAAAAGGCATTTTTACGAAAGGCTCAATATTATATGGCCACCTTCAGAAATGAATATTTCAGAACGATGCTTCACAAAACGCGCATATCTATCTCTCACTTCTAGTATGCGTTGATACATACATGACTTTTATTCTGGAACAGCCTTTTAACAGGTAGATTAAAATACTTTGATCTTATATTACAGGAGGAATTACAACACTATGATCCTCATCATCAGTTAAAACAGTTTTGTTAGTAGGTGTAGATGCTGATAATGTGCTTCAGCTAACTATAAGTTTTAATAGATCCATTTTATTTTGGGGAGGGGGGATTTCATTTGATATTAGATCTTGTTTGTACTGAAACCAATAATTTGTTTCAGATATTATAATGGAATAATGGGTTCAAGAGATTTTGTTGGAGCGGGAGAAAGAAAAAAAAAGGACTCATCCATGGTGACCTCCAAGAAAATTTGGTATTAATTATATAACTATATATTTCATTTTATGATGGCTTCCATCAAAATTATTGAGAGAGAATAGAAAACTTTCATTTATACCTTTATAACTGTAGTAATTCAAATAACGCACGCTCAGCTCGCACGATCGTACGGTTAACGAAATCCTGAGTTTTAAAAGCAACATTAATAGAGTATATAGTTATTATTTAAACTTTTAGACAAAACTGTGCACCTAAGCAATTAGAAATATGTCGATAATTACCTTTTTTACGACAGATAAAAAAACTTGTTTTCGTTGTATTTGTAAACAAAGCTCGATTTGCAAGCTATAAGTAAAACATGGACTACAACCACCATGTGTTCAAAGAAACTGATACACTAAAATTGAACACTTTCTGCAAACCCCCTCAATCATTCGATTCGGGCTTTTCTTACATACCGATTATTCCAGAAGCAAAGACGTATAAGAATATATTACCTGCACAATCGTCCTGGTTGGGTTTTAAGGGGATACGTCGGATTTTATGGTAAGTAATATTTCATTAAAAATTTTCCTCGAAGGTATTAAAGGCTTTATTAAGTTCGTAATGGTCTTGAGTCCTCCAAGGCCGTGATAATAAATTTTTAAATTATTTTTTTCAATTCCTACTATTAGCTCAGACTCTCTATATATTTATTTATCTTGATGGTGCATAATAATTCAATAGTAGCTGTTGAGTAACAACTGTAAAATTTCTAACTATGAATATTTTTTGTGTTGTTGCTTAATGTAGAATGATCAAAAGGTAAATGTAAAAAATTTGTATTTTGTTTGGACACCGATTTAACGAACACAAGTTGCGGTTCCGATGAATTCGTTAAATCGTGTTTCGACTGTATTTTACAATGAACCCTCACTTCAAATCATTTTTCAATTCCTACTATTATAGCTCACACTCTCTCTATATTTATTTTTTTTTCTTGGTGGAATTTCCAATCGTTAATAAAATACATTTTAAAGCGCTCAATTGAGCTGGAATTTTATATGCATGATTATTTGGGATGACAATACAGTAATTTAATTATAATTAATAAAAATTAATAGATTAAAACTAATTATTCAAAGAATTACGAATACAGCCCCGTTGAATAATTTTCGGTGACATTTGGATGACTTGAGTGAAAATTTGAAAAAGGTTTTTTTCCCTCCCTTTTTAAAGCACTCATTTGAGCTTAAATTTTCTGCACGCTATTATTTTGAGCAGAAATACATTAATTTAATTATAATTAATTAACATTAATTTACTGAAAATAGTTATTTAAAGAATTACAGATACAGCTACATTGGTTTCCTTTTTAGCAACTTGGGTCAAAACTTTAAAATATTTTTTTTCTCACGTTTTAAAGCATTCAGTTGAGCTGAAATTTTATGTGCATGATTATTTTGGATGGTAATACGAAAATTTAACGATAATTAATAAAAAATAGTTACCATTTAATGTTGTGATTCTGTCATATGTATATACATATTTATATTAATTGTAACTATTGAATAAAAATAGCTAAAATAATTTTTCTTTGTTGATCTAAGTAGGAATTGACTTAATATTTTTTTTATATTACTTGTGTGTGTGTGTGTGTTTAACTGGAAATAATTACATGCCTTAAAAGTTCCACTTTCGCGTTTTGAAACGTAAACGATGCAATCTATCTGACCAATCACAAAAGTCTTTACCGGAAATCGTATGATTCTATAAACTTTCGGTTGAGAAAGCTATAAAAAGATTGAATGTCCAGGGTGAACAATGCTTTTGTGTAATGTCCTAGATCAGTGTTTGGCGATTTTTGGGAAATAAACCAAGTTGTTAGGAAACAAAAATAAACAAAGTACCAAAAGGTCATTTACATGAAGAGCCATTTATACATAGGGTCACATACGCGTGTATAGGAGAAGATGAGCCTCTGGTTGCAATCTGTTACACTCCAATTTTCATTTTTTTTCTTCATATTTAAATAAAACTTTGAGGCAGTGGGTAGCCCAGTGGTTAGAGCACCGGACTCCAAACTGGAGGGTCAGGGTTCGATGCCGGATCCTTCCGAGTACACATGGAGTACATGCTCGTTAATTCATTGGGTTCGAAAGTCTTGTGCACGGTCACGGCAGAAACCGTTGCTGCTGGGTGCCGGAGAAAGTTTTCCTTTCCTCTAACCTATGGCTAAATTGTGTCGGTGGAGATAGGTGGTGTCGCCATCTATCGTGAAGAAATCCAACCTTCTGAGACTATGGCAACTTCCCTTCCTTCCCATCGAGAAGGACACAACAGCAACACACACAAAAAGCTTTACACAAAGTAATATTTTCTATTCCTTTTAACAAACTAAGAACTTTCAAAAATATTTCCATTTCAATATAAGAACAACCAAATCCACACACACACAAAAATATCATAGTAATGGAATTCAGATTCCAAGCGTCGTGAAACAATGTTCCTCTGAATAATACCTTTACAATTTTATTCTGAAACTTAACGTTTGCACAAATAATTACAATTGACTTTGATTTTACCTGCATATCAATGTCATTCTTACTAACCCTTTATAAACTCTCAAAATACGGAATTCGTGTTGTCCTTTTTTCTGGAGTTTATACCTATTATATTCCTTGCTAATACTCAAAAGTGCTTTTTAATTAACTAAACTAAACTCAGTGGCTTAAAAGCCCATGAGAGCCTAAGTCTACTGTGATCATCTCAGTATACGTGACCTTGGGCACTGAGGTGCTTGAGAAGACGTCCCTGTCAGGTGGTCAGCCTGACATAAAACCCCCAGTGTTTAGTTCCCTGCACGTTTAGTGCTCATTTATCGACCCATTGCAAGCGGGATGAAAGGCTGAGTAGACCTTGACCAGCCCGGGATTTGAGCCCCGGACCTGTGGTGTTACGCTACCACTCAGCCACTGTGCTGCCTTATAATTAAATGCAAATAATCAAACGTTGATAAATTACAGGAGTGCCTTTCCATGGTTGTATTTCTAGAAATTTCATATAAAAATTCTAAAAAAAATAGTTTAGACTTAACATTTTGTAACATTTTAATAACATAACATATAGTAACACACTTTTCCTTAAAAGTATAACCTAATCACGACCGAAAAAATTTCAAAGTTGCACTTATATTCTGGTTTATTTAACGTTTTATTGTTTTTGGTTTTACTTGTTAAATTTATATATTCTTTTATTTATATTTTTAACGTTCTTAGCTGCATTATTTTTAAGCTTTTAAAAAGTCTGGTCTTTTAATTGTAGTAACATTGTTTAAAGATTATTCTACTTCTTTATTAAAAATGAACAATTACTATTTTATTTTGAAAATCACAGAAAAAATTAAGAGTCTTGCTCGATGTGTAGGTACAATCAATATCAATCGTGGTCTAAGAGTTCCAGAATATTTTTCATTTATTTAACGTTAAAGATTTAAATTGCTCTGAAAGATTTTAGAATTCTTAAAGGACTATCTATAATTTCGTCGAACAATTTTTCCCTGTGAAGTTTTATAAAAATTCAAAATAAAGAAAAAAAAAATTTATAATAAAGAAATAGTCATATATATTTTACATAAATCAAATCTTAAGCAAAAAGGAATCTAAAACTATTTAATTGTGTATAACTTTTATTATATAAACTCTAGTTTTACTTTTATTTACAAGAAAAAAAATTATTTAAAAAGAAGTTAGTTAAGCCTTTATTTGCAAAGAAATTTTAGAACAAAATATTATTTACATAAGCGCGATTTATATAAGGTTTGAGAAGAGAATTAAAAACCGTGATATCTTTTTAAAAGCACAATTTTTTTTAGAAAATAAAAAGGAAACTGAACTTAAAGAAAATAAAAACAGTACTTAGTAAATGTTTTTTCCGAATGCGAAGAGAAAGAAATAACAACTTCTCTTTTGATTTCGAAAAAATATTTTATCATAAGACAAAACAATCGAGCATTTAATTTATAGAATAATATATCAGGCAGAATTATTTTATTCAAATTTCCTAAATCATGTATATAATCATTTCTTCTGCATAAATGGAACGAAAATCAGAATCAGTCGTTTGGAATTGAAATTGGAACTTCGAAGCACACACACACACAATTCCAATTCTGCTCGCCTTTCCTCAGCTCAGTTGAATGTGAAAACAAATGTTTTTGTTTATTTTACTCTTCAGAAGCCTGGAATTTCAATAAAGTTCCATACAGTCTTCAATGTTTACGAAGTTATTTTAAGGTCACAAGCGATCGATTCAATATGAAGATGAAGCAAATGCATTCTGTATTCATGATCTGCAGTTGACTCAATTGACCTACATGCAGCGTTCCATTTTTAGGCTTAGTTATTTTTGTTGTTGTTCTTAATACTAAAGAAGTTTTAAATAAGTTTAAAACATTTTTAGGCTTAGATAAATACAATAATATAAAAAATTTTTTCAATGTTGTTTAGATCATGAATTTTTAATTTCTTGAGATCTTATATTCATCACAAATACATTAACCGTCTTGCTAAAATTCCAAATCCACCACACAACAATAGGTTTTCAAAGTCAGCATGTTAAAGTCTTGCTGTGAAGATTATAAAACACTGATCAATTTACATTTTTCCATCTTAAACATCTTACATATTTTTGACAACCAACCAAATTAGAGCCTAGCAAATTTACATTTTTGACAATCAACCAATTCAAATTTTACCATATTTGATTGTCGTCATTCTATACTTGTCTTTGCTGGCTAGTTTAAAAGTCAGCTCAAAAGATGTGTTTATGTTTTTTCGAATTTTTTAACTTGGTGAATAATTGACTTTCATTAATGGCTCTTTGTTTCTCTTCGTAAAAGCTTTGTGAGTAAAGAAATTTTGTTAAATTATTTTTGAAAGATACTTTTCTTATGTAATTGTTTTATTTTCTAAATTATTTTGTGATTTTCTGCATTAAGAGTTTGGGAGAATAATAGTGTGATTGGTTTTATCATGTGATCTGCTTTGTTTATTTTATTTGGTTTTCCTACTTGGCGCCTTCAAACTAGTTTAATTTAAATTGCTTTCTGACTCGCTTTCTTCTTTTTTTAGTTCTTTTATTTCAAATTTTGTTCTTCAAGCATATTTTTATTACGTAATTTCTTGTTATTTTCTTTATCTATTATTTCTTGTTTTTGATAAATAATACATTTTCTTTTATATATATATATATATATATATATATATATATATATATATATATATATATATATATATATATATATATATATATATATATATATATATATATATATATAAATTGAATTGTGATTTATCTCTTCCAAGTGCATTTTATATCGTTGTTTTTAAATTAAAATTAGAATGTGTGTTCGTGATCTGCATGTGACTCAATGAATTTAAATACCTTGTTCCAATAACAGGATTAGTCATTTTGTTGTTGTTTTTATTATTGAAGAAATATAAAAAAAGGTAAAATAAAATCTGAAATAATAAATTATTTTAATACGGATTTTGTGTAGTGAAATCTAAGAGCGTTAATTATTTATATTAGCATAGTAATTTCTTCGCTAATATTTATTTTACGCTTACATTATAATGGCGATTCAATGGAAAGTTGGCTAAATGGTACCAATAGAGCCAAGTTGGTGACTTGGCGACCATATGGATGTTTCTGGAAAGTACTAGAGAAATCTATCAATACCACGATCTGTGATGTAAGTGGATCTTTCTCAAAAGATCCGTGAGGACTATAAATAAGATACACTCGCTGAAATTGAGTAAGATTATTCTGACCGTTGGAAAGCTCAACCAGCTATTAGTTACTACTTCGGCTGTTAAATAGAACGACCGAGTACTTGGAAATAATCTTGAGCATACTTGTATTTTAGACACTGATAGTTGTGTTTGAGCGTTGTAGAAGGTGTGAAGACCTTCTGCGATTTTTAAGCAAATTTTAGTGATGTCTCCTGTGTTTCAAAGATTGCTTTTCTTCAATAAGTTTTCATTACTCTTGAAGAATTAAAAAATTCAACTTGAAAGGCACAGGTGCTCATTATACGCCGGATTTTACAGTAACATATTCTTTTTTTTCTCATACAGCAGCTAATGTGACCGTTAAAGGTTCTGCTTTAATGTTCCTTTTCAATTTTCTGAGGGAACAAAAAAAGTCGCTTGTACAAACATTAAATTATATTCAAAAGTTTAATAAAATTAACAAATTTAAAGATAAATAGATTTTTAAGAAACCTTTTAATTAATATAATTTTAAAGAATAATTTTCAAAATTTATTTTAACAGCTTTATTAATCTCTTGCGATGTTTCTCTCTATATAAAAAAAGTTATTCGCTATGCTGCAAACAATTCTTGACGTAGTTAATATTATCTGCAACAGATTGCACCAGGATATTTTTAAAATAAATTTATTCTTATTTATGAATATTTTAGTACTGCAAAATACATGTAAATAACTGTTTTACAATTTGAGCTATGTGCATGAACAGTTGTATAATTTGTACAATGAGTGTTGGTCTGCCGTTAAGCGGACGAGAGAACCTTTTCCGTAATTTTGTTAAAATAAATATGATCATTACTTTTTCATTCAGAAGTGTATCAAGTTTGTATTGTGCGCTTCCTCTTTTTTCTAGACACCTCAGAAAGTATAAACATGAAAAACAAGGTATATTTTTACTAAAATCAGTTTTGAGATAGCAGTATTTAATTTTTCTACTTCAAGAACTATATTGCGTATCATGCATAAAAAAAGCATGTTTTTTACAAAAAACAATTGCAATTGTTTTTATGCAATAAGATAAATCGTTACAAAAAAAGTAAACACTATAAATTTAAATGGAATTTAGTTCTTTTAATCCTTTCTAAGACCGTGGTTTAAGTATATTTACCTTCAATTACATCAATTTTTAATTGCCTATTTTAACATTCTTCATTTGTGCTTGCATCTACAACTAACTACAGTAAATTTTAAAAAAACGAATTATAAGCCCTTACATTCCCGTTTTTCTCCCCCTCTCCCACATAGCAACAGGATTAAGAAAGATCAGTATCCTACAACTGCGTTTCTCCAACTGTGGAGCGTTCCACCTAGGAGGACATGAAAACTCTACGAGGGCGGAGCGAGCCTATTGAGAAGCCGAAAACAAAAGATTATTAAAAAAAATTGTTTGGAAATAAACAAACAAAATACATTCTGAAATAATACAAAATAAAATTAACATTTACCCTGATATAATACATTTATAAATGTATTTTATAATTAATCTAACAAAACTAAGTTAAGAACAAAATTCAATAATTACCGATGCCATGGGCTTGTCACGTATAAAATTATGTACAAAAATTAACACTTATCTCGATAATTTTTACGGTTTATAAATAATCCCTTCACTGCCGGTTAAAGTTAAGTGATTTGCTCCCAAATATCTCCTTTTTCCACGTAGACGCGCGTATGTTGTGCTTTGGGACGGGGGAAAGAAAAAGAATAAATAAGGAAAAACCCTCTGATTTATAAGTAAATCCGTCGGAAACACTGCCAAGGTCCTTTTATTGTATTCCAAAGCCTTCAGAATAATTTTATGGATAGCAGTACACAGAAAAGATCATACTCGTATTTCAGAAAGACATATAAATATACGTCCTGGTTGATCACCGGTTGTGCGAGACATATATATATATACGCCAGTGGCATTTAAATGGTTAAAGTCATATTGTAGATTTAGCTTTAAAGTACAGTGTTATTGAATTCAACGCATTGTGATTTGTATGCAGAGAGGGAGCGATGAAAATTATGATTGAATAACACAAAGACGTCCTACGATGATGAAAGAAAACGTGAAGTTTTTGAGGAAAAGTTTATACACCAATATAATGAATCCGTTGTATATATATATAGAGAGTGACAACGGCCAGATTGAGTTAAATATACATTTATTAAGGGGAATTATTTACAAGGGAGGGCTAAAAGTTAGTAAAAAGTAATCGAAACATCATTAGATCGTTGGATTCCACGAGGCGTTTCGTTCCAGCGCCCTCGTCATCGTCTCATCGCCGTCGCTTCTCTCGGTCGTCTCCCGCGCAATCGTTCTATACCAGTCTGCTTTACTCGTTATCCTCGAACCGCCTTGTCAGATAGGTGGCGCTCTCTTGGCATTACGTCATTAATGAATATAGGAGGGATACGATATGTGCACATCCATTCCTACATCGGCCATCATGACCAAGCATGCGTCCTCGCATGTAAAATACAGTGTATTTCAAAATTTCATGAAATAAAACTGAAAAGCTAGAGGAAATAAACTTACAAATAAAACAATTATTAAAACAGACAAATATGTATCAGAAAATCAAAACTAATAATAAAGAATAAAAAAATAGGTATACAGATGGAAAGAAGACAAACAATACAAAGCAATCTTGAGTATGGTGATAATGTCGAAAAAAAAATTTAAAGTAAAAGTTTGCGTTCGTAATGTAACATTCATTTGTTAGGCCATGGTTTCAAGTATTCGGCACAAGTACTTGTTTTGGTTGGGCCATCAAAATTTCCACATTTTTCAACGTTGTAGGTATCGTTAGGTTTTACTTGTGTTATTTTATATGGACCGATAAATTTATTGCAGAGTTTTTGTCCAGGTCCTTGTTGCGTTTTTTTAATAGCAACTAAGTCCTTAACACTGTATAAATAAGGAGATTTTCGTCGAAGATTATAAGACTTTTTTGTTTTCATTTTGCACTTTAAGTATTTGCGTTTTTGCCGCTTTACGTAGGAGTTCTCTGTTTTCATTAAATTCGAGTTGTAGTTGTTCGTCGATTAATTGTTGAATGCGCAAATCAGTCTTGTTATTGATTTGTGTTCCAAAGAGTAATTCAAAAGGAGTGGTGTTAATGCTTCGTTGGAATGTTGAGTTTAAGACTTCTTGTAGTGAAGGAACATGTTTGAACCATTTCGTGGGATCGTCTTCTGACATCTTAGATAAGACAGGAATAATTGTTCGATTAATGCGTTCTACTTGACCATTAGCACGTGGCAAACCTGTAGTAATATGGTGAAGTGTAATTTTTTGTTCCGAACAATAAGTGTGGAATTCGTCAGAAGTGAAAGTAGTTCCACGATCAGTGATAATAAAACGAGGATTTCCAAATGTAGTTTTTGAATGTCTAATTTTTTTATTACCTCAGAAGTAGATGTAGTTTTTGTGGGGTATAACCAAACAAATTTAGTGAAAGAGTCAATGACAGCTAAAATGAATTTGTAGTTTTTCTTGAAGTTGCTAAAGGACCAAGATGATCGATATGGTATGTATTTAGTGGTATATCATCTTTGACAAGAGGATGGAGAAATCCTTCTTGTTTACCAGACTTTTTATTTTTCAATATACATGTTACACAATTAGAAATATATTTTCAATTTTGGATTGAAGTTGCGGTATAAAATATTTATTTTTTTATATGTTCTAGAGTTCTTTTAACTGAAAAATGTCCTTTGTCGTGAGCATTATTGATAAAGTGATGCTGCATCTCGTCGGGAATAACAAGGACTTCGGCACCGTCAATAAATTTATATAGTATATTATTTTTAATACAGTAGTTATCATATGGACCATTTTGAAGAAGAGCTTTTATGGAAAGAATGTGTGGGTCCAGCTCTTGAGATTCTTTTATCCTATGCACAATAGAATCAGTACACTGATTTGTTAAAACCTGTATTCTACTTAAAGCGTCGACATGGGCCATTTGTGAGCCAGAGCGATGTAAAATGGTGTAATCATAATCTTGTAAATTCAGGGCCCAACGCGCGATTCGTGTGTTTAGATCTTTCTTACTCATAGTTTTTGTAAATGCATTACAATCAGTAATTATTTTGAAAGGCATTCCTAAAATGTACACTTTAAATTTTTTGAGAGCTTCTATGATTGCTAAAACTTCGAGTTCGTAGCTGGTATATTTTCTCTCCGTTTCGGACGTTTTTTCTAGACATGTAATATATAGGATGTAAGGAATTATCATCGGGGAATCTTTGTAATAAAACAGCAGCAAGTCCGTCGATTGATGCATCAGTATGTATTTCGGTTTCACAATTTTGTCGATATATACCTAAGACAGGTTTCTGACAGAGCAAACGTTTTAACTCGTCAAAGGAAGCTTTTTGTTTTACATCAAAATTGAAAGGGGTATCTTCACGTAAAAGATCACTAAGTGGCTTAGCAATTACAGAATAAGCAGGGATAAATTTACGAAAATATCCAGTGAGACCTAAAAAACGTTGAACTTCTTTAGTTGTTTTTGGTTCGGGGTAATTGACAACTGATTTAGTTTTAGAAGGGGAAGGAAAAAAGTTTATTATTTTCAATAATATGGCCTAAAAATTCAATTTTCCTATGCAGAAATTGACATTTATCAAAATTTATTTCCAATCCGTAATCACTGGACACTTGAAGAACTTTTTTGAGTCTCTCAATAGCCTCAGATTCATTTTTAGCAAGGATAACTATATCATCCATGTAAGGGAGAACAATTCCTTGAACAACTAAGTCACGAAAAACTGTATTGATAAAACGTTGAAACGTTGAAGGGCATGTAGAGAGTCCGAAAGGCATTTTAAGGAACTGAAATTGACCATTTTGTGTTACAAAGGAGGTATATGGGCGACTCTGTTTGTTAACAGGCACATGGAAAAACCATTACGTAAATCAATGGTACTGAAAACTCTAGTATCCTGAAGTTTATCTAAAATATCCTCAATGAGGGGCAGAGGATAGTGATCCTTAACTAACACACGATTTAATTTTTCGAAAATCAATGCAGACTCGTGGACTGCCGTCTTTTTTGCGGACTACTAGGACTTGGCTAGCATAAGCAGATGAACATGGTTCAATAACACCATTTTGTATCCATTCATCTATTTGTTTATCTACTATATCACGTTCAGTAAAAGGTAACCGTCTTGGAGAATGATAAATTGGTTTGTCGTCCGTCACGGTAATGCTTAACTCAATATCCGTCGTTTTAATTTTATTCGGCCTATAACATACGAGTAATGCCTCAACATCATTACGAGTTTGTTTTGGAATTTCAGGGCCAATATCAAATTTAGGAATGTCGTCAGTAATTGCGAAAACAAATGGTTGTGGAGAAGCGTCGGATACTTCGTTTTGTAGCTTAGAAAACATAACACTATCAGGGGTGATAGTCAAATTAGCTTGTTTAATTAGATTACAACCAATAATAATATCAAAGTTCATTGAGTGGTTGGGGACAACATTAATTTTAACAGGAAAGTCTTGGTTGTCAATTGAAACAGTTGAGTTGAACGAACCAATTACATGAGTTTTTGAAAGGCCAAAACCAGTTAGTATATTACCACTATTTATTAAAGAAGGGGAGCCTAATTGATTCCATACACTTTCTTTCATTAAGGTTACTTGACTTCCGGTATCAACTAAAGATAATATTTTTTTTAGATAAAATTTTAACTTCTTTACACATAGTAGTTAATGGGGTAATTTCATCAACATTATTAGAAGAAGGAATATTTTTTTGAGGACAAACATCAGATTTATGGCCAAAATTTTCGCATAATATACACTTTGGACCACGATGTTTATCTGGGCAAAATTTAGAAATATGACCGGATCCCGAACAATTAAAACAAGTTACGTGATTCCTATCTCTGAAATTTTTATTCTCAAATTTTGAATTAGGCTTTGGTGCATTGAATTTTGGATATCTATCATTTCGATGTTTATGAAGTGTACTTTCAACATCACGGCGTTGGCTACTAAAGTTTGGACTACGCGACGTATCATAAGAGGATTTTTGCTTTTATTTTGAAATATTTTGTCATAAATTCCTAATTTTTCTTTAAATTCCTGAATTGTTGTACATCCATATAATATTAGCTTATTTGAAGGAGAATCGGGGATTCCATTAATACAATATTCCATAATTGAAGTTTCGTCGAGAAACCCTTGACCTCGATTCGCTAATTCCCGAATAGCGACTAAATATTGGAATACCGTTTCATTAGGCCGCATTTTTCTATGTTGTAATTCCTTATGCAATTGAGCTTGATTTAATTTTTTTCCGAATTCCTGAATAAGTAATGTTTTTATACAACTGTAAGAGTTTATACCACGCTGAGATTGAATAAATAATTTTGCAGTTCCTGTCAAAAGCCGTTTTACAAAAACAATTTTTTGTTGTTCGGTTATTGGGCAAAACGTTAAATTTTCCTCTACATCAGAAAAAAATGTTCAATTGAGTATGAGTCATCTGCACTGAAAGAACGAAGAGTTAGAAGTAAATCTTTAACAAAAAGCCACGATAAATCGTTTTTCGAAATAGAGGGAACAGCTGACTCATTAATTTGGTTAAGTGCGTCAGCCGATTTCCTGTCTGTAGAAAGTGGGGGAAGCAAAGGAATTTTCTGCATCCCGCGGGGGCATTCTTCTACATCTCGTGTATTTAATTTATTATGAAAAGCGGATAAATCAGCTAGTGAAAACAAAATATTATTACAAAGTTCTTCGGCAGTTCCATTTGTTTCTAGTTGTAAAAAATTTGCTAAACAGATTAAATCGGGTAGGTTAAATTTTTTTAAAATAACGGCGGAGTAGTCTTCAATATCAAAATCTTGTGCGAAACCCGTAAACTTTCGCAATTGTTCTCTAGAGGTCCAACTGAATGGGTGATAGTTAAAAACAACAGAATACAATAATTTTACATTTTGCGTATTGCCAAATTTCAAAGCTTGCGCGATAACTGGGATATCATTCAGTGTTAAGTAAGACATAATAAATCACTTAAATTGAACCAAAATACGTAAAATATACAAATATTTGCAGATCACTTAAAATGATATATGAGTAAAATATTTCAACACAGAAAAAAATTAATACGCTATGAAAAGATTAAAGTCTAGAATAAATGTCACTAGTAGCAGTTGTACAAGTTAAAAAAATATATCGTATCACAGTCACATTAGCAGTTTCAAAATATATTTTCACAATCACTGAGAGTTTGTAAAAAACAATGGAAATAAAAACTCACGGTAAACTTTTGCACACAACGTCTTGATTGTTGAATATTAACTTTCATGAATGTATAATAGTGTTGAAGAAAATCTTGATGTGTCGGCAAAATTATCGACTAAATATCTTCACAATCGTGAATTTTCACACAACACTTGAAATTGAATGAAATCGTCAAACACACGTTGAAAAACGCTTTGAAGAATAAATGCGCTTGAATTTGAATAAAATCGTCCAACACACATTGAAGAACACATTGAATAAATTCACTTATCTTGCATCGTCATCGTCCTTTTACTTCGGTTTTCTAGGGGATTTTTAAGTTAAGGGAAAGGCCGAACCCCATATATAGAGAGTGACAACGGCCAGATTGAGTTAAATATACATTTATTAAGGGAATTATTTACAAGGGAGGGCTAAAAGTTAGTAAAAAGTAATCGAAACATCATTAGATCGTTGGATTCCACGAGGCGTTTCGTTCCAGCGCCCTCGTCATCGTCTCATCGCCGTCGCTTCTCTCGGTCGTCTCCCGCGCAATCGTTCTATACCAGTCTGCTTTACTCGTTATCCTCGAACCGCCTTGTCAGATAGGTGGCGCTCTCTTTGGCATTACGTCATTAATGAATATAGGAGGGGATACGATATGTGCACATCCATTCCTACATATATATATATATATATATATATATATATATATATATATAACCTTCAAATGAATGCATAACAAACCAGTAACCCTTCTCCCTATGACAAAAACTCAAAAAGCACTACAAAAGTCTCAAGGAAGAATAAAGTTTGGTCAATTAGTCAGGTATCATGTCCACCTGCAATTGCCACATATAATGATAATATGGCAGGTGTAGATAGATCACTTTGATCAAATTCGAGAATTTTATGCAATTGAACGACACTCTCGGAAATGGAGTTGTCGAATCTTTAGTTTTCTTGTTGATCAGAAAATTGTCAATTCCTTTATTTTATGAAAATTTTGTAGAATGGATATGTAATTTCTATCCTAACAAGGTTATCGTCCTCAGCTAACGGACTATATCGTTTTCCACCCTTTCAGCTAAAACATCGGCTTCCTTATACACGTCGCAGGACACATTTCCAAGTCAAACACGCACCCGTAAATACTGCTAGGTCTTATCATCTGACATTTCCCCGTCAACCGAAGTCAGTGAGAAATTCAATGACTGTATTCCACACGTGCGAGCCGAAAACCTGAGTGTAATTCGAGGTGTCAGAAACGAACCGGCCCTCCCCAACAGAGTAGAAGGATAGTCCGTTGAAAACACCAAAGAGAACGGTTCTGTCGCCTCCTCTGTCGCAAATAAGTTGGTATCCGTATTCCAATTTAGGGAATACGTACAGGTGCTGTCATTTGTGCTCTACTGATACATTTAAAATAAAGCACTCATGTAGAAAATGCGATGTCTCGTTATGCGTATTTTAAGTTTTCTAAATTTTCATGGAGAAAAATATCTTAATTTATGATACATGAATAAAAAAGCCATAGTATAATTTTTTTCCTAGCTTGTCGTATTTAGAAAACATAAATTATAAATGAAAAAAAACATTAAGTTTCCTACTAATGGGAGATGGTAAGTTACAAATTATTTTTTTGTGATATTTACTTTCTATAGTTAAACTGGCAAGCAAAACTAAGAAACACCTGTGTTTTCTTTCTTAAGATCTTAATACCGTGACACTGGTATTAAGATCGAAAAATACCGAATACCGGTATTAAGGTATCCGACTACGTTCGAAACCATGATTTTAAAAAAGTGCATAAATGGATACTTTTCATGATATTTAGTGCCACTTAGATTAGAATACATGTATAAAATTGTTTTTAAGGTCATTTTGACAAAAAACATTATTTAAATACAATATTTGGCAAGTAATTAACTTAGAATAATCTTTTTTCAAAATGTTCTCCTTTTATAAAAAAGGCTTCTAAAATAATAATAATTTGCTTGTACATAGCTCAGACGTCTGTACAGAGGCTAAACTAGAATTTTTTAATAATTCACATTATTTTCAGAGTTACCACCAATTGAAATAATCATCGGCTTTTTCTTCTTAAAATTGCTCTCCTCCGTTGTATAAAATATTGACAAACTCACTTTTAAGTTATACATTTCAAACATTCTAGTTGAGCCTCTGTAGAGATGCCTGAGCTATATACAGGCAAAATATTATTATAATAGAAGCATTTTTCACAAAAGGAGAATATTTTGAAAGCGGGTCATTTCATGTTCATTTTTTGTCAAAATATTGTGCTTCAGTTATTTTTTTTGTCAAAATGTCCTTAAAACAATTTTATACAAGTATTCTTATCTAAGTGACTCTTAATATCACAAATATTATCCATTTATATGCTTTTACAAAATCACGGTTCCGAACGTAGTCGGATACCTTAAGCCAATCTCAATTTCAAGAATATTTTAATATATCTTTACTAGAAATAAATTGTTCTGTTAATGGATTAGACTTTCCATAAGAAGATTGTGCATGTTTATTTTAAAATTAAGGTTTCTACTTTTAAAATACCATGTTATACCCTTTGATATCTTTGCTCAACTCCTTTAAATAAACTTATTTCACCCTTTCTTGCTTTCAAGCAGCTGAATCTGATGGAAAAAAATATTTACCCTTTGCGAGCTTCAGAAGCTCAAAGCGCCAATAAGTACATCCGAATCTTTGACAATCCATCAATTTGCATATCATTTCGTACACCCTTTCAAAAGCTCTTTCTCTGTACCAGGTGTATTTATAGAGTTATTTTAAGTGTATCATATCGATCCACTGTGAGAAGGAGCTAAGGAATGAAACGGGAAGTGATACCTAGGCATTGGCGCCAGAGATTGGAAATAATCCTTTCTCTGGGATGTAAAAATTAGATAAGCTAGATTGATGTTGAGCCTAAGACTATTATTATGATTCTTACTTTTTTTAGAAGTTTTTTGAAACTACGAAATATAATAATTGGAAAAAGGTTGGTGCCAAGAGTTGTTTTAGATCGAAAGTGGTGATTTAACTGATGGAGTAGGAAAATTTTTGCAGATGAGAGAAATCTTTTTACAAATGATAAAAAAAATAATAAATGCTATATTTTTTAAACTTAAAACATTAAAATAAGGTGTGTTGTTTTTCCTGCAGTGATACTTTCTTCGTGGGAAATCGAGTTTTATAGGTGAAGTTCGCCTTCCAGCATGAACTGGAAAAATAAGATTATGACAACATCAGACGTTTTTTTCAGATTAATCAGACTGGCGACCTTATCGCTCTTGGTGATATACTTTACGAAGTGTTATATCGCCAAAGAACCATTAAGAAGTCTCTGGGACCGGCTCTTATAGAAATTTAATTTCCACGAGGACTATTGAGACAGCTGTCAAGTCATTCGAGATCAGAATCTGCTTGTGTGTTGACTGCGATAAGACAGAGAGACCTTATCTGTTTGAGTTCCTGTTAAAGGAAATGATGAGATAACCGCTTCTAGTTTCTTATAAAGCCTGTTAGCAAAGAGTGCATTTTACACAACAGTAATTGATCTGCTATAATATTTCTTTGTGCATATACGTCTCTTTTTCTTCGGGCAGTCATTTATTCGTCTTAGTTCTTTCATAAATCTGTTCTTATTCAAATAACTGGAGGTATCAACGGCTTTTTCTCCCCATTAAAATTTGCAACAGTATTGCTATAAACTTGAAATATTTAAGAATAAGTACACCAATGTAATGAACTCCTAAGTGCCTATAACTTTTTTGAATGCTCAATGTTTCTACTAAAAACCTATCTTATGGGTAAAATTTGCTAAATTATTCCTATGAATCTAGACCTCTTAGGCTTTATCCGTCACTTAACTTTTTTTTTCTCTGTTTCGCTTTTAGGATCCAATAGATGTGCACCCATACACTTTCCAATAAGCCCAATACATTCTAATTTTTCCACTTGAACATTATATGGATTCGCGCTCATCAGAAACTTATGCAAGGGGAAACAAAAGTTCTCCTATCAGAGCTCTTTTGAGGTGCGTCAAGGAGTAGCTTCATTGAAAAAAAATAAATAAAAATACTTCTAATTATCGTATTTCCTCATATTATATATCATTTTAAACAGAAATATTTGAACTTTTAGAAAATATAAAAAAGTGAAAATCGATAATTTTTCGAAAATTCACAAATGCCGGACCCTCTTAATCACATTAACTTTTTGTAAATGTCACATGTAAAAATATGACTCTGAAACGTTTGCTTCATATTTTCTTTTCGTTTCGTGTCAGCCAATTCACATGTTATATAAGTTAAAAATTTTAAGTAAATAATATATTGAGTTAATATATTACACAAACACGCACACACATAATAAATTAACATAATATTTACTTAAAATTCGCATCATATATTTTTATCTGAAAAATAAGAGGGGTGATCAGAAAAAAGTGTTACAAGTTCAATAAAGAAATATTTATTAACAGTAGACAGAAAATACAAAAGAAAATTAAGTCGCATACCTACCCATCACTTTTTGACATAATCACGAAGTCTGTTTAGGCATTTATCAGAACGCAGAACCAACTTGCTTAACCCGTGTTGATAGAAATCAGGTCCATGTCCATCGAGCCAAGTCTTGGCGGATGTTTTCACAGCACTGTCAGAAGAGAACCATTAGCCAAATAGTGCTTTTTCAACCTCGGAAATATGAAATAGTCACTGGGCGCCAAATTTGGGTGGGGTGACTGTCGTTGACTATCTTGACCGGTTGCTCCCTGCCATATTGGGGTTTTCGACATCCTGTCTGCATGATTAAACAAGGCGACACCATTTCGCTACATGTAATCGGCTCATTGCTTCTTCCTCATACATTTCCCCGATGGTTCAGATGCCCATAAAATGAACCATTCTTTACCCACAAAAATCGAATCATGGCTTGCTCTTCCAAACGAGACCAATTTTCTAAACGTCTTGCCATTTCAAACGTCCTGAACTATCTAGGAATTTACACTACCAATCCATACACCTGTTTTATGACAAGTAGCTCCATTTGTCTCCCTTCTGAGGAAACAAAATTTTTCCTCATTATGTAGTTTTCAAATGCTGTGGCTTGTAACACTTTTTTCTGATCATCCCTCGTAATTTCGAAAAGCCAATTTCATTTTATGTAGCATGGAAGAATTAAAACCTATATTTCGACGTGTCCATTCGTGATTCCTCTTCAAATGAAATAAAATCTTGAATTTTTTGACATATTTATTCGTGAATTCTAGTAAAATAAAATCTTAATGGCTCACATGAGCCTTAATGAGCTTTGGAAAATTTCCCTTAAACGCCTAAGTAAATCCTAAAACTAAATAATATTTGCCTTTATTTGAACGGGTGATCATATTTTTTTGTATTAAATCTTTCACTCATTCTCCTTGTATTTAAATGTAGAAAATGGAAAACTCTTTCTCTTGTTTGTTTGGAGTATGAGCAGAGACGATGTTGAAATTTGTTGGGATGATCAAAGTATTATTATTGTGGTTAATATATTAATAGAATTTTTATTAGATACTATAATGCATATTAAAATGAATTTTTCCACATGCATGTGTACTGTAAAATTGAAAAGGTTGTCTTAATTTCTAGATAAAATACCACTTTTGAAATCTGATAATGCACAAGTGAGAATTCTATAAAGGAATTTATCTATCATTTCTCGAGTTCAAAGCGAATAGAAGTATATTTAATCTAAAGTTTTCCAACAAACAATTTTTTCTAAAGCTTTTCCTCTATGAGGACTTTTAAACAAGAGTCACGCAATGATTTCGCCCTTTTCCTAGAATCTTTTCATTTTACTTTCACACTACAGAAGAGAACGTCTTGTTTTTGTTTCAGAAACCTCAAGGGAACTTCTTGTTGACACAGGAAGAAGTGTATATTCAAGTTATCTAAAATAAAGAACAATCAACATTTGAAATGCAAGTGTACTTAAGCGTCTATATAGAAATAAATTCATTTACATAAACTTTGCATCTTAACAGTAGTTTTGTTTTTCAAATTCCGTATTTACTCGAATCTAAGCCTCACTCGATTCTAAGCAGCACTCAAAAAACATAAAATGTTTTTGTGAAAAAATGTTGTCATCGTTTCTAAGCCACACCCACAATTCTCGATTCTTTTTTGAGGAAGAAAAAAAAAATATGTAAACGGTTCATTGATATTCGATACTTAAGTAATTATTTTTAAAAAATAAATGGTGCGAAATAATAAGAAGTTAACAAGTAATATATTTTAACATTATTAAAAGCTTTCAAAAACATACATGAACCTATAATTACTCTAACTATCAGTATCGTGTTTCAAAAATGATTCGTCACTCCCATTATCGTTGACTTCGGAATTCGTGTCGGCATCGCCATTTTACCCCATGATGTTGCCTTCCGTGCCATACAAAGCATTTGTTATGCAACATTTATTTGAAAGAATGTTTTTTAACATTTATAAGTAAAAACTATATTCTTTTGGTTACGCCATCGGCGTATATTAGTTGCATCATGTCAAATTTTTAGTTGCCGTTTCTCTGTTTCCATTTTTTTATCTGCTTGCCTCCCTGTTCGTACTTGCCACATAGTGAACTCACCTTCATAAAATTACCGATATCTTTGATGTTTAGGTGATTTACAGAAAGCGTATACAAAAAAAATTCCCAAATACATGCAGACAACGATGTGTAGCATGGACTGAATACTGCGGATTAACTGTGGAGTGGAATAAGTCTTCGATGCACGTGGACATAATAGACAATTACATTTTTCCTTTTTGAAAGGGGTGGAAACTCAGTTTCTCCCTTCCCACAAATGTTTTGCCTTCGATTCTAAGGCGCATCAGATTTTCAGCAGTTTTAACACTTGAAACATAGTGTGGCTTAGATTCGCGTAAATGCGGTATATTCCATTGGATTATGTATCCAAATGAATATTTCAAAAGAGATTTTATATCCTTAGTTTAGAAGGTCATCGTTTAAATATATCCGTTTATAACTGTTTTTTTATGAATATAAGTCTTAACCTTTTTAAAAATTAAAAACAAAATTATTCTCTTTTGCACGAATTTTGTTACGCGATTTTGACTTAGCACGAATAATAACCTCAAGTTGGGATTGCATCGGCATTGCGAATATTCAAATACTGAGTTCCTGATATTCAGCACGAAAAATAAGGCTGCGAAAGAATAAAAAAACTAAGAACAATACATGACCAGATGATATTCAATTCGCGTTTGAACCAATACATACTAAGCCCTAGCCAAAACGCAAGCAAAACGATTGATTACTGAATTCATTCATAAATCCAATGAAACATTGGAACCACAGGAGGCTAATCCTAATTTTGCTCGAGATTTAAAAAAAAATTGTGTGTGTGTTGTGTGTGACGATAAAAGTGAAAACTTCTGATTTACTCTGGGTAATAGTATCCAATTATTCGGATGTACTATGTATTCTTTTACAACATTTTGCAGTTCACTCTTTCGTGCCATTCATGGGGTGATTTGTTTATTTTATCCATTTTCTGTTAATGGCAATGTTTAAATAATTATACATTCTTATAAAATTATGTATGAGCATATACAATTTATATATATAAATGTCAATTATTCTAATTATTGAATAAAATTTATATGTAAATTACTTTTGTATATTATATTTATATAATATATATGTTTATATGTTACTTATGTCCAATCGCAACAATCGCCTAGTTGGCGACCCTGATTTCCTATGTATCGTACTCGCTCAATTGGCAACCAAGTGCTTCTATTAATATAATTTCGCCAATACCGTTGCGATAATACTTAAGTACCGTGTATGTAACTAATATAACGCTGTATACCCGGAATGGGCATTTAGTCGATCACAATCGGCCGGTGGACCACCAAGACATTTTGGGGTGACAATTTTCGCATAAAACGTTAGACGTGCATATTAAAAGAAACACTGGTGGCTATCAAGATAATGGAAACACCCGTGAATAAAACTGCAAACGAAATGTAAGAGGCGTTTTCAAGAATTTTCTAGACTAGAATCAGAAATTGCATTCATGAGTTAACCCGTTTGACAATGTTGATCTGAAAAATACAACTAAAAATATATTACATGTTCTCTTTAACTCTCGAGGAGAACGAAGATTTTTCTGCTACAAAAGGACGTAATTTGTAAAGAATAACTTTTGGAATGTAATAGACAAAGTAAAGTATTTAATTTTAAAAAAAAGCTGCAATTCATTTAACATCATTCTTTCACTCTACCTATCTGGGTGAACCTATATTTTTAACGAATATAATTAAGTTAACGTATCATTCCCGTTTCACAGACGAGCACTTAGAATCCAGTGCTTGAGTAACAGTTAGCAAGGTATTCAAGATTGGGGCGGATAATATGAAGACGAAGTCTTCTACTGAGACTATAGCTACGAGAGCTAATTATAAGTGAAAATTATTTATTTTCTGATGTATTGTGAATTGTTTGAAAATGCATCAGTTGATATTATTTAATTTATGGGAATAATTATATCATGTTTGTGAATTTTGTGTTTTACACTTCAAACGCAGTTTTAAAAGAGTAAATTTTTCTACTGTAGTTATGTATGTAAGTACATATATTTTGTATTTATTATTGTTGATACAAATAATATTGAGCTTGTTTTTGGTCATCCCAATTACGTCACAAAGTGGACCGTAACACCTTGAAAAATTTTTAATTAGACTATGTCATGTAAAAGTCTGCCCACCCTTGCTGTATAAGAGCACTGTATAAGGTTAGAAAAAAATGACCTCAGTGCCGCTATCTTAAAATTATCTAAGCAAGCAAAAAGCGAGGGTTCTTTCTTTTTCACAATGAAGGTTTTTATTTTCTCCTAAAGCTTTGTCATCACTCATATAAACCAAAATATTGGCAACTTTCTCGCATATTAACTTCATTAAAATTTCGGATTTTAACTCCTTTGGCATATTTTTGTGCTTAAATACGTTTTCTACTGGATCAAAAAAATAAGTCCTATGTTTCATTTATTCTTATCTTCAATCCTCTTCATAAAACACTCTATTTTTCAATTCCTATTATTAACTCCCACTCTCTCTATTTTTATTTATTTATCTTGATGGAATTTTCAATCGTTTATAAAATAAATTTTAAAACGATCAATTAAGCTGAAATTTTATTTTGGATGTTTATTTGGATGACAATACAGTAATTTAATTATAATTAATAAAAATTAATTGATTAAAACTAATTATTCAAAGAATTACAAAACAGCTACTTTGGCATCATTTTTGGCGTGTTGTGTTAAAACTTGAAAATGTTTTTTTCTCATATTTCAAAGCTCTCATTTCAGCTGAAATTTTCTACACACTATTGTTTGGGGTAAAAATGCGATACTTTAATTATAATTAATTACAATTAGCTGAGTGAAAACAATTATTTAAAGAATTAAAGATACAGTCACATTGGTTTCATTTTTAGCGACTTGCGTCAAAACTTTAAAATATTTTTTTAAGGTTTTAAAGCATTCAGTTGAACTGAAATTGTATATACACGATTGTTTTGGATGAAAATAGGATACTTTAATGATAATTAATAAAAATTGTCACTTAATATTATGAACCTGTGATACGTGTAAACATATTTATATTAATTGTAATTATTTGATAAAAAGTAAGTAAAATAAAACTTTTCTATGTTAATCTAAGTAGGAACTGACTTACTGTTTTTTTACTTACTAAAAATTAGTTTTTAAAATAAGTTTGATCATAAACATCGATTATTATTGTAATACGCACATATGTTAATTTCTTCACTTTTATTATCTACCACAATGAGTAATAAATTTATTTTTTAGAATTTAATACAAATACATTCTTCATATGACATTAAATCAATAAAAAACTTTTAACATTATTATATATATATATATATATATATATATATATATATATATATATATAAATAATTCGTCCTCTTCATTCGAAGTTAACTAATAAAGAGATGTATCCGCTATCCCAAACAAATTACGAACTATTAATCCTGATGAGCCTGATCAGGGCAATGGACCAAAATTATTTAATTATTGTATTGTCATCAGACCTTCACAAGTGTGCTACATTTCGAATTAATCTGACCTCTTAAAATGGGTAAAAATCGAGTTCAAAGATTCTGTTACATAAAAGTGAATCTAATTAACGCGTGTTAAAAAACCTTATTTCATCTCGACCTAATCGTACAAACAAATTCTATCAACATATTTATCTCTTTCGAGTTATCCAAGATCTTATTTGAAAAAGAAACACAACACTAATTTATGCATTATGTGCGCGAATTTCTCCTTTTAAAAGCTTACTTCTGTTAATGAAAACGTGTAACCTTACGCACAGCTAATTAGCGGCCGTTTCTCCTCATTATTTTCTGAGCGGGAGAACCTGGAGCGAAGTCTTTGGGTTCATTTAAACCAGCCTATGCTTCTCTTTGAAGGGTGGGTAAGTACGTGAGAAATTCCTGAACATGTTTCAAGAGAGCCCGATTAGCGTCATAAATCAACAGTTTCTCCTCGAGTCATGTCAGAAAAATGCATGTATGGAGAGCATGCGAAAGTCAGAAAGAGAGAAAATGAAAAAAAATACTTCCCGAGGTTAATACTCTTAGTTATGGAGAGGTTAATCATTCCGAATACTTTTGGTTTCTTCGATAAATCGAATATATGTGAACGCATAAGATTTGTTAGTGTAACTGAAGGTTAGACAAAAATTAACTTTTGGAAATGTAAATGAAAACAGGACAATAACTAATATCCTGTTAGTGTTATTCCTTGTTATAATTTTTTATGGTATTGTGCTATTATGCCTTAAACAAGGTGATTATAATTAAAGTTCAACTTTCAAAATGTAAAAAAAAGAGCCACTAGTCAAAACGATTTTTCTAATTTGAACTGAATATATTTGAAAAAGGGGAAACGGTATGGTCATAAGGAAAAAAAGTTCCAAAGTGTATCAATGAATAGCTCTGTAAAAGGCATAACGAAAGTGGATTCGGCTACCCGTGGCATTTTGAATCGAATTCCGATTATGTGATATTTGAGAAAAATAATGGTAACGTGATATTTATTAATTTAAATATTTGATTTATTTACGTCACAGCTATTAATTACACAATGAAGTTATTAAGTTATTTGAAGTAATGAAGTTATTAGTTCATTAGAGTTCAAATTCTCTTGTTTGTGAGGGAAAATATAACATCCGTCTTGTTCGAATTTTTCCAACGGACTTCCTTCTACCCTCTTTAGGATTTCGGGATGGTAGCGGTCGGCCTCTGTATCCTCGAGTTACATCCGACTCGTGGGTGGAGGAAGGGGTTCCTCACGTTGTCAAAGGTTGCCGGTACAATAAACAAAGACAATGCCTTGAAATATTTTAGAGGTGCATGTATGCATAAAAACGGTTATTTTAGGCGGTTGTCCTTTCCACCAAAAGAAGCCGTCTTTTCAGTTGTGTGACGGAAAAACATTATAATGGCTTTGGCATGAGTCACACATTGAACCAAATATAATGTTCAATGTCCATGATTTTTTCGGTTTTTTCATGGAAAAAGTGATTTCCGAGTCATTCGATCGTTAATGCACTGTTAGTGAAATGCACAACCACTCTGGAAAGGCCGTACAATACTGGATGGGATTCTTTTTCTAATAATGACATACAGTTTCCACCTTTCAGATAGTCAATTGAAGTAATTTTGCGCTGTGGTTTTTTTAACAGCATTTTGAAAATGGGACTTGAATTATAACCACCCTGCACATAACAGTACATTTTCTAGCAAAAAATGTTTCAGTAAGCATTTCAAAAATGTTTTATATGTTTCTGTTTTGTCAATATATAAATTTTCACTTATATATAATTTTTAAATATTAATAGTTATAAATATTAGTATTTCAAAAGAGTAAGTACCCTGATTTTAATAGAGTACTTTTTAGAATTAACCTTAGATTTTTCACTCTCAATCCTTTCAGAACATTTCCTTTAATAAATGATTCTTCTGGTGATGCTTTTTTGTTATTTGCATTCTTAATTTAGCAAACTCAAAAACCTGTTTGACTTAATTTACTTAAATTTCTATTCTTAGACTATAAGTAAATTCCAGGCATCACAATTTTTTTCTAATTAATTCTACTCTTCCTTCCTATTTTTTTGCCAACAAAATTACGAAAAAGTAAAGTTCTTTCACTCAATCAAATTACGCTGAGGAATGTAAACGACATAAACCATTCTAATTTTGTCCAAGTTTTACCAAATTAAGCGCAAGAAGGAAAGGAGATGGCGCCATGTTGTTTCTGTTCAAATGATAACACTATTTGTGAAACTTTATATAGTTTCCCTCTTTACTCTCAAAAAGAATTCTTTTCAACAACGAGATTCGATAGAAACTCTATGGTTCTTTTACTCTTGTGTTAAGACTTTTCCTAAAGAGCATTGTCTAAAGTTCTTTTTGCCATTTGATACAAAGTTCTGAGAGATTGCATGTTTCAGTGAAAAGTCTGAGTCCACACAACAATTTAGTTTTATGCTGTATCTTCTTTGATGCAGGTGAAAAAATAGAATTTGTTTTCGGTAGAAACACTTAGCCTATAAGTGTGTATTTATATTAGGTGAAGAAGACTGATCCAATAAATAAATAAAGAAGAACCGTGGAATTCATATAGCGGAAGGTATCATAGAAGCTTTTTTTATTCGTGATTGTAAAAAATCTTGAGAGCTCAAAGGAAAACTTCTTTTTCAAGAATAGATGTTTATGCAGTGATTTTCAAACCTAGAATATTCAATCATCATTTTCATCGTCCCCCCTCCATACAATAGAAATATCTGAATTCAATAATACTATACTTTGACACTAAAGCTCCGAAAAACGACTTTAACCTTTTATGTGTCACTTACGTATATAAACGTCTTGCTCATCCAAAGCATTAATTTTCTGGACGCATATATACGTCTTTCAGAAGTACAACCTTTTTTCTGCAGTGCTATCAATACAATTGCTATGGAATGAAATAATAGGACCTTGGTAGTGTTTGCCAAGTATTTACTTTTATTTCAGAGGATTTGCTTATTTATTCCTTTTCTCCCCCTCCCCCCAACCATCAAATTACGTGCGTCTATGTGGTAAACGGTTCCATTGGAGAGCGAATTGCGTCACTTTTAATTGACAGTTAAGGAATCAATTATAAACCGTACATATCAATATAAGTGTTAATACAAGCCCATGAGGTCACTGGTAATTATTAAACTTGCTCTTAACTTAGTATTGTTAAATTAATAATAAAATAAATTGTACAGTACTGATACATTTATAAGTGTATTATATCCGTGTAAATGTGTATTTTATATTTTATTGTATCAGAAAGCATTTTGCTTGTTTACTTTCAGTAAATTAATAATTTTTTACTTAAACTTTAGTTTTTTTGGCTTTTCAATATGTTCGCACCCCCTTGTAAAGTTATCATGCTCCCCAAGGGGGGGACGCCCCACAGTTTGAGAAACGCTGTGTTAATGATATAATCAACTAAAGTAAAAACTACGAGATTGAGTCGGAAAATAAGTTTTCCCTCTTGATTGTTGTCAGAGTTGTGTATGGAAGTCAAAATATAGAATGATACATCAAAGATAAGACATAACTTTTATTTTTCCTCTTAAGTAACAAGTATATTGAGACATTTGTCACACCACTTAATAAGCTTCAAAAAGCCCTCCGGGAAAAAAACTCAGGGCTTTTCATACGGAAGAAGCGTTTAACGCGGTTATGGGAAAAGACGACACAGCAGATAAACACTCAAAATACCGATGTTAGTACATTGGGTACATGGTACTCTTATCTTATGGTACCCTGTCGAAAGTGAAAAAGGCGATTCGGAAAAAGCAGTGCGGGCTTTTTAGATCTAGTGTTCTGTTGTTGGATGGCTGGCGACAGCAACAGAAAATCATATTGCAACTCTTGGTTGAAAGGGCCTACACCATCCACTATGCAGTCCTAATCTCGCACCAAGTGACTTTCATTTGTGAAGAAGAATCTCGCTGGAAGGCGATTTAGAAGCAATGCTGAAGTCAAACAAGCCGTAAAATTCTTCTTCCATATGCAAAACTCCGAGTTTTCCTGAAGGACTTATCTTAGTTTATCAAGCGGTATGACAAATGTCTCAATGTACTTGGTACTTATGAAGAAAAATAAACTTACGTCTTATCTTTAATGTCTCATTATATTTTTTAACTTTCGTACATAACTCTGACCACAGTCGACAGGGGAAACTTATTTTCCGACTTACCCTCATATAAATTATAATAATAAGATATTCAATAATAACAATGAACAAAAAAATTCTTTATATGTTTGTAATTGTGGAGGACATTCTTGGGATAACTAACCTCTCTTAGAAAATGTAAATAAAGTAAAATCTGTTTTTGTGTGGTAGATATGGGGCACATAGAAAGAAACCACACAAAAATATATGCGAAAATTTCATAAATTCTAACATATAACTAATTACTTTGACGAGATGCTACATATTTTTTTTATGCGGTTGAGAGGGACCGCATAAAAATATGTCAATTATTTACGAAATTTCTGAGGAAGCACTTCCAAGCTAAATAAATAATTAAATTCCCCTCTGAAATACTTTAAATACATTTTAAGTTCTCATTGTATATGCGGATAATTTTTCAAAATGCACATACATAATTCAAAGCTAGTCATCGTAATCAAAAGCGCCTGTGATGAATTAGTTCTAAATCACTTTCGTCACTTGGTAATACAATTTCAATTTATTTATTTATTTTTGCACCTTAAAGTAAGTGATAAGTTTTTGTGACGACGTGATAGTAGGTTGGTTGGTTCTTTGTGAAAGTCACGATAACTAGATACGCATGATTGAAGCTCTTTTTGGAATTTCAAACTCCTTTCGGAAATGAGATATCTGTTTTAAGAAAATGTTTTTTCGATTTGCAGGATAGCTGGATCCCTACATATTTTTTATCCTCTCTCAAAGAATCTGGTTTCCTCTTGTACGTCTTCATAATCTACCAAATTATTGATAATGTCACTGTCATTGAAAGTTTCGTCTTCAATCAAGCATGGCATGCTGGCACGTTGAGAGAAAGTAACTAAACGTGCATTGTCGAGAGACTGTTTATAACCAATTAACAGAGCGTCTTGAGGTATATATATATGTACATAGGTAGAAAATATTACAGTGGTACCAAAATCGTTAAAATTTATATACCGCATAAAAAAAGACCACACAAAAATAAAATCGCCTGGCAAGGGCTACATAAAAACAGGTTCTACTGTGCATAAAATTTATTTTAGAATTTATAAAAAATCAATAAAAAGTCAGATGGCATGCAAATCAGCAGCTAGAAAATTTATTGAAAATATTTATGAGCCCGAAATTGACAAGGAATCCTTTCCATACATATCAATAATATGCATTTAATGTTATACTTGCCTAGGACAGAGAGAAAAAGAGTATCCCGTATAATGCAAAACTTGCAATATAAAAGAACTTAGGCTTTTATAAAAATAAAGTAACAATGAAGAAAAGTAGAAAAGTAGAATATATATACACCCACATTGCTGGTTATATATAATCTGCAGCGTCCAATACTTCTCTACGGCAACGCTCCGACATATTTGTCTCACTATGCAACTGCGAAACTATATGAATTAAAACTAATTAATTTATAGCACTTTGCTTATTCATCAGGACTTTCGCCAACTGGCTTTCATTTTGTAGTGACGCCATTGAAGAATATTTTGATTAAATAAACAGGTTTTGAACAGAGATATACTGTTTTATATATTCACTAAAAAAATTCGACATTTCATGCTCACACACTTAAAACTTGTTTCTTTCTACACGGAGGAAAGGAATATATTTGAGAGGAACAAAACAATTCCAAGAATAAAATAATTCCGTTTTAATCCTTTCGTGGAGCTTGGGAAGATTACTTCCCAACTACATGATTATACAAAATACACATGAGGGAAGTTCAAAATTCATTATAATATATTGGCCTTGCTATTATAACGATGGGAAAACTGATTTCCGCTTCAGTTTTGTGCTAGTGCGCATAATTCAGTGATTATGTCATCTGTAAATCGGACAGAAAAACATGGAGCCAAAGAAGAAGTATTCTGTCCAAATGTTGTCGCTGTATGTAACGATGTCATGGGAGAGGTTGATCACTTCAATTTAAGAAAAGAAAGATACCAAATAAAAATATATGTAAGATTTACTTTACTTTATTATTGACCTAGCCAAAATAAATAGTTTTATACTGTGGCAAGTGATCAAAAGAAACAGAAGCTTAGACCAGCTAACATTCCGTATAGTATTAGCTCGTCAGTTAATAGACGGGTATTCCTCAAGAAAATGGAAAAGACGACCTGGTAGCTTTCTTGAAAATAAGTATGTAATTCCAGATGATGTGCGCTAAGTCAGTGAGGGAAATCATATGCCAAAGAGGTTTTTCAACTATGAACGATGCAGGAAATGTAGCAGATATGGACAAGAAAAGAGGACCTGCTACATATGTGCAGAATGGGATGTCTCCTTGTGCATTTGTGATGGACTCACGCGTCTTTTCTTTAACATGTCCTTTGGGTTCTTTGGAGCCAGAATTAAGGGCAATTCTTTTCCAACGAAACCCAAGAAGTGAAGTGTGAAGGGAAGATGCAAATTAGGAAGCTTTTAAACATCAGAAGTTAGAGTAAGTGGGACTGCAATTTGTGGAATGTAAAGATAATCAGTGGTTCAAGCATGAAGAGATTTTGGAAAACGTTACGTAGCGGCTAACAGAAATTATACGTGATATAGAACCTTTAAGTCAAGGTGCATACCATTCCATTCGAGTAAATACGCAACTTCATCTAGGATTATTGTGATCGCTACTTAAGACTACATCAAGGTAGGATTGACTATTTAATATTAGGATCTGTGATAGTATTGGAAATGAGTTTAGGCGAATCAGTTATTGATAGTGGTCCGAGTTAAGTAATTTCTGTATTATATATATATATATATATATATATATATATATTGTATTGTATTTTGCCACCGTAAATTCTCTCACTTATATTATTATAATCTAATTTGTTAGACGATTAAGTTAAAGATCTTAATAAAGTCATATTAGATCATGACGGCTCCTAGTTCTTCCTTTATTCCTACACCTCTAGCTCACGCTGATAATCAAAGAGATGGGCACCCGAGGGGAGTAACATCACACATTGCAACATGCTTCTTATCTTTTCTCGCAAATAATCACCATTAAATTTAATTTTCTTTATGACGGTGAATAGTTCCTTGGGAAGTATACTTTCCACCCCTAAAATATTAATGTAAACATATAATTCTGCGAAATAAAATATATTTACGTAAATTTTATGGTTTGATTGTTAAAAAACAAATAAAAATAAACTAAAAGCAATTCAAAAGCGAATATAAATTGCCAACGAAGGGTTTAAATTCAATTTCGTGTACATCTACCTATATATCTGCCTTTTTGAGGTATCTCTTTTCCAATTTATTCATTTATATTTTTCATTTGATTTCAAACTCTAGATAAGATAACTGATACTGGAAATCAAAAACCAGATTTTGCAATCCCGTGAGTTAAAATTACCGAGTTGGAAAAATTAATCAAAACTGTCGGTTAATAATGTTTGCTTCCTGGAAGAATTTCCATTTGGTGGGTTTAAATTCCATTTTAAATGAATGAAAACATTTCCGCGAACTAGATAGATGTTTTTCTTTCGAAGTTCAAAAAACATCATACTTTCAGTAAAACATGTTTATTGGAATTTCAAAATTGCTCAAGACGTACTTCGTATTTGGTTTTTTGAATTTCTATTTGTTTACTTATTGAGATATCCAATGGGAACACCCTTGTATTTTATATGTTACCAGGATAAAAAACACGCATCAATAACAACAATGGGAGCACTTTCATGGGAAAAATACATTACGAAAGAATTCAATTATTTTCGCAGTCTTATGAAAATCTTAAAACTATATTTCTGAATGGATACTGAATCAAAATGCTTAACCAGAAATACTAAGCATGCCTCATATTTTAAAATGTTGCTTTATGTATTTATATCTAATAAATCACATATCTACGAGTCATCATTGTAATTTGTTTGATAAAACTCCAATTTATGCTGAAGCAATCAATATAAATCTTATCCTTCAATATATATATATATATATATATATATATATATATATATATATATATATACAGGGTTATTCGCTATAAGCCGACGTACTTGCAGTGTATGTAGGGGGTACAGAGACGAGTAAAACTCACACAGGACAACAGGGTCGTAATTGCCGAAGTTACGAGCTATGGTGCAAGGAAACAGATAGAAAAAACAGAAATAGCAACACTTTCAATGGACAGAAAATATTTTATTGAAATGTTTTACTACAATAGGAGATCGAAATCACGACCAGAAGTCGTCTAGTAGGTCTGACAGTGGTGTTGTACGGAATTTCATACGTTCTGGAAGATTACTGGCATGTCACCTATCCTCTCTGTAACTACATATATTCGAGTGTTTCCTTCAACTGACGAAACAGGCGTCTCGTACACCAAACTATTAATGTGAACCCAGAAGAAGTCCATGCATTATCGAGTGCCTGTTGTAGTACAACCTTTCAAACAAATATGTTACAACTTAACAAAAAAAAAAGACTCTTTCTCTTTATAGAAAAAGATTCACACTGTAGGCACAACCTGCAGTGTTAATGAACTGTGAAGCTGCCCTTCATTGGTGAGAACACAGGGTTTTTGGCGAAATACGCCAGTTGCTCTTCCGTTCTACACAAGTGATGTGACAACCATCCTCCCCTTTCCATTTTTGGTAAAAATGTAAAATATCTATTAATAAGGTTTTTCAATTTAAACTTCTTTTGTAATTAAGACCAGACACCGCGCTGAAAATAACATTTATGTGACCAAATCTTAAAATAAAACCAAAAGTCAAAAATTAACCTAGTGTTTCTGTTCAATCGTGTTGTGTGTGAGGTGTTTTCTATATATACTGATTTTATAAATTTGCAAATGTTACTTAATTGCACAAATGACCAAAAGAATCCACTATGCAACCAGTAACTCCATAACAAAATGTTTTTGTGCTATTAATATGTTGCTGTTTCTGTGCTTTTTCCTTGCTTTTTTTTGCACCATAGTTCGCAATTACGACATTTATGACCCTTTTTCTTTTGTGATCCCGACTCGTTTGTGTACCCATTACATACTCTGCAAATTTGTCGATCTGGTAGCGAATCACCCTGTATATATAGAGAGAAAAAGAGAGAGAGAGAGAAATAGAGAGATAGAGGGAAAGGGAGAGAAAAAGAGAAAGAGAGAAGAGAAAAGAGAGAGAGAAAGAGAGAGGTAGAGAAAGAGAGATATATAGAAACAGAAAGAGAGAGAGGGGGAGAGAGAAAGAGAGAAAAGAGAGAGAGAAAGAGATAAGAGAGAGAAAGAGATAAGAGAGAAAAGGGATAAGAGAGAGAAAGAAAGAGAGAGGGAGAGAGAGAGAAAGAGAAAAAGAAGTAGAGAGGTAGAGAAAGAGAGAAGAGAGAAATAGAGAAAGCGAAAAAGAAGTAGAGAGGTAGAGAATGAGAAAAGAGAGAGAGATAGAGAAAGAGAGAAAAAGAATTAGAAAGGTAGAGAAAGAGAGAAAAGAGAGAAAAAGAGAGAGAGAGAGAAAGGGGAGAGAGAAAGAGATATATAGAAAGAAAAAGACAGATATAGATAGAGAAAGAGAGATATAGAAAGAGACAAAAGATATATATATATATATATATATATATATATAGAAAGAAAGAAAAACAGAGATATATAGATAGAGAAAGAGAGATATAGATAGAGAAAGAGAGATATAGAAAGAGACAAAAGCGAGAGAGAGAGAAAGAGAGAAAATAGAGAGAGAAAGGAAGAGAGAGAGAGAAAGGAGAGAGAGAGAAAGAGAGATATAGAAAGAGAAAGAGAGATATAGAAAGAGAAAGAGAGATATAGAAAGAGACAAAAGCGAGAGAGAGAGAAAGAGAGAAAATAGAGAGAGAAAAGAGAAATATAAAAGAGAGATAGAGAAAGAGAGTAAAGCGAAAGAAAAGAGAGAGAGATAGACAAAGAGAGAAAAGAGAGAGAAAGAGAGAAAGAAAGAGAGAGAGAGAGAAAGAGAGAAAGAAAGAGAGAGAGAAACAGAGAAAGAAAGAGAGAGGTAGAGAAAGAGACAAAAGAGAGAGGTAGAGAAAAAGAGACAGAGGATCTCTCTCGTGTGTACTAAATAGCCAAAGTAGCCCAGTGGACATGGTCGCAAAATTGTGACAGACGTTGCCGATTTTCAGGTTCGAGCTCTAGTGCCTCTATAGACCATTAAATCTGCTGAGTCTCTGAAAGTCCTACACTTGGCACGTTGGAAAAGATAGCACAATAACTCGTGTTGCTTCAGAGTGGACGTAATTTAAAATCAAACCTATTAATACAAAATGCGCATTTTTAATATTAAAAAAATATTTTTATAATCTATTGATGATATTCTACATTGGGATTTTCGATTGTTTAAAAGTAATACATAAAAGAAAATTTAGATATTTTTTCTCCTTGAATTGATGATACACATTCTTTCCAATGCTGAAATGTAAGAAAAATGCCTTAACTGGTACAAAAATATAAATATATTTATTATATATATCAATAAAATATATTTATATCATTGAACTAAAATAAAATGTAGCATCAAGTATTCAATCCATTTAATATTACTGGTTCCTGCTGTATGAAATCAATACAATTTGATGGTAATCTCCTCGAATGAATTTTTTTATGATATTTATGATACAAATCAGTGAAATTTTACTAACAGCACAAATGAAGAAAAATTTTATGTATTTAAACAAAATAAAACTTTTTAAAAAGTATAATATTTATTTTACATTATAAACATTATTTTTATAAAGAACTTCCGAGTCAGGCAAGATATAAGTTACGTTTTGAATTTTTAATGCAATTCGATGTTAAAAAAGCATGTAGAATAACGTGTGTAAATAACAAAAAATAAATAAGTAAATTTTATTTTATACTCAGTGGTAAATTGGAGATATTTCATGCCAAATGTTGCAAAAATAAGAGTAATAACTGTATTAAATAATTAACTTAATTAATTGTTTATTTCTGCCAATCACTCAAGATATAATTTATAATGAATAATTTATTACATACTGAATTATGTTTCGATTTTCTCCTTATTTATATAGTTTAATAAATCATAATAAATAATTAATATAATAATTTATGTAGTTTAATTTTACATAGTTTCATAAATTAAAAATTATATTTATATAGTTTAATATAAATTAAAATAATATTTATATATTTTATTAAATTATTAATATTAAAAATTTATATAATTTACTTTTCTATAGTTTAATAAAGTAGAATATGTGATACAACAATTTCAATTATTAGTTTTGAGTTCAGCTTATAAATATAAATAGAAAAAAGTACTATGGAAAAAAATTAAGTCAATTCCTACTTTGATTAAAAAAGAAATATTTTATTTTAGTTAATTAAATTTAATTAATGAATTAATATTTGAAAAAAAAACTGTACTAACATCATGTGTTATCCACTACAAGTTTGAAAATTATATTTATAAATTTAAAATTGAAAAATAAAATTTAATTAATGAACTAATATTTAGAAAAACTGTATTAACTTCAAGCATCCTCCACTACAAGTTTAAAAAAAAAACTGTATTTGAACTTCAATGGATGAAAAAAGTATTTTAATAAAACGATTGAAAATTTGAACAAGATATATATATATATATATATATATAAAGAGTGTTTTTTTTCCAGGTATAGAAGTTTAAGTTGGCATTAATTTCAAAGATACCGACCGATTTAACAGCTGTCAAGTGATTTATTCTCAGTTTGGTTTGGCAATTCATCATGAATATACTCACGCCTGAACAACGCTTTCAAATTGTGCAATTTTATTTCGAAAATAATGGTTCTGTGCGGAATACGTATTCCCGATTTTCATAAGCGAATTTTATTTAGCGATGAAGCGCACTTCTGGTTGAAATACTACGTCAACAAACAAAACTGCCGCATTTCGAGTGAAGCTAATCAGCAAGTGTATGTCGAAACACCGTTACATCCAGAAAAACTGACTGTTTAGTGCGCTTTATGGGCTAGTGGAATCATTGGTCCGTACTTCTTCAAAAATGATGAAAGCCAGATTGGACTACATCCGAGCAATGTAATGCCAAAAGATTATCTTTCGAATAAAAAATTCATGTCAATCGAATAATACATCCTTGTTTTATTACGATTTAAAGTTCCATACCTCTAAAAACACCCTTTATATAAATATATATATATATATACAAATAGTTATAGAACCTAAGTATAGCTATTCAAGATAGGAAGCATTAGGCACAGTAGCACAACAAGAAACTCTTGGCCTTAGGAACCAAGATTGCAGGTTTAAACAAAATTTAGGGCTAGCGAATCTTTACCTGTAATGTGTCTACACAATGTGCCAAGCGGAAAGGAAAGAATAATATAGGAGAAATTTAAGTGTGTGTGTGTATTACAAGTAAAATCACTATACTATTAAAATACACTGCTCAAAACAATTAAAGGATATTGTAAGTTTTATATAAAATAAAGATATAAGCGAAATTTTTTTTGCCGAAAAGAGAAGAAGAGAATCACGAATGCAAATTTTTCTGATTTTCAAACTGTGGAGTATGCTAATTTTGAGTTCGACGTCAAAAACGTCGCTTCAGCGGCAGCGAATGAAATTTGACTTTCAGCTGAAATGAAGACAAGGATGATCGGCATTGAGTGACTGCTTTGTTTCGATGAGTACGATGTCTCAGCGAAGTCATTTAACCGATTCAGAAGCTTGGAGAGTTGTTGGTAGGTTAGAAGAGGGCAAAACTCAAGCCGAAGTAGCGCAAGCCAATGGAGTGTCACAAAGCGTGATTTCCAGGATCTGGAGCCGTTTTTTGGAGACTGGAAGTGCAGGCTGAAGACCAGGACAAGGTCGTAGATGGGCAACAACGCCCAAAGAAGATCGTTATTTAGTGTTAACGGCTCAGAGACACCGAAATATGAACGCTACTCTTCTCCAACAACACCTTCGCTCGGCTACTGGCACAACGGTTACAACTCGGATTGGCCGAAATTGGCTCCATGGTGTAGGTCTGTATGCTCGCCGACCGATGGTATGTGTTAGACTAACATCAAGGCATCGTCACGACCGCGGGGGGTGGGCAACAGAGAGCATGTGAACAGGAGGAGAAATAAATGGAGCAATGTTCTTTTTTCTGACGAGTCCCGTTTTACTGTTCATCCGGATAATAGGCGTATTTTTATCCGGAGGGACCGTGGCAGTAGGAATAATCCTGCGCTCGTGCACGAAAGTGTCAGATTTGGTGGTGGGGGAGTGTTGGTGTATGGTGGCATCTCCAATGACGGGCGCACAGAACTCTACATCATTCGAGATGGACCTCTGACTTCTCGCCGATATAGGGATGAAATCCTCAGACCTGTTGTAGTCCCTTACGCTGCAGCAATCGGAGATGACTTCATTTTAATGGACGATAACTGCAGGCCACATCATCCTAACCTGGTGGATGATTTCCTTTTCGAGGAAGGAATCGTACGAATGGAATGGCCAGCGTGTTCTCTAGACATGAATCCAATAGAGCACGTTTGGGACGCTTTAGGAAGATGAGTTGCTGGCCGCCAACCACCCCCACAAACTCTCCAAGAGCTGGAAAGAGCTCTTCTGAAAGAGTGGGACAGAATACCCCAACTCGTGATTAATAGCCTCATTGACTCCATGCCTCAAACGTGCTCAACGTTGCTGACCGTCCGTTGAAACCATACCCCTACTGAAAATGATTTCCTTTGAAGAAAACACCTTTTCTTATTCTTTTTTTCTCATATGCACAAATTGTGTTTTTTTCCTTTTGTACACAAATGCGCAATAAAATGCATTTTTTTCTGCCAACCATGTGTATTTTATTCTCATATAACCTACTACGTCTGTCGACCATGTATATCAATCAGCTAAAAAGTTTCCCAGCCCCAAGATCCACCTAAAACCGCAATATCCTTCAATTATTTTGAGCAGTGTATATAGTTAAATATATTGTTTCTATATATGGATACAGATAAATTTGTATTTCAGTAGGGCACTTTAAGAATGTTTAAATTAAAGGCTTCTCTTTTATCACAAATATTACTATGTAATTTAAAATCCTTAATATACAATGTTACACCTAAGTAATTAGTTTTAAATGGATTATTGATTAATTTTAACAAAGTTTAAGGAATCCAGATAAAATTAATATTGGGATTTAAATTATTATTTTTACCAAAAACAATTAAATTATCAATTCTAAAAATGTAATTGTCATTATTAATAATATAATTATATTTATAAAAGTGTAAATAAAAATTAGCCACTTTTGCTAGCAGGTCCTCTTTGTGGCAAGCCTTTATTTTGTTTATATAAAGAACTATTAAAATTAATGTAATTTTTAAAAAACCTATAATACCTTTACTATTTTTAACTATAGCTTTATTACATTGCTGATAAATAAAGTTTTGTATAATATTATGAATTAATTTGCCTGCAGTAGTAATATATGTTTTAAAACAATTTGTCACAGTTCTAAATTTAACAGGACTTTTATGGAATTTTTGTTTTAAAAAATATATGGAAACTTAATTTTAGAAATACAAAAACCCAGTTTTTTATAAATAGCAATAATACGATTACTAATTTCATTATGTAACAAATCCAGTTTTCTAAAAGATCCCTTGTTTAAAAAGTGTTCATTAAGCATATTATAATAAAAATACTTACAAATCACAGTGTAGTTTCCCGGTACTTAATCTATGTAAACTATGATAAAATTCTTTTGTAATTCATAAATGTTCTGTTTTATATCTTTAAAAGTAAATTCATAATGAGAATTGTAGCTAAATTTCATAAGATCTTTTAAAATATTGTACTTATATTCATTAAATGCCTCTATAGGTAGTCCATATTTAATTGCAGATTTTGTAATAAAATTATCTATATCTTTATTAATTTGTATTTTAACATATATAGAGAGATAGTGAATTAACTATAGGAATTGAAATAGCAAAGAAGAAATATATTAGTTTTTTCTTAACTATCGTATGATATTGAGAAAGTCGTCTATTTTAATGGTGGCAGTTCATTTCAACAATCATTAACCTGAAGTGGTGATTTCAATTTCAATAAAAAAAAATAACGACTGAAAAATATATTTAAAGAAGAAATAATGCAGAATTTTTTTTTGAAAAATGAAACTTAGAAAACGCTAGCAAAGTCAGATTTTAAGAACTCACGTAAGACTATTATGGCTTTAAGCAATTTTTAATTCGCTAGTACTGTGAAGTCACGTGCTTATGTTAAAAGTCGGTACAGAAGACGTCGCTTAAAACAACAGTTACCTGTTTTGCTTTTAATGTGCTTTCAAAGCAAGCCAATTACATTTTTGAAAGTCTGCTTCGACCAGAGTAATTATGCTTTTTTCCCCTCAGATAAAAAATTAAATTGCCTTTTTCTTTTTTTTATATATAAATTGAGTTAGAGTTTTTTAATGCGGGCGTCCAATCCATGGATTGATTATATTAATGTAAACGTGTTGGCGTTCTTTGTCTATTATTAAATTTTAAACATGGAATTCAAAACACTTTTTGTATGGAATTTGCAGCTCTTCTGAATCAATAATATTACCCTGTACTTAAAAACACCAACTTATATTATGTTTTCAAAGAAAAAAATCCTTTTTTCTAAATAAATTATTTAAAACAATTTGAATGAATTCTACGTCAATGAAAATTGTCATTTTAAAAACTACCCTTGTGGAATTTCTATACTCATGTTAGACTATACTGCGCAAAAGTTTATTTCTGAATTTAAATTTAAAACTGTGAGGTAATTTTGCCCGACATTCGTAAGCAGATTAAAATGACAAAAAACCAAGTAACATAGTTGTTGAATTTAAGCTGAACATTTTTTTTTATTCATACAATAAACATGACTAAATGCACGCCTATTTGTAAAAAACTTAATAATAGTTTGATTAAACTTAAAAATAAATATACTTTCAGAATCCTCTCTTTAGTTGTGTAATAAAGTAATATTCCATTTCAGAGAAACTGTTTTTTTTTAAAAAAATTACTTTAGCTGAAACGCATTTTAGTATTTATCCCATGTCCATTAATTTCAGCTTGATGTGATGAATGTTCGTTTGATTGAAGTTTCAGTAGTTATGCATTTACCCTCAACCAATTTCTTTAAATCAAACGATGTCACCAAATGGCAGAATATGCAGGCAATCGGGGAAAACTATTCTCACGAATGTTTGAACATAGTAATAATAAGGGTGAAAGCAACTCAACAGAAGCTGGCCCTGTGGTGTTTTTTCTACTTGGGTGAAACCCACTGTTATTCCTACATTAAAGAAGAAATCTAGTGAACTATTTAACAGCTACAAACCTATTTCCTTGACCTGTATCTTGGCTAAGGTCATAGAGCGAATGACCCCTTCAAGGTTGAGTTGGTTTTGGAGTATAATAGTTTATTATCTTCCGCAAACGCTGGTTCTAAAAATATAAATTACAACTCAGCAAGTTATCTACTTTGGCCAAGATGTAAAGGTTTCCCTAGATTAGAGGTTCTCAATTTTTTTTGTATCTTTGACCCCTTGCAATGTTTTAAGGTTTTCAGAAGACCCCTACTTACCTAATATTGAATTTTTATAAATTTATCAACATAGATGGCTTTTTTACAACTGATGTAGAGCTGCCTTAAAAGATTTAAATTTCTAACTGTAGAGAAGTATAGTGTTTAAAAATTAAGACACAAATTTCAATCAACTGAATTAAATTTTAATTAATACATAAAACAACTCTTACATATAATAAGTGAGCAACAAACAAATGCTTTTATTGGGATAGAGGAATCTGGTGCTTCACCCATTACGGTGCTTCAAAATCTTCAGATTTTCGTTACTGCCTGTTCTGATCAGTTGTTTTTGTAATCTGACACTTATAATTTTGTGTTCAACGTGACCATATTAATTCATTGACTTCTGTGATATAGTCAAATCATTCTCAAAACTAGTTCCAAAATCTGGATGAAGGGCATTTAAATGTTGAACGTATGTTAAAATGTCATTTTCCTGGCAGATTGCTTCTGACAAATTACAAGAAAAATTCAGGACGTCTAATATAATACTTTTTACTTTAATTCTGACAAGAAACTCTGAAATGATAGTTCTGTAACTGAAATACACCTCATTAAATTAAGTAAATAAATATGTTTAATAGGTAAACCTGGTTTACATCTGATTAAATTTTCTTTTAAAATTAAAGTGACGATCTGATTTAATGAGAGCCACTGTCGACCCTCATTTACACACAAATTATTTTTCGCTGACGTGGATCCCTTACAGGTCATCATAGACTCCTGGGAGTCGATATAGACCACTTTGGGATTCACTGCTCTAGATAAACGTAAGTACACCCTGGCAGTTTTTGTGGACTTCAAATCTGCCTATTACATATTCTGTCACTTAAAGCTTATTTAAGAACTCCACTCCCTTAGTGTGGAGGGCAAAATGCTGGCCTGGATAAAAAATGTCATCAAATATTCATTAGGGTTCGCTACGGCCAGAGCATGTCCCTTTTTAGACAGACAAAAACTGCTCTACCCCAGGGTGCCCCTTATTATTTAATATTTATATAAAAGATTTGCCTGATATTCTTATGTGCCTGACCCTGCAGTACCGACGATTTAGTCTTCTGGAGCAATGCCCCGAAGAATCGTCAGCAAAGCCTAAATTCTATTCTCAATGGTGCCTTGTGGAGATTAGATCTTTGGTGCAGGAATAATAACATGATTTTAAATCTAAACAAAACTAATTACCAATTTTTTTTAATCTTGAATAGACAGCATTTCTTACCCCACTTTCTGTATCCAAGTGAAGTAATCTCTGTTAGCCAATAACGTTACATATTTGGGATGCAAACTTAATTCACGTCTGAATTGGAATGATCATATTTCTTACATAAAAGGAAAAAAACTGAAAGGATACGTCCAATTTTGAAACGACTGGTGAGCTGCATATGGGGTTGTAACAGAAAAACTCTTTAAAAAATGTATAGAAAATACCATTATATTCAATTATTATTTCTATTACTGTAATGAAGTTTTGGTGACTGATTCTATCAGTACAATTGGAGCTTCGACAAGATTATAAAACCAATATCTTTGTCTAATAATAGGTACAGTTAAATACACCCCCATTGAGCTTATGGAAGCGTTAACTAATATTTCTCCTATTATGTATGGCATTTGTAAATAGGTCACCATTTTGTTTAAAAAACTTTGCAAGCTCCCAAATAATAAATATTGGTGGAATTACAGCTTTAATAATGATAAAAATTTAAATACACAAGTGGGTTTCAATCAAATTTGTCAATAGACCTAGACCTTGTTCAAAAATTGAATGTGATGACTGTGCCCTTGCATCCCCTTGGTACTTTGATTTCTGTGTATATCTTGAACTTGACGAGAAAATTGATGAGAATGACAGACCCAGACCAGTGGTATTGCTTATGAATTATGAAACTATTAATAGAAGATATTCCATTAACCTATGGTACCATATTTGCACCGGTGGATCCATGATAGAGTGATGTACTAGAGCTGGTGCAAGGGTATATTGTAACCATTTTGCATTCCCCAAGGCCAAGAGATGCTACCAATTTTGATGGTGAAGTTAAGTCTATATTTATTGTTTTTAATGATTTAAGCGCTTGTAAGAGTAATTTTTCTTGGGTTGTTGCTTTGTTTAATAGCAAAGTCGCTTGCAAGTTATCTCCAACAGTAAAGTTTGCACTTTCGAACGAATTTATGAATATAGAATCAGTCACTTCTCAATACTCTGCCTGACTCATTTGTCTTGCAGTGGATTCCTTCTCATTGCGGACTCGAGAGAACTCAAAGAGTCAATTTCCAAACAAAGAAAGGAACGACTCTTTTTACAAATCACTAATAACCATATAGCTTTTGTGATTCTGCAAAACTCCAAATTAAGTTAGAATTTAAGAAGAGGTTTACCCCTCCTACATATCAAATGAAGCTAAGGTAAAGGTTTGGAAGTGTCTCAGAAGTTCAAAGCCAGTCAGTCATTCCAGATTTTGCTTATCCTGTAGCTGTGGCGTTATTTCCTCATTTGACTGCTTGAATACCCTTCTTTTTAAAATTCGTTTAAAGGGCACTTCTGTCTGTACTCTTTGTAATACCTGGGCAGTCCATGGATAAGGCCATATTGATGGATGCACTTCACTATTATATATGTATTCTACTGTTCTTAAGTGTTGGGAAACAAGATCGAGACTAATGGCCTAGTGGCCAAATGTCTAGCATTTGTACAAAAAAATAAAAATCACAGTATTTGTTAACGTCTTTTGATTTTTCGAAGTTGGTCGACTATTTTATAGTTATGAGAACCAAAATTTTCTTTGCACATAAAATTATTTTACCAACAAAATTTTATATATTGATATATATAATTAATTCAACAAGAGCCTGAAAATATAGAAATTGGGAAATATATTATCAAAATTCCTCCGCTTATGATTTTTAAAAATAAATTCGATATATATATATATATATATATATATATATATATATATATATATATATATATATATATATATATATATATATATATATATTTGTATCTTCATAAAAGTATTATATTTAAAGTTTCGGATGAATTAATGTCAACAATTTAATTTTTTATGCCAAATTCGTTATACTTGGTCAATTGTAAACCTTTCAAAGTAACGCTGACTATTTTGAAAACCTTGTCAAAATATTTTAAATAACTAGTTATTTCTAATCATAAGCATTCCTTTGAAAAACTTTGCTTTGTAAGACAAGCCCATGGAAGTCGCTAATACTTATCAAACTTGTTCTTAATTTAGTATTAATTAATTAGTTATAAAATACTCTGTGCAGCACTGATACATTAAAAGTATACCGGCTGAAGTACCCGCTCTTTGCATGAGTTCATTTATAAGAAAATAAAACATAATTGACATAATCGCTATATTGTAAGGAGAGTAAAGCCAAGTGCGCGACAATGATTACAAAAATGTAAAATGATTTTTTTAAATGATTGCTCAAATTATAATTAGTTTTAAGCGAACTGTAATTTTAAACCTCAAAGAATTAGCATTTAGAATTAATGTTGAATAATGAAGAATAAAAAAAATTCTGATGAAGGATAATTGTATTATTTTTAATATTTAAAGCGAAAATACTTCAACGTGTTTTAACACTCGAGCACGCTCACTCGATACTAATGGTCGAACGGGGTTATTGAGTCACCCCAATCCTTTTTTTATAATTATTTTTATAGTACACAATAAAAATCGTAATTCCAGTGAATAATTTAATTAAGAGAAAATATACTCACCTACTTTCAAGGACACAGAAAATAATTCGGAAAAAAGTTTACACACACCGGGAACTCAGACAAAACAAGTACCTTAAGATCGTAAAAAAAACGTTTATCACTCCCAAAAAGAGGAAGATATGTGGCAAATATATTTTAGTTTAAGTTAAGATTGTCAAACAGGAGGATAGTGTCAGGGCCATTGGTAACAATTAAACAGTTTTGCCAGAATTACCGATTTCGTGCACTCTGTGCTCGGCGTGACCGCTCCCGGATTAAAAGTGTATTTATTACAATATGGATGTTCTAAAAAATGATGTAAAACGTTTTTCATTATGCTTGGCTTAGTAATTCTTCAAACTTCCCTAAATGAAAAACAAATACATAAGAGCAGGGACGTAACTAACCGTACAAGTAAGCTCGAAGGTCAAACTGTAGCAAATGCATTCTGCTGCCTACAGCTGATGGCAATAATATATAACATTAATGAACTTTTTATCTTCCTAAAATTTTTTTTGATTACGGGTCTGGGTTTTGTCTTTCCTCTGAAAGAGTAGCGTTTTCGCTTTGAAAAGAAAACGTAATAAAAAAATCTCTCATCATGGGATTACAGCAAATCAAATAAAACGTTTTTTATTTGGTTATAGTATCAAAGATAGCTAAAAAATGAGGTTTTGAAGTAGAAGCTTCTATTTTTGATGATGTAAAATCGCAGATAATATATATATATATATTATTTTCGTGTAAATGTGCATATTTTTAATTATGTCAGAAAGTATTTTGTTTCCTTCATTCTAGTAAATAAATTTTTTAAATCTTTTATTTTCGATATACTCGCACCCCCCTTGTAGGTTTATCGCCCCCCCCAGGGGGCGTGCCCAACAGTTTGAGAAACACTGTTTAAAGGTATTCAACTACGTTCGGTACCGTGATTTTGCAAAAGCGTGTAAATGGATAATATTTTTGATATTTAGTGTCACTTAGTTCAGAAAATGTATATAAAATTGTTTTAAGAATAGTATTACAATAAAAAATTATTTAAGTACAATATTTGACAAAAAATGAACATAGAATGACGAATTTTCAAAATAGTCTCCTTTTGTGAAAATTGCTTCTATTATAATAATATTTTGCCTGTATATATCTCAGACCTCTGTACAGAGGTCTGAGCTAATAGTAGTGGTAGTGGTCTGAGTGTGGTAGTTAGGAGGGGGTGCCAGCTCAGGTGTCGTCCACGTCACTTGACCATGGTTCAAAATTACGTGGTCTGTCGTCAAAAGCCTTGGTGTTGCTGAACAGTGCGACGTTAATATTCATTCAATTAATTAATTAATTTCATCGCTCATCCTTCCGTTTGATAACAATGTATTAAATTCAATGATACTATACTTTGATGGTAAAGCTACAATACCACTTTAACCTATTAAACGCCACCGGCTTATTTATACGTCTCGCTCAGCTAAAGCGTTAATTGTCCCCAGATGTATATATATGTCTTTCTGCAGTACGATTCTTTCTGTGCACTGCATTCATGAAAGCGTTCGGAAGGCTTTAGAATGCAATAAAAGGTCTTTGACAGTGTGTACGAAGGATGTACTTATTTCAGGTAATCTGTTTATGTATTCATTTTCTTTTCTCACCCTAATACGGGGCTGCGGTAGCCCAGTGGTCAAGGGATCGGATCATGGCAGGCATGTCATGAGTTTGAGCCCAGTACCACTTTCTTTAATCTTTCCAGAGCTGAAACGTCCTCCCGCTGGTGTGGTGGGGTAGTTAGGAGAGGGGAGGGCCAGCACAGGTGTCATCCACGTCTCTTGACCATGGCTCAAATATACGTGGTCTGTCACCAAAAGCCCTCGAGCAGTTGAACAGTACGACGTTAATATTCACTAACTCACTCACTGAACCTAATACATCACATGCGCGTGCTTAGGTGGAAAACAGTGGCATTGGGGTGTGAATTATGTAACTTTTAATTAACAGTTAAGGGATTAATTAGATACTGTATAAATTAAAAAGATAAGTGTCCATTTTTTTGTGTATAATTTTATATATGACAAGCCCATGGGGGCACTGGTAGTTATTAAACTTGGTCTTAACTTAGTATTGTTAAATTAATTATAAAACAAATTGTGCAGTACTGATACATTTATAAAAGTATATAAGCGTAAATACGTATTTTATTGTTTTTATTATGTCCGAATGTATTTTACTTGTTTTCTTTCAGTAAATTAATAATTTTCTTTATAAATAATCTTTTGTTTTCGTCTTTTGAATAATCTCGTGCCTCCCTCATAAAATAATTACGTCCTCCAAGGGAGCACCCTACAGTTTGAGATACGATGAGCTAGAAGGAATCTTGTAGCTACTTTTAGAGTTTTCTCTCGAAATAATCATTCTACGCCTTGTTTGGATTTTTCTAGACACGTCCGTTTTTATTGCCAAGTCAGTTTTCAAGATCCCTCCTGTTCATTTACTATTACTAAAATAGTAATCTCTCTTGTTCCTCAAACGTTCTTTCTGGTCAATAGAAACACATAGTTAGAAATATTAGTATGAATGGTTTCACACACACACACACACACACACACACATATATATATATATATATATATATATATATATATATATATATATATATATATATATATATAACGTCTAATATATTATGCAGCACAGACATCAATAATTCCAATATACTATCATTATATAATTGAATATAAATGTATGTGTCGAGTGGCTGACGTTTGCTATTCATCTTGATAGTTATAATATAACTATTTTCTTATACCAAGGCTTTTAATTTAACCTTGAATATTTGATGGAATTCAGCATATCATGATTATTTCAGCTATAGAGGAAGACGCGTCTGCACAAATATTTAAAAATCGATATAATTAAATTGCTTATTAGATATTTACATACATTATTTCGGTACTTACATTCTATCCCAACAATCTCCAATGTTCTAAATAACTCGCAAAGTTGGCAACCCCAATTTTACAAGTGTGGTATGCGCTGAATTGGTAATCATGTGCTTCGTTTCATATAATGTCACCAATAGGTTGTGATAATGCGTAAGTACCATTACTTCTTGCGTTCGAATTTTTAATTTACAATAATGTAAAAATAGTTTAGAATCAAAAACTGTATGAGTTGAATTTTTGTTTTTGAGTTAGAATGGTACTTGCGTATTATCGCAACCTATTGGCGACATTATAAGAAACGAAGCACAGGGTTGCCAATTCAGCGCGTACGACACACAGGAAATTGGGGCTGCCAACTAGGCGAGTTATTAATAGAGTTGGCGATTTTTGTGATAATACGTAAGTGCCGTTAGGACTAAAAAGTAAATAAATAATTAAAATATCATTATATAAAAATTGTCCTAATTTTGAATATTAGCTTAAGGAATAATTTATGTTTTTTGCTTTTGAGTCATTATTTTATGTAACCAGAAATCATTGTAAAGATAAATAGCAAACACTTTTAACAAAATAGTTATATATTTCTTTTACCTCTGAATATGAGTTATTACAAAGCTATTATATATATTCAGAATTCGCTATTATAATATTTCACATAACTTGAAACACACAACATCTTTTCCTTAAATTTATATTCATCATTAACTAAAATTTACAGACTTAACTGATGAATTATTACTTCCTCCCTAAAGCTACAAAATTAATCCATAAATATAATCCACAAAGTCAACAAAACTGAACTGAGACATAATTTAGCCCCTTTACTCATATATTTCGAAAAGATAGCAATCGGATACTTTACGAGCAGATCAAATTCACTAAATATATTACTTGAGCAACCATACTTTCACATAAGCAAATAAAGCCGAATTGTACACAAAATTAAAATTTTCTCTGCAAGATAATAACTCAAAATATAAACAATGTGTACGTTGTAGATAAAGTAGTGGAAATACTTGTAATCTCTGTAATTATTTTTATTAATATGGTTCACTTGCTCTATTTATCTTCTTAACCCTTTCATGGACCGTAAGAAGATTATTTTCCATCTACATGACCTTACAAAGTACACCTTTGGGAAGCGCAAAACTCATTGTAATATATTGGACTTGCTATGAAAACGATGGAAAGAGTAATACACGCTTCAGTTTTGTGCTACTGTGTATAATCTAGCGATTATGACATCCGTAAATCGGACAAAATGATGGCTCTAAAGAAGAAGTAACTTGTCCAAAAACTGTCACTAAAAAAAAGATATCATGGAAAGGGTTTATCGCTTCGATCAAAGAAAAGAAAGGTACCAAATAAGAAGATCTGTAAAATGATGGCAACGTATATTTTATTTTCTTATTGACCTTGCCATCATAAACATTTTAATACTATAGCAAGTGAACAAAAATCCCAGTTTAGACCAGATAGTATTCCGTATAGCTTTAGCTCGTCATCCTACAGACGGATATTCTTCTGGAAAAAATGAAAGGACGTCCTGCTAGTTTCCAAGCAAACAAGTGTGTAGGTAGTTCTGGACGATGCGCGCTTAGCCAGTGTGGAAAATCACATGCCAAAGATGGTTCCCAACTACAGACGTTGTAGGAAAAGTCGCAAAAAGGATCAAGAAAAAAAGGAACCGCTGCATGTGTACAGAATGGGATGTTCCCTTGTGCATTGCAACATACTTCTCTCTCATCTTTTCATGGCAAATAATCAACATTCAATTTAATTTTTTTATGACGGTGAATGATTCCTTCGGAAGTATTTTTTTCCGAACCCTAAAATTTAAAAATAAACATGAAATTTGGCAACATAAAATATATTTCCTTAAATTCTATTGTTTAGTTATTAATAAAACATAAAGAACTGCCAGGAATTCAAGAGAGAAATAAATGTCCCACCAAAAGGTTAAATATCTGCTAACCCCATGCCACTGATGAAAATGAAAAAAAAATCTTCAATTCATTTGTCTTTTTAGAAATTCACATATAGGCTCAATACTGTAAATACCTGATGAATGATGAGACCAAGGAACTGTTTCTCTTCATTTTTTATTCATTTCTGTATGCACTGGATCATTATCTGTCTGAAATAAGGTACAGTTATCAGGGTTTCAACTATTTATTATTTCGCACGCAGTGTTTGCCTCTTTTAAAGTTGAAGTTGATGGAAAAAAGTATACAAATATATGGTACTAATAACACAACAGATATTCTGATACTTATGCACCACGTATAGATTGTACCTTTACAAAAATTTAAAAAATAAATGAATCTATTTTTTCAAAAATGATCGTTTTAAAAAGGCTAATCATGTAAAACTGACAGGAACTCGTGTTTTTTAACCGTTCCCAGTTTCGCAAGAAAAAAAACACGTTGTCAACGTTCAAAATATTTTGTCAAATGTTGTCATCGTTATAATTGTTTTAGTACAAGAGCGGGAAAGGGCTTTTCACTGTTGGCTGCATATCGCAGCATTTGGCGGCATATTTTGATTTGACGAAACTGTTTGATGGTATAATAACTGATCGTAAGTACCAATTAAAGAAAGTTATGCCGGCTTGTTATCGATTATTATACATTATCACGTAAAATATGAAATTCAAATTCAACAAAAGATTCATCAGGAAACGTTCGAATATTTTTGCGTTAAAACCTTCGATTTCACTAAAATTGTTTTCATAACCAGCGAACATACATTGAAGACCACTGAAGCCATAGTCAATTTATAATGATACACATTCTATACCAAAATATGTAATTGCGTAGCAAGATTATCAACTTACCTTGAGTTTATCAGCCGACCCCTACGTTCGTAATTAAAGTCCTTGTTGATTAAATTCCTGTTGAAATATTTGGCATTTCATTCGGAATCAAATATCATTTGTGCTTTACATACTCCTCCTGTTCGTTTAAGGAATACCACCAGCACCCACCTGTTCTCCTGAACAATTCTACAAATGGTACATTAATATTAATTGCTTTAGTGTTTGCGAGGAATTTACCGAATTGAGGACTGATTTATTCATAATTTTAATGTAGCAAAATAGTCTAGGCTGTACTGTGAATCAAATAAACTCGAATGTCATGCCGCTACAATTTAAAGCTAAACTTGTTTACATGAGTCTTTTCAGTAAACACACACTCAATTGAAAAACCACTTGAATTAATATAGCATTTTTTTAATGCACTTTTGGTAAAGAGACATAGAAGATTTTCTAGTTCATTCTGAAAACATTGCGCATGGTGTTTAAATTAAAGCCAGTTACAAAGGAATATTCCAGATAAAAGAGTATTCATAAGCTACTAACAAGAACACTTTTAAGAAAAACTGTTATTGCCCTCGTGGCCTTGCAAAAATTAGATAAAGATCGTTTCTGGAAATGCTTAGTTATTGATTTCAATGTTTATTGAAAGTTACAAATTTTTCTCAAAAGGTTCTGCTACTGCTCTTTACATGGTGAAGTTTAATGATTTCGTGTCTTTAAAATTCAGTTATTCCCTATGTGAAACCGCATAGAAGACATATATCATTAAATTATATTCAATTAAATTATATTAAATTAATTAGCTATTACAATGAAAACAAATACAACAGAGGAGATATATTTGTATGTAGTATAATTGCTTACATAATTTGAAGTAACTTATTAACATTTTTTAAACATTTGGAAAGTTACATGAACAAAGTCATTGTTCTTATATAAAAGATATGTATTTAGTTAAGGTTCCATTTTTCCCCTCAGAACTATAGATTATGTATATTTTTGGGAGATATTTGATAATTCAATTTCTTTTAAATGACTTTTTAATATAATATAGTTAGATATGATTATTCCTATAATTCATAACTCAAACTTTTTTCGAGAAACCCTTATTTTGTTTAGAATCAGATGGCTCGTCAGGATTTTAATACAGAAATTATAATTTTTTTAATTTAATAAATTTCAAGCATATTTAAGGGAATTTAAATGTACGCGGTTTATTTGTACTGATTGAATTATTGCAAATTAACTTAATCTTACATTGTTTACATACTAATAGAATAAATAATAAGCATATAATTAATAGTTCATCAAAACGCCTTATCTATATGAGATTAAATCCATGGGGTGGGCAACTTACTTTAGCTCACCGGCTTGTAAAAAGCGGATATTGTAAAAAGACATTGTAAAAAGCGGAGCAGACATGAGGACTGCTCTTTTTTTTTAAAATGATGGCATTCATTATTGAAAACTTTAAATAAATAAAAAAATAAACTTAACAATAAATAAACAATAAATAAACTTTAAATAAAATAAGCAGTTTCATTCAATTTATTTCCTGTACATATAATTTTTTTGCCCCTCCCCCCATTCAGGATAGTGGTTAGTGACGCTCACTGCGGTGCCGTAGGAGATGGGTTCGAATCTAGGAGAAGGCATGGATGTTTGTAAATGTATAATGCCTTCCCGGCATGGGGTACTCTAAATAGCCGTCGAACCGCAAGTCCTTTTGTGAGGTTAGTGGAAGAGGAAGAGAGGCGGGAGGCTTTTGACCACCCCCAGGATGTTCTCTATCAAAATTGGGGTGAAACAAAACAAAATCGTACTGTCACCTGCATGGTGTTAAAAGCTAAGGCTAACGAAAAGGATAAAAATCTGGCCCATAGCCGCGATAAATTTAGTGTAATTTGATCTAATGTTACTGTCGATCAGGCGGCATAAGTAACAGCAACAACACATTTCATTTTAGAACCAGTTGTAAGGGTGCCCCTCTCGGGTGCCCTTCTCCTAGGTTATCAGCATGTGAGCTAGAGGTGTAGGAATAAATGAAGAACTACAAGCTTCCATAATCTTAATATTACTTTATTAAGATCTTAACTTAAACCTATAACAAATTAGATAATAGTATGGTATGTGAGAGAATCTACGGTGGCTAAACACGCAATATATAATGGCGAAATAACGTAACCCGGACCACTATCAACTCGCTCCAACCACTAACTCACCCAAGCTCAACTTCAATGTAATCACGGATCCGAATATTAAACTTGTAACTCCTACCTTAATGTAAAAAACAATCTATCTGATCATACTTGAAGTTGAGGCTCACTGGCGTGCAATGGTATGCACCTTGACCTAAGGCCCTCTGTCACGGGTAACTTTTCTTGACTGTCACTGAACTTTTAAACTACTATTCACACTTGAAATGCAGACTATCCTAACACTCCCCAAATGTCACACAGTTTAGTCTAATCTTCTGTTATTTAAACGCTTCCTAATTTGCATTTTTCCTTCACTATTTACTTTTCGGGTTGGTTGGAAAAGAATTGCCATTTAATCTGGCTCCAAAGAACCCAAATAAACATTATGAAAAAACGCGTGAGCCCGTCACACAGTTTAATGACACAAATGTATCCTATCATACTTTTCTACATTTTTTTTAAAAATTCAGGAATGATTTTTCTTGTTTAAACTCTCATCACAGTTTGCAAGTTGATTTCAGCCAACTTGCACATGTATTTACTCTTTTGATCTTCATGCAAGAAATGTTTTGCAATAAAAATGACAATTTCCCCACAAATTTCTTCATATTCTGAAATTTTTCATCTAACAAAGATTTATAAAAGTTTATGTCGTAGCTTTAAACATGTTCTTCTTAGTGCGATACGGCAATATGTCAATAAGTTCAATTTGTAGCTCCTCAGGTGATGCATCAATATCAGCAGTAATGGGTTAACAAAACAAATTGAATTAAGGCAGTGTTTCTCAAAGTGTGGGGCACGCCCCCCTGGGGGCGCGATAACCCTACAAGGGGGGCGCGAGCATATCGAAAATTTACAGATTTTTTTAAAAAAAATAACCGAAAGAAGTGAAACAAAATACTTTTTTCCATAATAAAAAAAATACACAACAACACTGATATAATTTATGTTTATCATCTGGCGTTTTTCTTTTTTTGCATAAAATATTACTCGTTAAAAGAAAAAACGAATCCCAGACCCTGAGAAAAATTCTAAGAAGATAAACATTTCACATCACTGTAATTATTTGAATACTGCACATTAGTTGTAGAAAGAAAAAGAAAACATGATTCACTTTTCAGATAGGCAGCATAATACATTTGCTGATCATTTGATTGACCTTCAAACTTACTGATATCGTTCCTACATTAGTTCCATCCAATCTTTTATGTATTTGTTTTTCGCTTAGGGAAATTGTAAATAATGAAGAGTTTTACGATATTTGGAAAATAATTGATTGATTCGAAAAATTATTTGGCTAAGATTTATTTTTAAGAGTAATCACAAACATATAAAGCATAGTGAAAAACGCCATAATCGTTTTTAGAACATCCGTATTTTTTTCTTAATACACTTTTAACCCGAGAGCAGTGGCGCGGGGCATCTGTGATCTCTATTGAAGGAAGTTGAAACTGATCAAGCAAAAGAATGCATATTATTCATGATTGAGAAACACGATGAACATAAAACGAAAGGAAAATTTTCAAATGCTTCCTAAAGAACTCCATCAACTGAAATATGAAGCCCTAAGTGTACCATAAGGTTCAGTTCGCCTTGTCAAAAAGACACAAGAAAGAAAAAGTGCAACTTGTTATTTGTTGATCACCAAAGGTGTCACGAGTTCGAGCCCAGTACCACTAAAGACCCGGCGTGTATGGGGGAAGTACACGTTAAATCTGTCGAGAGCTCAAACATCCTCTTGTGGAGTGGTGTAGTAGTCAAAAGAGGCCAGCTCAAGTATCGTCCTCGTCAACCATTGTTCAAAATTACGAGATCCGTCTCTAAAGCCCTCGTGTAGCTGAACAGTGCGACGTTAATATTCACTCACTCGATCATGACTGCTCATTAAAACAACAATTACTTGAACAAAATATGACAGCTTTGCCAGCAAATAACATTTCTGTAATATTAGTGAAAAGTATCTCTGATTTGCGTCGGTCTTGCACTTTTCCTGAAAAGGTCTTGCACTTTTGAATAATTTTAGTTCAGTTTTATTGGATTTTTTCTCAATTCATCAAAAAAAATTGAACATTCCGGTAAGTATACTTTCTCTTAATTGAATTATTCACTGGAATTCAGATTTGTATCGTGTAGAGTAAATATAATTATAAACAAATGATTGGGGTGACTGAGTTCCTCCGTACTACCATTAGCGTTAGTATCGAGTGCGCGCCTGCTCCCAGGTTAAAACATTTTGATGTCTTCTCGCTTTAAATAATAAAAAGTAACACAATTATTCTTCATTGGAATTTTTATTCTTTTTCATTATTTAACATTAATTCTAAATTCTAATTCTGTGAGGTTTAAAATTACAGTTCTTTTAAACAGTTATTTACAATTATAGCATTCACCTAAAAAAATCATTTTACATTTTTGTATACAATGTCGTGCACGCAGATTTACTCTCCTTACAGTTCAGCTATTATATCAAGAGTAAAGTTATATTTTTTTAAAAAAATGAGCTCGTGCGAAGAGCCGGTGTTTCAGCCAGTATACGCTTAATGTATCAGTACTCTCTCTGAAGAAGGTATTTTTTAAATATTTCCTTAATACTCAATTTAGAACAAGTTTAATAATTATTAGTGACTTTCATGGGCTTGTCTTGTAGAGTTAAGTTTTTGAAAGGAAGGTTTAATATCAGATATTGACACTCTGAGTTATTTTTATATATTTAGCTGAAATCTATATTTTGTCTTCAAAGCAGCCACCGCAGAAAATCCGGTTTAACATAGGTAGGATTTTCAAAATGGTAATAGAATACGAAGTGCTTTTGTTTTCAGTGCAGAAAATTCACCTTCCATCTCTATCCAAAATTCAAAAAGAGATTTATTACAAAATTGCTTTTTAATTTTTCATGTGAGGATGTGAAATTATGAATCATGAATTTTTGGATGTGAAATTATGAAAATTTCTTCTTCTGAAGTTGAGATCCCTTCTGGAGTACCTTGAAATAGACCCCTAATCCACGCGTAACTTGCTACCAAGTGGTCCTCATCAAGAAAATACTTTTTAAAATTCTTTGCCAACATGGCTAAATGTTTTTACATGGTTTTAAGAACAATTTTCACATGTTTTTCTACAGATTTGTAAGTTTTAACACATAATGAGCTGGGGCTTTTTCCCCCATCATTTACTTCAGTAGTGGTAAATCCAAAATTTAAGTAATTTTGTGAATATTTCCTTGATTTAATTTTCGAAACCATGCTCGTCTGTGTACTTGTTAATCATTTATTATCGTCGAATGCTCGCTTACGACTTAAAAATATGTATGATTTTGTTTTAATATATTGCCGTAAATACTTAACTACCGAGAATTACAATTAACGTGCAAATTAAAAAATGAACATTCAAGCTAGATTCGGTAGCTATAGAAGTATCGAGTCGACCAAAAATGATTGGAATTGTACGAGGAAAAGCATTTTTACATGTTTTGCGCAGACGTCCGATAGGTTGCCCAGACTCACGCAAACGTACCCGATAATGCTAAATGTGATGGATATGATAGAGAGCAACATAGACTAGACTATTTTTCTAATGACATTTGCACTTTGAGAAATAGATGCTGAAGGAAATATATCCTTAATTAAATATATCATTTTGTGATCTGTTCCAATTAAAAATTAGAGAAAAAAATAACATAATAATATATATAAGTAAGTAATATATATTTTAAGTAATTTTCTTAAAATATAAATTACTTAAAAGTAACATATACAAAATTTAATACTTATACAGTTTTTAATTGAGATCGCAATGTAACTTTAGCGCAAAGTGCATTTTTATTGCAGTAAATATATTATTGTTGTACCGGGGGGTGACAAAAATTATGATTGAAAATTGTGTCACCAGTATTGAAAGTTTGAGAAACACTGTCATAAGGCAACCGTTAGGACTTAGTTTTCTCAAAAAAATGTTCTTAACTTATTTCTTTTCCTCAAAAAAAAAAAAAAAAAAAAAAAAAAAAAAAAACGTGGGTGGTAAATTTCAAATCTGTCGGTCTAGTAATTTTGGAGATCACGTAATGGGCGAGTGAGTGAATGATAAAGTATTAGTTTCTTTTTTCCTATGAGGATATAGAGAATTCATATAATGATGTAGAGTCTAGCAAAAATGATGCATAATTTTACATTAAGATATCATTGACTATCTATGTAGCGACCATATTATCTGTTTAAAATATTTTTTTAAACTACACTATGGTAAAAAATATTTAATTAGCTATGCGCAAAGAATTATTTCTCATTCTGGGCACATATCATTAAGACTGTCGTCGGTAAAAGTACGAGAGCTCTCTAAACGCGAAGCACATTTCAGGCAGGAAAATGACCCAATTTCCATGGAAATTTGCAATATTATAACTCGTACCTCTGTTAACAGTATAATGTTTATAAAACTTTCAAAATATTCCGTGAATACTTTCTTTTTTGTTTTGATACTTGAAGGCAAATCCCATTTAACATTACGGTATAGGACAAAAAATGTGAAACACATTTTATACCAGAAAAAATGAATCAACTCGGTTAAAAATGGGAAATATGATAAAAAATGCAGCTTTCTAAAGGATAGTGAAATCAGAGTATCATATTAATTTTTCATTTCTGTTATGTCTGAAAAATGTTCCAAATTCGGGTCCTATTCTTTGACATTAAGGTATCCGACTACGTTCGAAACCGTGATTTTCAAAAGCGCATAAATGGATAATTTTCATAATAGTTAGTGTCACTTAAATTAGAATATGTGCATAAAATTGTTTTAAGAACATTTTGTCAAAAAAGAATTATTTAATTACAATATTTTGGCAAAAAATTAACTTAGAATAATCTTTTTTTCCAAATGTTCTCCTTTTGTGAAAAATGATTCTATTAGAATAATAGTTTTCCTGTATATAGCTCAGATCTCTGTTCAGAGGCTCAACTAGAAGTTTTGAAATATATACCTTAGAAGTCGGTTTATTCATATTTTATGACAACAGAAGGGAGCAATTTTAAGAAAAATACGCGGATAATTATTTCAATTGGTGGTAACTCTGAAAATAATGTTAATTTCTTAACAGTTCTAGTTAAGCCACTGTAGAGAGGTCTGAGCTATATACAGGCAAAATATTATTATAATAGAACCATTTTTCACAAAAGGAGAACATTTGGAAAAAAGATTATTCTAAGTTAATTTTTTTTTTGCCAAAATATTATATTTAAATAATTTTTTGTCAAAATGTCCTTAAAACAATTTTACGCATGTATTCTAATCTGAGTGACACTAAATATCATGAAAATTATCCATTTATGCGCTTTTTTAAAATCACGGTTCCGAATGTAGGCGGATACCTTAACCGAAAGTAGCCTTAAGAAAAAATTTTCAATTGTAAGGAACGTTAAAAAACAATTTGTTTCACATATTATATTCAAGTTCGGGATTCAACCATATAGGATGCTTCCATAATACCAGATCGTTGCAAAATGTACAGCAGTGAACATTTTTAAGCTTTTTCTGTCATGTATGAGAATAGAAATGTCACATTAGTGTGATAAAAGAGCTTACAATATTGTGCATCACTTCACGAATGTCATCAAACAATATAGTGGTCTAAGTTATAAATAAAGTTGAAGAAGCTACTCAAATATTCAAGAATTAATGATTCTCGTTCAAGCAATTTCAGAATATGGAATCATAGATTCGAAAATGCTAAGATCTCTAAGCGGTAACGACGTGATCTAGGGTGCGTGTGGCTTGTCTCTTAACAAAGCATCTAAAATGTAAATATAAGATCCATTAAAATTCTCAATTTTTTTAACCTTTCTTTTGTTTAATCTTTTGAAACTTAAGTAGTTATTAGCATTTAAAAGTTATACTTCAACGCACACAACTATATTCTTACCATGGTATTTTTAAAACTTAATTCTAATTTTAATGAAAATTAAAATAATACATTAAATAAGTAATATAAAAAAATTTAAGTCAATTTCTACTTAGATCAACAAAGAAAAGTTTTATTTTAGATATTTTTATTAAATAGTTACAATTGATATAAATATGCATATACATATGACAGAATCACAACATAAAGTGGTAATTAATTTTTATTAATTATCATTAAAGTATCGTATTGTCATCCAAAACAATCGTGTATATAAAATTTCAATTCAAAATTAAAACATACGAAAAAAACCTTCTCAAGTTTTGACACAAGTCGCCAAAAGGGTCGCTAAGTCATCAAAAATTATGCCAAAGTGGCTGTATTTGTAACTAATTAAATAATTAGTTTTAATCAATTAATGTTTATTAATTATAGTTAAATTATTGTATTGTCATTCAAACTGATCATGTACATAAAATTTCAGCTCAATTGAGCGCTTTAACGTTTTAAAATTCCCCCAAGATAAATAAACAAATAAAGAAATAAATATATAGAGAGTGCGAGCCAGTGAAAAAATAAAACATTATTATAAACAAACGATACAACAATGCCAAACCATTGAGTTTATTTTTCAATATATTTCAATTTCCTACTATTAGTTCACACTCCCCCTACATATATATTTACATATCTTGTTCAAATTTTCAATCGTAATAAAATACGTTTTATTCGCCAACTGAAGTTCAAATACATTTTCTTAAACTTGTAGTGGGAGACACTTGGAGTAAATGCAGTTTTTTCAAATATATTTATTCATTAATTAAAATAAATAAATTAATTATAGTTTAAGACATATGTTTCTCTCTCTCTCTCGGTCGATATTATTCCTGTAGATGGCAGCACCATTAGATGAAACAATTTTTGTTAAATTTGTGAAGAAGATTTAACTTCACCTAAATAAAATCATGTGCTAGTTAGACGTCAGCATTCCTCTTGCACTGGTTTTAATATAAATGCTTACCTGTTATATTCAAATTTTATAAAAAACGTAATAACAAATTTAATGGGGTTAAAAAGTTTTAGTATTAATTTAAAAGGTATTTTCCCACTTAATATTGATTCTTTCATATGTATATACTTATTTATATTAATTGTAATTATTTAATAAAAATATCTAAGCTATAAAATTTTCTCTGTTGACCTTTCGAATTGATTTAAAGAATTTTGTTTATATTACTTATTCTTGCTCTCATAACTCAATGCAACCAACTACGATAATTTCTTTGTAAGGTTATTATATTGGGGTGAGGCCAGAAAATAATTTGCATGCTGAAAATTATAAAATGTGAAACACCGTTTAACTCACAAATATGCCAAGAAGAAAGCCAAAGGATGACAAAGTAATTCTCAAGAACAACTCGACAGCCTCTCAACTGTCGTAAAATCCTTAATTATCTGATTATATCTCAATTATTTCTTGAATTCCTGATTATGCATAAATTACCATAGCTCAGGAATCGATTAATAAAATAGGGTCAGGTGGGGGTAAAATCGAACTTTTTTTAGAGAAGGCCCTAAAATCAAACTATTAAATTCATTTTAATGAAACCTTTGAAGCATTTTATATACATTGTTTTCATATAGATTAAACATGAAACATAGTCATTCAATTTTGTTTGTTTGTTTTCTCACAGTAATACATTTGAAAGAACATGTTTTGATTTCTTCAGCTTACCCCATGGTGGGGAAAGTGGAGGTAGTTCGAAAATTAGTGCAAATAAAAGTTAAATAAAAATATGTAAATATTCTTTTTGAAATAAGAATACACTGAAATAAATGTGTCTTGATTATATTTAATGGTACAAATGGGAAATTCCTTTCTTTTTCACAAATTATTTAATTAAAGAAATAATACCCATGGCTATCAAAATGAGGTTCATGTAGTAGTATGCGGCATATATCAATGAACTCTACACAATCTTCATCAATAGCAGGAAAAGTGTAATAGTCCCCCAAAGAAGACTTGGTCAGATATTTTATGTGATAGAACTCATTATAATTTCTATCACTTGTCCTATGAATTTAGATGTTTGATTTCTTGACCAATTCTCAACCTCTACCCATGATCCTTGCTTTACTTGCTCATGTTTTTTCTTACTGAGTTCCTCTTTCCACCGTTTATCAATCCCTCTTATTCATTCAACGCCAAGTTTTCTATTCGGGAAAAGAAGCTGAGCTACCTTATTTGTTGTCAAGTAAGTTTCAACAAGGTTTATAACATCTATTCTATCAGAAGAGAATCTACATTGTCCTACAAATTGTAAAACTTTCACAATACACATTTCTTCTTCATTTATTAAATAGGAGAATCTACCTGGTACTTGGCGAGAGGGACTTCTAACTAACCATCTTAGAATTTATTCAGGAACACTAAATTTCTTTGAAACAGCATAAATTGTAGATCCATTTTTTACCTCCAAAACAGCTTTCTCTGGATCACCTTTTGTGTACCTTGGGCCCCTGGTTTTCTTAATATAATTTCTTGGCATATTTGAACTTTAAAAAGCAATGTAAAAATTAATATTAATAATAATTTAAAGTGTAATTATATAGTACCTATTTATAACATTCAGTTTTTTCTATATCATTCCTCTCTCCCTAAGCCAATATAGGAAGTAAATATTTTTTTAATGTTTTTCAGAATTAAAATTACTATTTAGTGAATAAAAATACTAAGTAAATTGTTTTGGTTATTTTATTATAAAATATAGAGCATTAGACATTTTCTAAAATTAACATAGAGATAAAAAATATCTATATCATAGAACATTTAATTAAGTCTAACCATACCCCCAAATTATCCCACCTAAAGCAACAACTCATGATAAATAAAATTATAAAATTTATTCTTACGTTTTTATGTAAATCTGTACCTTAGATATTTCTCTACTAGACTAAACTAAAATTAATAGTTTTTTCCTGATTTTATACTGATTTTAGAAGAACGTTCATCAGTAGCATAAACTAATATACCATTTGCAATCAGCATATCAAGAAACTGAATAAAAACCAAACTTGTAGCCAAACTTCAGAAACTAAAATGAAAAAATTTACTATAATCTCAATATATGTCTCTAAAAAAGAAATAACTAAATATATTTATTTAGAATCAGAAAAAAGGTGTTTTTCTCAAAATACCCCCACTTTACCCCAAGGGTCCACTTCCCCCCCTGGCCATATTGCTTATCTTTAGTATGGTTTGTAATTTAATTCAGTACGAATAATAAGAGATGAATGCTACACAGCATAATTTTGAAAATTAAGTTCATTATTGGCGAAAGCAAGTATTTGAAAAATGAACAAATAAAATGGTACTTACGTATAATACTGTCGACCAATTTCGGTAAGCAAAAAGTTATCGCCAATTCAATAAATGTCGCCAAATGCTGTTATCCCTATTGTTATTGCAATAAAGCGTGGAGCGTGTGCAAGTATTGGCTGCACTTCGCGGCATTTGGCGACGTCTTTTGATTTGACAGTGTTGTGGTCGCCGTCATAATACGTGAGTACCGATAAAATTTATTCCCTTTGCATAAACAATGGCTCACCTCATTGACGGTTAATACATTACGCCATTACAAAAAAACATAATATTATTCACCTTTTAGATAGTAAATCAAAAGCTAATCAAATGTATTTAATTACAAAGTGTTGTGAAAATAAATTTTAAATTGGACAGAGGATAATCATATTTCTATTAAAAATGTCCGATATGATTTGGTGTTCCTGCGCTTGGTAGAAATTCTGAAAAAAATGAACAGTTTCAAGTGAAATGCGTTGATGCTCAAAACAGATAATGTAAATTGAATCAAATTTGAGATGTCCTTTTTTACATTATTACTAATGCCTAATCATAATTCAGTTACTTTCTATAATTGTATTCTCAGTAATTGGAAGTATTATTAGACTGTGTGTAAAAGTATTACTAGTTTATAATTAACATTACCAATTAGGTTGGATAAACACACCACACTCCTTCACCTTGAAATATTCACACAAAAGATCAATTTTAGTTTTCCTTATCCAACCAGCAGGCAAGCTTCACAAGACACAACATTACCATCAATGACAAAATACACCCTGCAACTTTACCCTTAAACCGCCTCGTTATTACTTAGGAGACAAATGTGTCTGTCGAGGCGGTATAATGCATTTAAAATCGCTTTCCGATTCTATGTGTTGGATTCACACTCTCGGTGTCCAATTACATTGCGATGCCCGAGACCAATCTCCGCCAGCAATGAAGCTCATTATTCACAGTCGGGGAACGAACTCCTTTACTGGGATGCTCGTGCCAAGTCTGGGAAAGGGGAATTGATGATGAGCACCAGGTGATTGACCATTCTGTATGCTTGCTTATTCATTCCGCTTCCGTTTGCATTGTTGTGAATATATATATATATATATATATATAGAGAGAGAGAGAGAGAGAGAGAGAGAAACACGTTTTATATAAATGGATTCAGTATTTTATTATTTACAATAGCTGGGGTTGTAATGTATAAATATTTTTTTAAAATTACAGTACTTCTGAAACAACGTTCATTTAAAATCGATTAAGAAAAACTGAGTTTCTTAAACCAGTGTTTCTAAAACTGTGGAGCACGCCCCCTACGGAGGCATGATAACCCTTCTAGGGGGTATATCGAAAAGTCTTACCAGTGACCCTATGGCCATGTCTTAAAATTATATGAAAAATTTAATACTTATCTTTATAATTTGTACAGTTTATAATTAATGTCGTATTGTAACTTTACGTCAAAGTATATTATTATTGAATTGAACACAGGTTATTCTAGGGGGGGTAGGGTCACGATGAAAATTATGATTGAAATTTGGGTCACTAATATAGAAAGTTTGAGAAGCATTGTCTTAAACCAAGAAGAATCAGACATTGTCTGATATTCAAAGTATAATTCATATTGGACTAAGTTGCATGAATATTGCCGATAGTTTTCGTGTAATATTTTAGAGCGACTTTTATTTAAAACTGTCAAAACCAATGATGGTTTGGTGTAACGTTTAAAACCAAGAATCTTTACTTTCTGCTAAAATATTTAAATTATTTACATATGATTACGGTGATAAAAGCTGACATATATATAGCTTATTGTTCGTTCAGTTAATGAAATTTATTACTCTGTGTTTCTCTTGAGGAAACCTTTTTCTTCAGATATTATATAATATTGAGGTTTTGAGTAAAGTAGTCCACAGTCTTATGATTGATTAAATGTCAATTCAGTTAATATAATGTTTTACATTTAAAAGAGTTATTGGGTTGATGCATAATTACAGGCCGAAAATGATACTCTTGAAAGAAGAATAAAATCACAAAGAAAGAAAGATATTTTATTCAGCCATCATCGATATAAAAACAATTCGCCGAAAGCGTTTTGAGCAAAAAAAAAAAAAAAAAAAAAAAAAAAAAAAATGTCACGGGGGGAGAGGCAGAAAATGTTCCATAATTGTTTATTTTTTTAATTAAATTACTATTATTTCATAAATGCTAGTCTTTTTATGACTTTTCATGGCTCATTTTATGAAACGGCTATATTATCACTCCACAGAGTCATAATATTCTCAAATGTTCAATGCGTTTTATCGATTTTATTAAGGTATCCGACGAGCCTAAATTGTGAATGTTGCTAAAACTGGACAAAAATTTTTAAGATTTCATTTTATAGGCCTTCTTACTAGCTTTATGAAAATACTAAGTTTTTTATTTTTCCTTCAATAGAACAATAACCACAAGTATATTAGTAAAAGCAGATGCCACGACTTTAAGCAAAATGTCATACTTCAAAATGCGATTTACTCTAAATGCGTTTTTTGAAAATGCTCAAGTGATTGCTCAAAAAGTTTTGAAAATAATTCACTGAAATCTTTTGTGTATGTTCTGTATAATAATAGAAATGTTTTAACCTTCAGATTTATCAATCCCTGTTTTATTACAAAATTTACAGTGTCTTAAATGAATTTAATCAATTTTTTAAAAACAATTTCATATAATAACCAAGATAAAGTGCTTTAATTTTTGTAAAAAATTAAAATATCCTTTATTCTGAAGGTCACTACAAAAATGAATAGCAAAGTAACACATCAAAATTAAAACACTGAAAATGTGTTCATAAACTTTTTGTACTGAATAGGCTTCGTTTATGTATTTTTTTTGTAAATTTTTACCAATTTTTGTAATAATAATTTATTTTTATCTTTCTAATTTTACCATATTTTTTTAAAAAATGTACTGAATAAATCTAAAAACAACAAACAAATTCCCGCATGTCTTTTTTTTTCAGAAAAAAAAGCTGTCGCACATGCAGTTGGATACAAATTCTCTATTTCCATCTTCCGTTCTTTTTCTCGCCCATCTTGATTTGGCTTGAATCATAATTGCCTACAGGTCGGGGTTTAAAGCCTCTTGATGAGCCCATTCAAATCAAGACTATATGTGTAAATTCGGAAAAAGAAAAGTTAGTTTCTTCATCTTCTTCACTTCTTCATTATATTACTACGTTCTTTCTATATAATCTGAGAGGTCCTTCACCAATAACCCTTCATCGTCCCACACAGCATTAATTCAAAATTCAAACCAAACAGTCATTTGAACTGACGGTTCTTCTTTTGGAAACCAGTTTCTTTATTCATTATTATGTTGTTGTTTTTCTTTGTTTGGTATTCCACCTAACAAAAGAACTTACTGATTTCAATTAATTCTGAAAAAATTTCGGATAAATCACTTCTTTGGGGGGTTACAATTCTCCTTTTTTTTTCTGAGGGGTTTTCTTGTTGAACAACCATTTTTATTAATCAACCCATGCAAATGAATGCTTGTTTTTTGAATGTAAAAATCTTCGAGAATTTCTTGATGTACATATAATATTACTATGCATGCACTCTGTTTTTTTTCAGTCTTTTATCAAGATAATTTAACCATAGGAAATAGGATAAAAAATTATAAAATGTCTCTCCTCAGCATGTCGTCTAAAACAATTGCTTTCAAATATTTATTTTGCATATTAAAAAAGTTAGTATTATGCTGCTTTTTCATGAAGAATGAAGTAAACTCTTTATTTATAACCCATGTAATTTTTTCCTAGTTGTTGCCTGTAGAATGCTTGATGGAAAGTAAAATACGAACTTTCTTTTTGTTTCTTGAAAATGTATTTAAAATGAGAACATTAACATAATAATGGTTCGGTAATAGACCTCTGATAAAAAGCGCGTAAAATGTCAAACACCAAACTTCAAGAACAACTCTACAATTTAATTGAAAATACTACACTTTTGAATGTATTTTTCCCATACATTTTTTCGTCTACGTTTTTAATTGTATGAATAGCTTGATAGAATTCATAAAATATGCTGCATTTGACTATTTACAGCAGAGGAACAATAATTGCTTGTTCCCCCATTGCCTAACATCAAGATCTTTGCAATATTTGTAAAATTTGGCCTATTTGAATTTTTCAAACTAGAAAATGCATTTCGTTGAAATTAACTTCAGAATGAATGTCAAATATTTATAGTAGTCGTTTGGAGTTAAATAATCCTTGCAATATTGTTATAACAGAAAGAAAAAAAAAGTTCTACTATATCCAATAAAAAAGGCAAATATTTGGCTTGGAAGAAATTCACTGTAAATAAATATGAATATAGGAGGAAGTGAAAATATTGTCCTGATTATATAAAACTTCAGTACAGAAGAATCATTTTAAAACAGTGTTTCTCAAACTTTCAATATTTACGACCCAATATTCAATCATTATTTTCATCGCCCTCCCCCGTCCATACAATAACAAAATGTATTGAATTCAATAACACTATACATTCACATTAAAGCTACAATACAACTTGAACCTCTTAAGTGCCTCCGGCGAATAAAAACATCACGCGCAGCCAAAGTCTTAATTTCCCCGGCGTATATATACGTCCTTCCCAAGTGCGATCTTTTCTGTGGACTGCTATCCATGAAACTGTTCCGAAGGTTTTGGAATGCAATAAAAGGACATTGACAGTGTTTGCATAGGATCTACTTACTTCAGAGGATTTGCTTATTTATTCTTTTTGTCTCCCACCCCAATACATCACATACACGTGACAACGTGGAAAACGGTGGCATTGGAGAGCATTTGGCATTTAATCGGCATTTGAAGGATTAATCATAAGTTACACAAACTATCAAGAAAAGTGTTAATTTTCCCATAATTTTATATATGACAAGCCCGTGGGGTCACTGGTCACTATAATACTAATGTACTACTCGTACATTTGTATTGTTAAGCTAATTATAAAATACATTTGGTAGTACTGATACATTTATAAGGTTATTATATGTGTAAATGTGTATTTTATTTTTTCATTATGACAGAATCCGTTTTTTTTTGTTTACTTTCAGTAAATTAATATTTTTTTTAAAATAATCTTTTGTTTTCGAGTTTTTAATATACTCTAATCCCCCTCAAAGAGTTATCACGCCCCCTTAGAGGAGCGTGCCCCACAGTTTGAGAAACGCAGATTTAATGTAACAATGTAACTTTTGCATAATTGGATATGCTATTTTTAGTTACATTTCTGACATATGCAATATGTATGTTGCAGAAATAGTCGTTCAAAAGTTGCGACGGTTCCTATTCGCAACCTTTTACTTATCTTCTCAGGGGAAAATAATTCTTTAACTCTTGTATGAGTTTAAAGCCACCTTCTATAGAGAGAACTTAATTTTATGCCAATTTGAGTGCTATTTAATCCCTAGAAAAGTGAATGTTATTATAGTGAGATTTGCGATGTGACTTTCGGAAGCCTTGGTGAACTTGATAAGAAGGTTTATACTGGAATACCTAGTTGAGAGAGAGAGAGACTCGGATGAGACCTGGCGAGTGCGGTTTCATTGGATCACGCTAAATTAATTGCTTAATTATTTGTCTTATGAATTTAAGGTACCCAATTAACTTGACTTATCCCTCGGTTTATAATCTTGCTGGATTGTAAGTTGATAGTACCACAAATAAGCTTTTCATTCCGAGTTCTAAACTTCAATTTCAACTTTAGGGTCGCGACGAAGTGACTTGGGAGAACATTTGTAATTTTGGTTTCGGAAACGGCATTGATTTAAGAGAAAGCCCAATGTGCGATGTGATTTAGCGAAATGAATTCGGCCATTCATTTTTAGCATATATTTTGACGTTGTGTTGTTGTTTTATGTTCCCCTGGTACAAATACCTATAGACCTGATATATGATACTATATCTCTCCAATAGTTACACAGGCCAATTCTCCCCCTATTTCCCCAGCTACCTTATAGAAGCGTCTTTACGAGTACAGTTGATGGCACCAGGAAAAGAAGCAGGACAGGGGTAAGGTAAAGTGTAAGATGAAAAATGAAGGGTAAGAAGGAACAAAGAAAAGATAAAAAAGTATTTTCTCTGTCGACGAATTTCAAGCTCCTGATGTGACCACAACACAGCCTGGACAATGCAGTCTGTGAGGATATTGTACCTACCGACTATAGGGATAGATCAAGACGATTTCCCGCAAACCAATCGTGAGCGAATAGGACTCTCCAAATAGAACTTGCTTTAAACCTAATAATAGAAAATATTTTCGAACAAAAACAATTCAGAAGAATGTGCACTTCCCACTTTCGCAAACATACCTTCGAAGCTGTTATGAAAGCAAACCTCCTGGTTCAAAATCAATAAAGCAGTGGCATGAAATGTTTAAAGAAATACGCAACGTTAATGTATCCGACTACGTTCGGAAACGTGATTTTGCAAAAGCGCATAAACGGATAATTTTCATAATATTTAGTATCACTTAGATTAGAATACATGTATACAATTGTTTTAAGGACATTTTGATAAAAAATTATTTAAATACAATATTTTAGAAAAAATTAACTTAGAATATTTTTTTTTCAAAATGTTCTCTTTTTGTGAAAAATGCTTCTATTATAATATTTTACCTGTATATAGCTCAAATCTCGGTACAGAGGCTCAACTTGAATTTTTGAAATATATTACTTAGAAGTGGGTTTATCCATGTTTTACGACAACAGAGGGGAGAAACTTTTAAGAAAAAAACGCCGATAATTATTTCAATTGGTTGTAACTCTGAAAATAACCTGAATTTTTAAATAATTATAGTTGAGCCTCTTTAAAGAGGTCTGAGCTATATACAGACAAAATATTATTATAATAGAAGCATTTTTCACAAAAGGAGAACATTTTGAAAAAGATTATTCTAAGTTAATTTTATGCCAAAATATTGTATTTAAATAATTTCTTTGTCAAAATGTCCTTAAAATAGTTTTATACATGTAGTATAATCTAAGAGACACATACAAATCATCCATTTATGCACTTTTTTAAAATCACGATTCCGAGCGTAGTCGGTTACCTTAAGGATATTTCTAGAATTAACTGATATATCGTAAGGGTCTGTTGAACACGTTCAGCAATCGTTTTAGTGGAGTCCTATATAATAAATTAGTAAAGCATCACGTGAAGTTCAAATATCGCAAGCCAGTTGGGCAAAAATTCTTCCTAAAAGACTTAGATTGCATGCTTATAAAGTGCAAGATCTATTGTAGAACATTTGGCGGGAGCTGGAATACTGTTTAGACATTTTCCGAGCAATGAAGAAGACACACGTTGAAATTTATCGAGGTAAGTGGTCTTATAAAATTCATAGTAATTCTTACAATACATCGAGAAAAACATACGTCTAATTATAATATTTAAGCACTTTAAATACAGTTGGACCTCCATTTTATGAACCTCTATTTCGTGAATCTCTATGTTTTACGAGCTTTTTCTTGAATGAAGCAAATAAAGTTTCACATAAAGAACTTTTTTTTGCGAATTTAGCAGCTTCATTAAATAGAGGTCCAATTGTATCACAGGGCAAAACTTTTGGTTCTTCTATATTAATATTTCTATATTAATTTCTATATTTTATCTAATCATGTGTTATATTTCTATATTCTATATTAAATGCTACTTAAATATTCTTAAATGTTTTTCAGTTCTATTAGGAATTAAAACACATTGTTTTCTCTAAAATTTCACCAAACGTTCGGATCTGATGTTAAGATATTCTACCTTTGTCTCTAACGTGCAAGATTAATCCCATTCCAATTACAGAACTTATTTCCTTTTATTACGAATTCTGGGTTAACAACTTCTAACTCTTCAGCAAGGGCTATTTTCAGAGAAATATCTTATTCTAAAAATGGTGTTTTAAAATTATTAGAGTTCAAATGGCTTAGAGAAAAACAAAAGCAGGCAATCACCGATTTGAATCGATTATTGCCAGATTGAGGTATGGATTTTACAATATTTAGAAAGGAAGAATCTTAGGAGATTTTTAATTGGATTCTCCTTGCGTGACGAGGGTTATTACAAATGATAATATCACTATGCTGCTTATTAGACAGTCAATCATATGTTCGCTGTAGCAAACGTGTTTGTTACAAGCACATTTGACGTCATTTATTCATACGGTAATAAGAAAGATCTTTCATGTATAATACGAAAAAATTAACTGGATTCTGACGATATTAAATAAAGTAGTGTAGAATTGTTAGTTTTTTTAAGTATAGAGTTTTTCTTTTATTGTATTAAAATTCCAAAGTAGCAGTATCTTATGTTTCCGTTGCGATAATATCTCTTTCTAAATCTAAGTTTTAAATCACTTATTTAGAAAAGTAATTTAATTATAAATGTTATAAAATATATTTTAAAGAAGTCTTTTATGTAATAGTTTTATTATTTTCAAATGATGCTTTAATTTGAGTAATATTTAAGAAAATTTGAATACAATTGCGTAAAAATTGCTATAAATTTCCTTTATCCTAAGCATTGATGCCAGTTTCAATGCCTTATAAACGTAATAAATAGCATCTAGTAGAAAAAGTTCTTCGTAACTTTTTTATAACAAATTTAAATTGATAGTTATTTTTTAAAAAATATCATTCAAAGATATTATAGATGTATTAAAAACAATTTATTCAGCTATGACTATATATAATATGGTGATTTATTTTAACTAATTTTATCATATAAGATATTATCAAAAAGTAATTGTCCCAGAGGGGAGGGATACAGGTTGTCCCAGGTTAATTGGAATAAACTTTAAGAGACATAGGAAGAGGATTCACAAGGATTTAGATTTGCATAGCAACCCATGACCGGAAACGTCTTCGTTCGGCGCGAGTGTGCGAGGTTCATAAGAATATTGGAGGCAACAGACTTGCATTGTCACAATCATCCGATCTGTCATTACTCTCAATGAAGTATTGAACATTGTTACAAACGCCTAGCTGGCATATATGCACTTGAGCGAAAAGCAGAAGGTTGTATTGCGAAAGGCACTTTCAGAAAATTTCACTGTACCACCGTATGTACACAAATTTGTATCACACTTTCTGATGGTACTCTTTGAAGATGGTATGAGTGTAAAGGTTTGCCTTCTCTCACGTTGAAAACCCCGATGAACACTATTCCAAGACCCTCCCACGGCAGCAGCGAATTCTCGTACGCTGGTACTCGATTTCCTTTGAACGGTATCTAACACATTTTGTTCTACGCTAGAGGTTCTAGTCACACGTAGCCTACCCTCACAATACATATTACCTCGTAGGGATCTATAGTTACACACAAACTGTGATGCAAATTAGCAAACATCCTGATGTCTGGTGCGTCTGTCTGCGGGTACCTTTCGCGGTACAATATGTCTGCTGCTTGAGCACTTCCTTTTGCCAATCCATAAATTAAGTGCATATATGCCAACTAGGTGTTCGTAAAACTTTTACATGCACCTCTGCGGCAGATAACAGCTCAAATACTGTGGTAATTCAGGTTTGTTTACTTCAATGCTCTTTTAAAAGACGCCACCTTGTGCCGAACGAAGACGTTTCCTACCATGAGTTGCTATCCAGATCTAAATCTTTGTAATGTCCTCTACCTCTTCGAATTATCCTGGAACACCCTGTAAACATGTTTCTCAAAGTGTGGGGCGCACCCTCCTACGGGGCGTGGTAACACTACAAAGGGGGCGCGAGGGTATTAAAAAGTCGAAAACAAAAGATTATTTAACAAAATTGATTTGTGAAAAGTAAACAAGCAAAATACATTCTGACGAAATAAAAAACAAAAAATACGCATTTACTCCAATATAATATGCTTATAAATGTATCAGTTCTGAACAATGTATTTTATAATTAATTTAACGAGGCAAAGTTAGGAACAAGTTTAAAAATTACCAGTGATCCCATGGGCTTTTCATATAAAAATGATAACCAAAAATTAATATGTATCTTGATAATTTGTACAGATTATAATTAATGCCTTCTCACACACACTGCCGGTTAAAAGTCATGCAAATCACTCCCCCAATTCACCATTCTCCACGTAGGCGCACGCTTGTGGTGTATGGAGAAAAGGAATAAATAAGCAAATTCTATGAAATAAGTAAATCCTTCTCAAAAGCTGTCAAGATTTTTTTTTTTTTTTTTTTTTGCATTCCAAATAATTTTATAGATAGCAGTGCACAGAAAGGATCGTATTTCGGAAAGACGTACATATACGTCCTGGGTAATTATCATTCTGGTTAATGAGACGTTTATCTACGTCGGTTGCACGTAAGAAGTTGAAGGAATGTTGTAATTTTAACGTCAAAGTATAATACGCTTTAATTCAATACATTGTTATTGTGTGGAGGAGGGGGGCGCGATGAAAATTATGATTGAATATTGGGTCGCTAATATTCATAGTTTGAGAAGCACTGACACCGTTTCTCAAACTGTGGGGCGCGCCCCCTAGGGTTGCGTGATAACTCTAAGAGGGGGAGGGCGAACATATTGAAAAGTCGAAAACAAAATATTATTTGAAAAAATTATTAATTTACTGAAAGTTAACAAAAAAAAATTCTGACATAATAAAAAGTAAAATACACATTCACACTGATATAACACATTTATAAAGATATCAGTACTGCACACAAAGGATTTTACAATTAACTCAACAATACTAAGTTAAGAACCAATTTAATAATCATCAGTGACCCAATGGGCTTCTTGTATATAAAATTATGTTCAAAAATTAGCAATTATCTTAATAATGTGTACTGTTTACAATTAATTCTTTAACTGTTGATTAAAAGTTACATTATTTGGTTCCCAATGCTCCCGTTTTCAACGTAGGCACACGTATGGGATGCATTGGGGGGAAGGAGGGATGAAAAGGAATAAATCAGTAAAACACCTTCTCTGAAATAAGTAAATCCTTCTCAAGCACTGTCAACGTCCTTTTATTGCATTCCAAAGCATTTAAATAATTTTATGAAAAGCAGTGCACAGAGAACATCGTACTTCGGAAAGAAGCACCAATATGTCCGGGATAATTAACATTTTAACTGTGTGATACATATATATACGCCAATGACACTTAACAGGTTAAAATCGTATTGTGCTTTAGCGTCAAAGTGTAGTATTATTGTATTCAAAACTTTGTTATTGTAAGGAAAGGGGCGCGAGGGAAATTCTAATTGAATATTGGGTCGCAAATGTTGAAAGTTTGAGAAGTACTGTTCTACTAAGACATCATCGGCAGAGTCTGGAGGACGAAATCGCAAGAAGATTTCAAGAAAAAAATTAAGCCTTAATTCAGTGTTTCTCAAACTTTCAATACTGGCGACCCAATTTTCAATCATAATTTTTGTCGCCCCCCGGTACAACAATAATATATTTACTGCAATAAAAATGCAATTTGACGCTAAAGTTAAACTCCTGTTTGTGAAAATTGCAACACCATGAAGGAAGCATCATAGTTGAATGAAATTTAATGCACAGTTGAGTGGTAATGGTACAAATAAATGATTACATTTTCAAACCAAACAAACAATTAAAAGAGACAGAAATTAGTATTTTGTGTGGCCACCACGCGCCGCAATAAGAGCTGCTACACGACGCGGCTGGAGTTAAACACATTTTTAATATCTGTCTGCGGAAGAGTATTCCATATTATTTGTATGCGCAACCAAAGTTCGTCTGTCGAAGCAACAGGACGAAGATCACGAGCGATACGCCGCCCAACGATATCCCACTCATGCGTTCAATCGGTGACATATCCGGCGAATACGCAGGCCAAGGAAGAAGCTGTACCTGCTGCGAATCAAGATAGGATTTGACAGTCTTGGCGTCATGTGGACGTGCATTATCCTGCTGGAATACAGCCCCTGGCAATCCTTGCAGGAAAGGAATATCTTAGGGCTGTAAAACTTCGTTTACGAGTACTGTTCAAATTTCCCACAATTCGTAGCAATTGTGATCATCCATGATATGCTATGGCAACCCAGACCATTACTCCGGGTGTTAGTCCACTGTGGCGTTCGATAATGCACTCCGGAATGCGCCGTTCACCGGCATAGAGCATGACTCGAATTCGGCCATCATGGTGCCCCAAATTGAAGCGGGATTTGTCAAAAAAGACGACCTGCTGCCAATCAGCACGCCAGCTCCTATGCACATTGTCCCAGTGTAGTTGCAGACGGCGATGGTTTGGCGTGAGAGGAATCCTGCATAAAGGAATCCTTGCGCGCAGCCCACGCTGCAGCAGACGTCTCCGAATTGATGAAGCACACAATGAAACACGTGTAGCTGTTGACCACTGTGCTGCCAGTTGTCTAGAAAAAGCTGTGCGGTCCGTCTGAGCCATTCGCACCAGGCGTCTGTCTTCGCGAGCTGACGTCACATTTCGGGGTCCACTCACGGATTTCCGAGCTGTCCGACCCTCGTCCGTCCACTGCTTCGAAACACGCATGATTGTGCTGCTGTTACGCTGCACATGAGCGGCTACTGCACGATAAGACAATCCAGCTTCTCACGAAGGCCGACGATTCTGCCCCGTTCAAACACCGAAATTTGCTCAAATTTCACTCTCTTTTATCGACGAGGCATAGTAAAGATTCAGTTAACGTTTACACTAGTATATAACCACCGATAATAATACACGCCTCGCGCTACAGCTGTCTATTTATATTCGGTTTGTTCTACCCTTCAGAGGGCGCTGCTCAGCATACGCATGCACTACTGGTCTGCAATTCTAATCATTTGCATATCATGCAATTTACATTTCCTGAAAATTTCAGCTCACTCGCGTAGGTGCTTCGTGGTGTTGCAATTTTCACAAACAGAAGTACACATTGCGATCTCAATTATAAACTGTATAAGTATTAAATTTTGCATATGTTACTTTTAAGTAATACATATTTTAAGAAAATTACTTAAAATATATATTACTTACTAATATATATTATTATGTTATTTTTTTCTCTAATTTATAATTGGAACAGATCAAAAAATGATATATTTAATTAAAGACATATTTCCTTCAGCATCTATTTCTCAAAGTGCAAATGTCATTAGAAAAATAGTCTAGTCTATGATGCTCTCTATCATATCCATCACATTTGGCATTATCGGGTACGTTTGCGTGAGTCTGGGCAACCTATCGGACGTCTGAGCAAAACATGTAAAAATGCTTTTCCTCGTACAATTCCAATCATTTTTGGTCGACAAGATACTTCTATAGCTACCAAATCTAGCTTGAATGTTCATTTTTTAATTTGCACGTTAATTGTAATTCTCGGTAGTTAAGTATTTACGGCATTAGATTAAAACAAAATCATACATATTTTTAAGCCGTAAGCGAGCATTCGACGATAATAAAGGATTAACAAGTACGCAGACGAGCATGGTTCCGAAAATTAAATCAAGGAAATATTCTCAAAAATACTTAAATTTTGGATTTAACACTACTGAAGTAAAAGATCAGGGAAAAAAGCCCCAGCTCGTTATGTGTTAAAACTTACAAATCTGTAGAACAACATGTGAAAATTGTTCTTAAAACCATCTAAAAACATTTAGCCATGTTGGCAAAGAATTTTAAAAATTATTTTCTTGATGAGGACAACTTGGTAGCAAGTTACGAGTGGATTAGGGGTCTATTTCAAGATACTCCAGAAGGTCTCTCAACTTCAGAAGAAGAAATTTTCATAATTTCACATCCAAAAATTCATGATTCATAATTTCACATTCTCACATGAAAAATTAAAAAGCAATTTTGTAATAAATCTCTTTTTGAATTTGGGATAGAGATGGAAGGTGAATTTTCTGCACTGAAAACAAAAGCACTTCGTATTCTATTACCATTTTGAAAATCCTACCTATGTTAAACCGGATTTTCTGCGGTGGCTGCTTTGAAGACAAAATATAGATTTCAGCTAAATATAGAAAAATAACTCAGAGTGTCAATATCTGATATTAAACCTTCCTTTGAAAACTTAACTCGACAAGACAAGCCCATGGAAGTCACTAATAATTATTAAACTTGTTCTAAATTTAGTATTAAGAAATTATTTATAAAATACCTTCTTCAGTACTGATACATTAAGCGTATACTGGCTGAAACACCGGCTCTTCGCACGAGTTCATTTTTTTAAAAAAATATAACATTATTCTTGATATAATAGCTGAACTGTAAGGAGAGTAAAACTGCGTGCACGACTTTGTATACAAAAATGTAAAATGATTTTTTTAGATGAATGCTATAATTGTAAATAACTGTTTAAAAGAACTGTAATTTTAAACCTCACAGAATTAAAATTTAGAATTAATGTTAAATAATGAAAAAAAGAATATAAAATTCCAATGAAGAATAATTGTGTTACTTTTTAATATTTAAAGCGAGAAGACATCAAAATGTTTTAACCTGGGAGCAGGCGCGCACTCGATACTAACGCTAATGGTAGTGCGGGGGAACTCAGACACCCCAATCATTTGTTTATAATTATTTTTACTCTACACGATACAAATCTGAATTCCAGTGAATAATTCAATTAATAGAAAGTATACTTACCTGAATGTTCAATTTTTCTTTGATGAATTGAGAAAAAATCCAATAAGACACTGAACTAAAATTATTCAAAAGGGCAAGACCTTATCAGCAAAAGTGCAAAACCGACGCAAATCAGAGATACTTTTCACTAATATTACAGACATGTTTTTTACTGGCAAAGCTGTCGTATTTTGTTCAAGTAATTGTAGTTTTAATGAGCATTCATGATCGAGTGAGTGAATATTAACGTCGCACTGTTCAGCTACACGAGGGCTTTAGAGACGGACCTCGTAATTTTGAACAATGGTTGACGAGGACGATACTTGATCTGGCCTCTTTTGACCACCACACCACTCCACAAGAGGACGTTTGAGCTCTCGACAGATTTAACGTGCACTTCCCCCATACACGCCGGGTCTTTAGTGGTACTGGGCTCGAACTCGTGACACCTTTGGTGATCAACAAATAGCAAGTTGAACTTTTTCTTTCTTGTGTCTTTTTGACAAGACGAACTGAACCTTATGGTACACTTAGGGCTTCATATTTCAGTTGATGGAGTTCTTTAGGAAGCATTTGAAAATTTTCCTTTCGTTTCATGTTCATCGTGTTTCTCAATCATAAATAATATGCATTCTTTTGCTTGATCAGTTTCAACTTCCTTCAATAGAGATCACAGATGCCCCGCGCCACTGCTCTCGGGTTAAAAGTGTATTAAGAAAAAAATACGGGTGTTCTAAAAACGATTATGGCGTTTTTCACTATGCTTTATATGTTTGAGATTACTGTTAAAAATAAATCTTAGCCAAATAATTCTTCGAATCAATCAATTATTTTCCAAATATCGTAAAACTCTTCATTATTTACAATTTCCCTAAGCGAAAAACAAATAAAAAAAGATGGGATGGAACTAATGTAGAAACGATACCAGTAAGTTTGAAGGTCAATCAAATGATCAGCAAATGTATTATGCTGCCTAGCTGAAAAGTGAATCATGTTTTCCTTTTCTTTCTACAACTAATGTGCAGTATTCAAATAATTTCAGTGATGTGAAATGTTTATCTTCTTAGAATTTTTCTCAGGGTATGGGATTCGTTTTTTCTTTTAACGAGTAATATTTTATGCAAAAAAAAAGAAAAACGCCAAATGATAAACATAAATTATATCAGTGTTGTTGTTTATTTTTTTATTATGGAAAAAAGTATTTTGTTTCACTTCTTTTCGGTTATTTTTTTTTAAAATCTATAAATTTTCGATATGCTCGCGCCCCCCTTGTAGGGTTATCGCGCCCCCTCGAGGGGGGCGCGCCCCACACTTTGAGAAACACTGCCTTATGGACAAAAATTAAATATTCTGAATTATTACATCTACAGCATCGTTTCTCAAACTGTGGGGCGTGCCCCTCTAGAAGGGCATAATAGTCTTATATGAGGGGCGTGAGCATATCGAAAAGTTTGACATAAAATATTTAAAAAAATTATTAAAATTTACCGAATGGAAGCAAAACACAAAATACATTCTGACATAATAAAAAATAAAATACATATTCACTGATATATGATACTTATATATGTATCAGTACGACAAAAAAGATTTATAATTAATTTATCAGTACTAAATTAAAAGCTACTTCAGTAATAAATGACTTCCATGGGATTGTCACATACAAAATGTTTTACTTATCTTGATAATTAGTGTAGTTTAGAATTAAAGTCGCATTGCAGCTTTAACGTCGAAGTACATTACTATTGCATTCAATATATAGTTGTATTGGGGGGGGACGCGATGAAAACTTTGACTGAAATTGGGTCGCAACTATTGATTGTTTGAGAAACACTGATCTACAGGTATGAAATTTGACAAGAATGTTTCGTTTTTAGAGCAGAAATCCACCAAGACCGAGGATTTAGGGACATTACTGACTCCAGGAAATGGGATAGGAGTTGTGTCGGGGGAGGGGGTTATAGACTAAATTTCTTGTTTTTGAACTATTAGTCGACATTTTCGAAACTTCGTACTGTTGGCTTTTTTTTTTTTCAATTGAGTAGAATTTGGATAAAAAAAGAGTTTTGCGGAAATCGACTTCCATGGGAGTTACAATGAGGATATTGTGAATAAAAAAATTCTCTTTTTTGAACTAATAGACCCATAGACGTGAAAATTGATAAGCGTGTTTTTTCTGTTGAGAAGAGTTTCGCTGAAAATGGGTTTTGCGCAAATCCATCTTGAGAGGAGTAAAGGGGACAAAATGAAAGTAGACTTCAATTTTAGAATTTCAAATTTCAAATCCTGTCCTGCTTAAGGCAAAAATGGGCATAAGAATGTTTCCCATACAACTGAAATCTTAATGCTAGTACTTAGATATGAATATTTTGAAAAAAAATGGCATATAGTCATACAACATCATGAAATACGCACACGTATATATATGGACTTGAGAACAATGAATCATTTCTGTTTTTATTATTCCTGAATATGAAAGTCATATATTTGAAAATATAGAAATCCACGAGCTTTGATGATGTGAATCTTGAGTTAGTGTTGATTTTCCTTTGATAGATCTATAGACTAACGGGTAATGCAGACAGATGTTGAGTATTCTGTATATACAGCACCAAAACGAATGAATGATATTGTTTGAATATTTTAAAATTATTAAATGATGAAAACTGAATGGAGAGAGAGATTTCAAAACGAAGTAGATGTGATTAATCAGAAAGTTATTTTTAATTGTAAAGTTTTCTTTTCATATAGCGGGATGGCTGATTTTTGTTCCCAACAGTATACAAATAAACTCAAGGATAAATATTAATTGCATGTAATCTCATAGCAACCTTTTTCTACTATAAGATAATGTATAAAAAGGCTACATTTCATTATTTCCTGCAACTGCATTTAAAAAAATTGTTTAATAATGATATTTAGGTATGAGGTGTGTGACACAAATAAACAAGACAGGCTCAATAAACCATTGTGCGTAGAAAACCAGTTCTCTGTGACATTATCACCTTCTAAATACGAGTAGTTCCTTTCAGTATTCACACACTTTTGCATTCGGTGCTGCAATTGCTGGTAATGGTTCTGGAATGAGGTTTTTGGAAGGCCCTTCAGGAGATTCACCGTTTTTGGCTTATCCTCTTCAACTGAGATAAAATGGACTCCCTTTCAGTAAAATTTAAATGTAGGAAATAAAAAATGTTGCATGGAATAAAATCAGGCGAATAAGGAGGATGCTCTATCACATTAATATTTTTGCTGGTCAGAAACTGCTTGAAATATAGGGTCGTGTGAGCGGGTGCATTGTCTTGGCGCAACATCCATCCTCAATCCCCAATTCTGTTTTTTTTTTGTCAAATTTATGCACGAAGTGTCGCTTTAGTATTTTAATATAGTTGTGTTGAATAACAGTCTTTCCACTGATATGAGTAGGAATCGACTCATAACATAAGTTCTGGTAGTGTTTTGGTCTGTAATCGCTGAGCTTGGATGCCTAGCACGTCCATCATGTCCCTTCCCCCTGAAAACCGCTTATGCCATTCAAACACGTGTTCACAAGACAAAGTTTCATCTGCATAAATCTCAGATAACACCTGAAATGTTTTCGTGGCTGATTTCTTAAGTTTAACAATAAACGTGATGTTGACTTGACATTTTTCCGACTGAATCCAGTTGTACGTGTTCACTCTATGACACAGTGCTCCCAACTGGCGTGATCGGATAAAGCGAAACTAAACACATGGACAGAGGAGGTGTGTGGGATGACGTTACTAAAACAGTTGTTACCAACTCTACTCTTTTTTCAAGTTACAGACTTAGTCTCGTTTTTTTTGTGTCATACATTGTACATATTACAACAGTCGATCAATTTCTTCAAATAAGAAAACGTCACCTAAATACCGCGATACACAGCCATTTGTGGAAAATCGTTCCCGCGCGTTACTAAAACAATAATAAAGATGTTTGGAATTTGTGAAGGCATTTTATTCGGTGAAAAGTACCTATATTTACAGTTATTAATAATTTATTTCTACTAGAATTTTAGATAGTATATAAATGTGAATAGCTATCTACTTAACAAGAAAATAAACTCAAAATCCATTAGAAATAATGTGAAAATTGTAACGAACTTCTTTTAATGGGGTTTAATATACATGAGAAAATAAAACCAAAAGGACATCTGTATGTTTTTAAACCCCTCTAAGAAGCAAATCTAATAAGAAAGAAGTTACTTAATGCTAGTATTTCAACGCTAATATTGATTCCCAAGAAACATATCCACAATCCCATTCATATTTAGGCACTTATTTTTCCATAAATACTTAATCACTATTTTGGATTGGAACATTAAGCGAGTATTAAAGTTCTTCTGAAATTCCAGAATCAGCAGTGTAATCCAATTTCGTTTCGGTATCTTCTCAATCCTAGATTTTCCAAATACTTGTTCAGATATTGCTGAAACCCTTTCAAATAGTTTCTTTTAATGAAGTACTTGAACCGAGAGTAAATGAGATGTTGAAAAGGAAAAGATTATAGAAGAGATTAAAGTTTCACTCTTGACTTCAAGAGGAAGCAGTTATTTTAGACCCGTATTGATTGTCAGTAGAATCTGAGTAAATATTTCAGTATTGAGGAAGGGAGAACTTTATAAGAATCAGTAAGTTGTTCTCTCTTGGCATTCTTTTTTATCTAAGACAGATCATAAAGGATATTTCAGTTCAGCAATATGTGTTCCCAATCCAAATGAGAATTACAATGGCTAATAGATGTTTTAATGGAATTCGAAAATATATGAAATCAAATTTAATCAAAAGAAAAAAAAAAGGTTCTAATGTATAAGTCTTTTAAGATCAGTATTAACTTATGCATGGGAAAATTGACCCATGTTTCGAACAGATGAGAATATGATAAGTATCTACAAAAGGAAAATTTTACGATCCATTTTTGGAGGGATTCAGGAAAATTGAAAGTGACCAAGATTAAATTTATAGATCTATCGATCATACCAGGAATCTGACATTGTCAACTTCATCAAAATACAGCGAATTAAATGGGCAGGTCACGCTACCAGAATGAATGAAGACCGCACCACTAAAAAAGTTTTCAATGCTCCCCCAATGGGCACACGAAGAAAGGGTAAGCCAATTCTCAGAAGGATTGATGGCCTAGAAAAAGATCTCCTAGTTTTGGGAACTAGGCATTGGAGAATACTGGCAGGAAGAAGGCTGGCCTAGAAAAGGCTTCTTGAGAAGGCCAAGGCTCACCCTGGGCTGTCGTGCCACTGAGGAAAGAATAAATATGTGTTCCCAATAAGATGTTAGTGTCTCCATGTTAATATACCAACCAAAAATGTAGTGGTTCAAAGTAGATAAAACTTATTAAATAAAAATAAAAAAAAATAAAGTATTTTTCTACAAAGATTTTACAATTTTTTTGATTATCATATATTCTCTCCAATATGATTATGTTCATTGAAATCTATAACTAAACGTATATGATGAAAAATGAAAAAGGTTATTAAAAACTTTTGATGGTTCATGGCTGCCATTAAGCGTAATTATCGCACACTTTGGCGTGTTCACGGCATACTTTTGGCCTAGCACATGAACTAATCCGGTCATATTAGTTAAGAGAATAATTTCCATTTAATGAGGAAATTATTCTTGTGTTGTATTGAATCGATATTCAAATAGAAATTACAGAACTTTATTTTATGAATCTCAACACATATTATCTTTTTTTTTCTTTTTTTTTTTTTTTTTTTTTTTTAAAAAAAAAGAGTTTATTTGGACGTTACAATTCAATAATGTTGAAATTTCTTTTGTAAGTTCCATAGAAAAGTTCCTTAAATAAAGCAATTAAAACACAAATATCCTTTTTGTGTTTTATTTATTCATAAGTATATCGAAATTATCAAAATTTATTCAATGAATTGATATTTTTCAATTCCAACTATTAGTTCCTCCAATTCATAAACCTTGTTCAAATTTTCAAATATATATTAATTGATTAATTTAGTTTAATTAATTAATTATAGTTTAAGATACATGTTTCTCAGATGGTGTTATTCCTCTAGATGGAAGCACCATTGGATAAAACTGATTTTGTTAAATTTGTGATGAAGATTTAACATAACCTAAATAACATACTAGTTAGACCTCAGCTTTTCTTTTACACTGAATTTAAGATAAATTATTACGTATCAATTCAAGTTTTATCAAAAAAGATTATTGAAAATTTAATTTGGCTAAAAAAGTTTTTAATGTTAATTTAAAAGGTGTTTTGTCATTTAATATTGCGATTCTATCATATGTATATACATATTTATATTAACTGTAATTATTTAATAAAAAGCAACTAAAATATAAAAAAAATTGTTGACTTAATTAGTAATTGACTTTAAAAATGTTTGTATATTACTTAACTAACATCGAATAACTATATATCGAAATAAAATTTTCTTATTTTCAGAGATTAAGAAAATATTTTCATTTGTTTTTCTTTTTTGCTAGATTTTTACCGAAACAAAGCTAATTTTATCTAAATTTTAATGTTTTTTTACGTAATATTCAAACCCATTCATATAATTTTATAAATACATCCTCATATAGAACGAAATATATGCGCGCGTATCACATTTTTACTATACTATAAAAATAATAATTTATCTGTGATATTGTAACACCTTTTTTATCGAAAAACATTAGCGAAAAATTCCGTAAAACATATATCAAACATTCGTTGTCAATTAGTATGGAAAACCTCTTTATATAATCCCTCCTTCCCTAGAGTAAATGAATCCTAAAAAGCAAATTTTATACTTCATTAAATTACTAAGTAATTTTTACGGATTCACACACAAATTCTACAGTTTTTTATTTTAATATTCCTAAGAAAATAAGTTAAAAAGTAGACGATATCGAACCCAGCTTGGCGCCGCCTGTTGCTTTTGTTAATATAGAAAAACGTCGCCACGAAAATGTAATTTGGAATAACCCATGAGTATTAACCCGGTCATTATATTGCGTGTATGACACATTGTCCTAAAAAATCATTACAAATAGCGTACGTTCTGTTGCAATGTCTACCTTTTCATGTGAGTCTGTTTAAACTTTTCATCAAGTTTGAATTTTTTTTAAAAAAAATTAATGATTTTTCGTCACATTTTTTCGTTCCTCTTAACATATATATCCATTTGTTTAACGTATAAAATAACTTTAAACATTTTAAATTTTATTATTTAAACCATTTAAAAGTTTGCAGAAGATATTTTATTAGAAATTTTTCATTATGTCCCAGACATCTGATACCGCAATTATCTAAATAAATAAGCAGAAAATGTTATTTGACTGAAATAATGACCAAATCCTTAAAGTGGTCAATTGTTTTGCCAAAAATGATCCAAAAACAAGCATTTTTTGTTGCACATAACTAAGCATAATACTTAAAAGACTGCCAAAATGAAAGAATTATCTTTTTAAATGTCAATATTAAAATCTTCACACTATTTTTTAATTATATAATTGGGGAATACACCCCCCTCCCTAAATGTTTATTTTTTATAAGTGCACTCTGCGTGCTATTTAAAATATTTAATGTATCTTAAAGTATCCGACTACGTTCAGAACCGTGATTTAAGAAAAAGGGTATAAATGGATAATTTCCATGATGTTTAGTGTCAGTTACATTATAATACATGTATAAAATAGTTTTAACGACATTATGACGAAAAAAGTATTTAAATACAATATATTGGCAATAGATTAACTTAGAACAACCTTTTTTCAAAAAGTTCTCTTTTTATAAGAAATGCTTCTACAATATAATAATAATGTTACTTATATAAAGTATTGACTTCTCTCCAGAGAGCCTGAACTAGGAGTTTTGAAAAACTCACATTATTTTCAGAGTTACCACGCATTGAAAAAATTACCGGCGTTTTTTTCTTAAAATGTCTCCCCTCTGTTGTAGTAAAATATGGATAAATCCACTTCTAAGTTATATATTTCAAAAGTTCTAGTTCAGCCTCTGTATAGAGGTCTTAGATATATGCAGGCAAAATATTATTAGAATGGAAGCATTTTTCATAAAAGGAGAAAGTTTTGAAAATTAGTCATTCTATGTTAATTTTTTGTCAAAATATTGTACTTAAATATTTTTTATTATAAGAATATTCTTCAAAACATTTTATATAAAGAGTGTTTTTTTCCAGGTATAGAAGTTTAAGTTGGCATTACTTTCCAAGATGGCGACCGATTTAATAACTGTCAAGTGATTTATTCTCAGTTTGGTTTGGCAATTTATCAAAACGATCATCAAGCAAGGCGTAGATTCGTCGAATGGGTCCAAAACGAGATTGCCGTTGTTCCCGATTTTCATAAGCGAATTTTGTTTAGCGATGAAGCGCACTTCTGGTTGAATGGCTACGTCAACAAACAAAACTGCCGCATTTGAAGTGAAGCTAATCCACAAGTGTATGTCGAAACACCGTTACATCCAGAAAAGCTGACTGTTTGGTGCGCTTTATGGGCTGGTGAAATCCTTCTTCAAAAATGATGAAGGCCACAACGTTACAGTCAATGGTGATCGGTATAGAGCCATGATTACTAACATTTTCATTCCTGAATTGAACAATCATGATGTCCAGGAGGTGTGGTTCCAGCAAGACGGCGCAACATGTCACACAGCTCGTGCCACAATCGATTTATTGAAAGACACGTTTGGTGACCGCCTAATTTCACGTTTTGGACCTGTGAATTGGCCTCCAAGATCTTGTGATTTAACACCGCTAGACTATTTTCTGTGGGGCTATGTAAAGTCATTGGTCTATGCGGATAAGCCACAAACGCTTGACCATTTGGAAGAGAACATTCGCCGTGTTATTGCCGATATACGGCCTCAAATGTTGGAAAAAAAACATCAAAAATTGGACGTCCAGATTGGACTACATCCGAGCCAGCCGTGGCAGTCCTATGCCAGAAATCATATTTAAAATATAATGCCACAAGAGTATGTTTTGAATAAAAAAAAATTCATGTCAATCGAATAGTACATCGTTGTTTTATTGGAATTTAAAGTTCTATACCTCTCAAAAAAACACCCTTTACGTCTTCTAATCTAAGTGACACTAAATATCATAAATATTATCCATTTATATGCTTGTGAAAAATCACGGATCCGAATGTAAGAGGCCAATTGTTTTACCAAAAAAGAAGCATTTTTTTATTGCACATATATATATATATATATATATATATATATATATATATATATATATATATATATAAAACTAAGCATAATACTTAAAAGAATGCGAACATGGAAGAGTTTTTTGTTTAAATTTCAATATTGAAGTTTTTTCACATTATTTTTTTATTTTATAATTGGGGAATACAACCCCCCCCCTAAATGCTTGTTATTAACAAGTACACTCTGCGTGCTATGAAGAATGTTTAATGTATCTTAAAAGAATTTCTCTCATTCTTACAAAAAATGCATGTCCGTACCTCTTTTTCAAATATTTAAGGGTTTTGTGTGTGTGTGTGTGCATATATGTATATATACACACACAATTTTAAGCTTGGTGTAATACTAAGTCTTACATTGCAATGAGGATATAGATAATATCTGCTTTTTTGTATTATCTTTCCATTAATCTTTATTCTCTAGCAACAAATTACATATTGCCTACTCCAGCGATATTCAACCTGCATCCCGCGGGTCGCACGTGAACCACCGAGCCTTTTTAAGTGGCCCGGCGATGGCCCATTGCTCCCGGAAAAATTCACTTATTTAAGAACACTGTATTGAAAATTTGGTGGGAAATTCTTTGTCATGAAATCAAATATATCAATTTTGGTTTTTGCTGTCGGTGTCGTACTTGTACGAATTTATATATTTTTTTCTATTTGGATCGGCAGCGGCAACTGATAACAGACAACAGTAGTGAAGCGACAATTTTTTGGGGTGGAACTAATTTTTAACTATCTTTCATAGCTTCCACGCGAAACAAAAATTCGAAGAATACATATCGTTTCAAGAATAGTGGGAGGTTGACTATTTTGTAGTGAAAAACAAACATGGGCCAGTAATTGTTTGATTTGTTACGAAAGTGCTGTATTTAAAAAATACCATTAAATAGGAATCATTCAATGATACTTTTCCTCGAAAATCTCTTTCAGGTGGTGATAAATATGCTTTATTGAATAGTATATGCAACAGCAACAAAGTATTTTGTCAGTGGTAATGTCACAGCAGTAGAAAAGACATCCGATGAAGTTTGTTATATTATTGGTAATTATATGAAACCGTTTACTGATGGAAATATTGGGAAGGAGTGTTTCTTAAATGCTTCTTATTTAGTGTTAGTGACAAAAAATATAAAAAACAATAAATAAAAAAAAGCAAACACGAGTTATAGCATTTCGATCCATTTTCCACATGTTAGATTTCCAATGTTAACTTGGTCTAAAGCATTTCTTCCTCCTCCCCATTTACCCTCATGTCGGCTTGCGTAAAATAACTAACATACGTATGCGGCCCGAGTGAAATAGCGGACATATGTATGCGGCCCAGAAAAAAAAAGTTTAAGTACCCCTGGTCTAGTCAGTTTCTGTTCTTTATCGAATATTTTCAAGAATCTAAATTCCTGCCTTCAACAAAAAAATCTTGCCATCAACGAAAAATTTTTGCCTTCACCACAAAGAAAATCCTGGAATGAGAAATATTTTAGTACTGTAGACAAACTGAATCTCTTAAAAAGATTAGAGCTTGTAGTTTGACTATAAGAATTAAAAATATGTGCCAATCAAAGATTGAAAGAAGAAAATATGAGTGTCCGTACAGTGTACGGGGAAACTGGTTGTGGCCAGTGCCCCCGTAGCCCGTGAGGTGCACGGGCAAACCTGTTAAATGGTTAATTATAATGAAAATATTTATCGGGTCCACGTCTGCATTCAAGAAATTCTAGAATTATTGGGCCAAATTTCATACGACGTCATAGTCTCATAATAACTACAATCATGTGTTTCCAGTCACTCAGTTCATGTATTTCGCTGTTGCCAACTTACAGAAAGTTTCTTTCATAAGGAAATATATGTCAATAAAAATAACACACACAAGAAAAGTTTCTTTTTATTTAAAAAAAAACTTCTTGTAGTTCTTAATTTTTGAAGTTGTAACTTCTTTAGGTGCGTTTTGCTGAAAAATGAATAGAAGTTATGCGTCAGGTTCGAGTGCATTACGTTCATTCAGATGTAGCCGTCTTCAGTCGGATATTGTGCTCAGGTGAGCAACGCGCGCTTAGATTTAAATTGAAAATGTTTTAGGTGAAAATTTTTTTAGTAAACATTTCCTGCATACTTTTTTCCGTGAAGTTTTATATTCTTTATTTAAATATTTATGTCATGCACCCTACTTCCAATCAACTTTTTCGAGTGAATGGGAGAACAGGAGCGCAAGCGATAATAATTGGGGGGGGGGGATTGCCCTTATGTAGGAGATTGAAGATAAGAAGAAACGAAATATGTGGATTCTATTTTTCGATTCAGTAGAAAGAGCATTTAAACACAAAACATTTTTTTAAAAAATAAAATTACAAAATTTTAAGAAAATTAATTGGTGAGAAAGTTGTTAATATATATATAATTACCGCTTAATGTTGTGATTCTGTCCTATGTATATACATATTGATATTAATTGTAACTATTTAATAAAAAGTAGCTAAAATAATATTTTTCTTTGTTGATCAAGTAGGAATTGATTTAAATTTTTTTTATATTACTTGTTTTATATTAGTTTTAAAATAATCAATCGAAATTAAGGACTTTTAAGTTAAGTTTAGTATGAAATATCATGTTATATAGAAAACTGTTAATATCCAAAAGATTAGTATACGCACCATATAATGTGGCGTATAACACGTACATTTAACACGAAAATTAACATCGAAATTTACGGGTGCGTATTATATGTCGGGTAGATAAATAATGATTGATTTATATAAAAATAAAAAAGAGAATGAGCGTATAAAAAAATTAGACATCTACATATACCGATATACTGTTTATTCCGTGGCGTAAAGGAGAATATTAGGGCTCTTGTGCAAAGTCAGATTTAGGGTCGCAAGCAGAATCTTATAAACGATTGCTAAACCATAACATAACAGAGGCTTTGGGTTCCTTAGAATCGTTACTCTCTTCCGCGATGATGGGAAGCGGGGTGGTCCGTTACGCCATTGGAAGAAAAGGCGCATTTTTTTAGCTTAAGGTATCCGACTACGTTCTGAACAGTGATTTCAAAAAAGCGCATAAATGGTAAATTTTCATGATATTTAATGTCACTTAGATTAAAATGCATTTTTAAAATAGTTTTCAGGACATTATGACGGAAAAAAGTATTTAAATACAATATTTTGGCAAAAAATTAACGTAGAATTACCTAATTTCAAAACGTTTTCCTTTTATAAAAAATGCTTCTATAATAATAATATTTTACTTATATAAAGTAAAGACTTCTCTCCAGTGAGCCTGAACTAGGATTTTCAAAACATTTACATTATTTTAGAGTTACCACCAATTGAAATAATTATCGGTGGATTTTTTTTATTAAAATTTCTTCCCTTTGTTGTAGTAAAATATGGATAAAAAACGGTTCTGAACGTAGTCGGATACCTTAAGGTATCCGATTAAATCCGGTTCGGAACCGTGATTTTGCAAAAGTGTATAAATGGATAATACTTAGAATATTTAGTGTCACTCATAGATTATAAAATTGTTTTAAGAATAGTATTACAATAAAAAATTAGTTAAGTACATAATATTGACAAAAAAATGAACAAAGAATGATCCATTTTTAAAATATTCTCCTTTCGTGAAGAATGCTTCTATTATAATAATATTTTGCCTGTATATAGCTCAGACCTCTCTACAGAGACTCAACTAGAATTTTTGAAATATGTAACTTAGAAGTGAGTTTATCCATGTCATACGACAACAGAGGGGAGAAATTTAAACAAAAAAAACACTGATAATTATTTCAATGTGTTGTAATGCTGAAAAGGATGTGAATTTTTCAAATATTCTAGTTGAGCCTCTGTAGAGAGGTCTGGTCTATATAGAGACAAAATATTATTATAATAGAACCATTTTTCACAAAAGGAGAACATTTGGAAAAAAGATTACTCTAAGTTAATTTTTTGCCGAAATATTGTATTTAAATAATTTTTTTTGTCACAATGCCCTTAAAATAATTTTATACGTGTATTCTAATCTAAGTGACACTAAATATCATGAAAATTATCCATTTATGCGCTTTTTTAAAATCATGGTTCCGAACGTAGTCGGATACCTTAAGAAGTTGTAGTTCTAGAAGTATATATGCAATTTTTTCAAACGCCTAGGATCATATTTAGAAAAAATGACTACAAAAGATAAGACTCGTAAATTTCAGGATTTTCATAATAACAAAAGAGGCGCGCATTATCTAGCGAATGTATCTGAAAAGTAAAAACTGTAGCTTAGAAATATAGGAGAGCGCGTTATATATATCTATACACTCAGGAACATTGAAAATAGAAACCCAAGGAGAAAGCATCGGATTGAAATGAAATTTAATACTCATAATGACACAGAGGAGACATTCACTTGATTTCAAAAACAAGACAATTCAACGAATACAGGGTGTGCAACGACACAAATACTGGGCAACTTCAATACCGCGTTGGACCACCTCCAGCTGCAATACATGCCGCCACACGGTCCGGCATTGAGTTGATTAGACACCTTATGTTGTCCTGAGGCAGATGGGCCCACAAATCTTGAACAGCCAACTCTAAATCATTTACAGAGTGACACGATGACATCTGCTGTTTTAGCTGATCCCACACGTGCTCTAAAGGGGACAAATCGGGGGAGCGGGATGGCCATGGAAGAGTCTGTAAATGACGTAAGAAGTCTTAAGCAACTCTTGCTGTATGCGGACGAGCATGATCTTGCTGGAAAATTGCCCCTGGGAGAACCATTTAGGAAAGGTTCTACATGGAGTCGAAGAATATCATCAACGTAACGTTGGGCCGTTAATGTTCCACGCTTCACAATTTAAGTGGACCAGTTATCATTGGCTATGGCTCCCCAGACCATTATACCAGCTGTGCGGGCAGTATGACGTAGAACAGTCTGGGAGAAATTGTACCGCTCACCAGGGTGCCTCCACACCCGTACACGGTTATCATCTGTCCCCAAAACAAACCGGGATTCATCACTAAACCCAACTTTTGCTAATCTATGACATTCTACATTGATCTGGCTTGGCACCACTGTAGACGCAGTTGCCAATGTTCCGGTGTTAAATGGAGTGCACGGAAAGGACGCTGGAATTTAAGATTTGCTTCTGCAAGGTGTCTGGAAATTGTTTGTGGAACAATTGCTACGTCTACGTCTTCTCGTATCGTTGAACGAGTCACTGTGGGGACCACAAGTGCTTGCCACACGATCCTTCGATCCTCTCTCTTCATGGTCTTCCTAGTCACTCCAGACCCGGTTTTTCTCGTGTCCACTGCTCCCAACAATATCTAACGGCAAACTCCGAACGATCCACCTGGCCAGCAACACGGCGCATCGACCAGCCTGCAGTTTTCATCCAGATGATCAGGCCTCTCTCAAACTCGCTTAACTATGAGAAATGTCTTCTAGCACGTTTACCTGGCATGTTTCTTTTACCAATGTCTTCCTACAATCGGCGGGTAATCGTCACGTTTATGAATCTTCGAATTTGCGCTGGCTTATATAGCACACTCTTCCTGATTGTAGCGCCACCTCGGCGTGTATGAGCATGCGTATTATAACAAAACTTGGATCATTTGTATATCACATTACGCTGTACTTATTTGCAAAGTTTAGCGATTGTACTTAGCTTCCTTCTTGGGTCGCTATTTTCAATGTTCCTGAGTGTATATATATATATATATATATGCTTGATTTTACGGTTAGTCTTGCTCCACGTTTATATAAGACAACTTAAGGTATACCACTACGTTCGGAACCGTGATTTTGCAAAAGCTTATAAATGGGTAATATTTATGATATTTAGTGTCTCTTAGATTATAAAACGTATACAAAATTATTTTAAGAATATTATAACAATAAAAAATTATTTAAGTACAATATTTCGGCTAAAAGATAACTTAGAATAATCTTTTTCCAAAATGTTCTCCTTTTGTGAAAATTTTTATTGTAATAGTTTTTGCCTGTGTATAACTCAGACCTCTGTACAGAGGCTCAACTAGAATTTTTGAAATATATAACTTATAAGTGGGTTTATCCCTGTTTTACGACAGCAGAGGGGAGAAATTTTAACAAAAAATGCCGATAATTATTTCAATTGGTTGTAACTCTAAAAATAATGTGAATTTTTCAACATTCGTAGTTGAGCCTCTATACAGAGGTCTGAGCTATATACAGGCAAAATATTATTATAATAGAAGCATTTTTCACAAAAAGAGAACATTTTGAATAAAGGTTATTCTAAGTTAATTTTTTTCCAAAATATTATATTTAAAAAACTTTTTTTTGTCAAAATGTCATTAAAACAATTTTATACATGTATTATAATCTAAATGACACTAAATAACTTGAAAATTGTCAATTTATGTGCTTTTTTAAAAGTACGGTTCCGAACGTAGTCGGATACCATAAGATATAAATATATATATAAAAAATGGTACTAAATAATTCTTGAGTGCTGTTGTAATGTTCTTAACGAATAATGAAATAGAGAATCTCTCGGGGGCTCTACAGTAGGCTGAAGCAAACCCGGATGTAATTCTGGTACTTGATTAAGTTGGAATCTAAATGAATAGATAGCAATGATTATTTGATTACGTCAATGAATCGGAATTTTTTATTTCTTTTCATTTCCGGAGATAAGAACAGGTAATGAAATACCACGTTGTAACGAGTAGGACGAATTTCAATAAGAAAGGTTATTTTTTTGCATGATTAGAAAATTAGAATTAATTAACTAATGAGGCCCAGCATTAAGCGAAGGTTCAGTCTGATTTAATTTATTCAATAATAAATTTTAATTATTTTATTTCATGAGGGAACAGTTTAATTTTCTGGTTTTTATGTTTAAAATTTCCACGTTGTAAGCAATTGGAATTATGAGTAATATTTAATTCTTTAAATGATTAAATTTAAACAATATATTTTTATTAATTATTTTTAAATTATCATTTTGTCATCCAAAACAATCGTGTGCAGAAAATTTCTGCTTAGACGAGAACTTTGTAAAGTGAGAAAAGCTTTTGAAAGTTTTGACTAAAATTGCCAACATGATCACCAAGTCGCTAAATTTGGTCTCCAAAAATGATGACAACGATGATGCATCAGTAATTCTTTCAATAACTACTTTTAATCAATTAATTTTTCTTAATTGAAATTAAATTATCATCTTAATATCAAGATCAATCGGGTATAGAAAATTTCAGCTCATTTGAGCGCTTTAAAGTATGAGAAAAAATTTTGAAATTCTGACCCGGACATTGTTCAAAGTGAGCAGAAACAAAGTAATATAAAAAAATTAAGTCAATTTCTACTTTGAATAGGCCCAGTGGTCAAGTGGTGGCCTATCGCACTTCCACACCACAGGTCCGGGTTCTATTCACGAGCCGGACAATGTCGACTCAGCCTTCTATCCCTACTGCAGTGGGTCGATAAATGAGTAGCAAGCTTGCTTGGGGGCTTAAAACACTGGGGATTTCGCTTCAGACTGACCATCTGATTGGGACATCTGCTCTTGCACCTCAGCGTCCAAGAGTCACGCATACTGGGATGGGCACAGTAGGCCCTGGCCCTCATAAGCTGTTGATCTACTGAGTTTGATTTTGAGTTCCTACTTTGAATGGATGAAAGGAAAGTATTTTATTAACAAATTAAAAATTTGAATAGGATATATCTTTATATATAAAAATCTTCTGTGCGTTATATGTGACTGAACTCCTCCTAAACGGCTGGACCGATTTTGATGAAATTTTTTTGTGAGTTCAAGTGGATAAGAAAACGGTTTAGATTCACAATTCGGTCCGATATCTCAATTAGTTAAAAAGATATTAATTAAAAACACTAAAAACATTCAACTCAATTTTCACCTGCATTCTTGTAACAACGTTATTGTTATAAAAATAACGTATGGAGGGGTCGAAAGTCGATTTTCAGCCAAACTGGCCAAACCGGGTCTTCATTATTACAAAATTGCAGATGAATAATGCTTTTTAGCGTTTTTAATTAGTATCTTTTCAAATAATCTTTATATGTATAATTCTTCTTTATGCGTGTGTACGGGACTGAACTCCTCCAAAACGGCTGGACCAATTTTGATGAAACTTTTTGTGTGGGTTCAAGTGGATTCGAGAATGGTTTAGATTCACAAGTCGGTCAGATATCGCAATTAGTTAAAAATATATTAATTAAAAACCTTAAAATGCATAGTTCTTTTACCCCTGTGAGCTGTTTGTTCTGCTAATGCGTGGCAAGAAAAAAAAGAATTAAGAGGGGATAATTTTCCGATATTTTTTTTTCGCTGTTTTTAAAATTTCAATCTAATTTTCTATCAAAATCAGACAAAATATAAAGGCAGAATCGGAAATATTATTCATTTCGCCACGATACGGCATATATCTTTATTTATATAATTCTTCTGTGCGCGTGTATGTGACTGAATTTCTCCTAAACGGCTGGACATATTTGGATGATATTTTTTGCTGGGGTTCAAGTAGATTCGAGAACGATTTCGATTCACAATTCGGTCCGATATCGCAATTAGTTAAAAATGCGCCAAAATTACGTAAGGGCGCGCGATTGTTCATAAAAAAATCACGGGCAATATTCTTGAGGCCACTATTTTGAGCGATAAACTTCAAGATGAAGTTGTACTTCTACCACAGATCTCAATGATTCTTTTAGACTCATCTACCCATTCAAATGCTTGCAATTTCCAATTCGCTTGCAATTTGCTATGACCATTAATAATTACAAGGTCAAACGATGACTATTTGTGGCTTAGATTTAGAAAACCTTGCCTTTTCGCACAGCCAATTCTATTTTGCATTTCCGAGGTTTGGTAAACCATAGCATTTTTTTGCTTATACCCCTCAAGGATTAACCAAAAACATTGTACATTCAATGGCATTACAATAAATGAATTTTTTCTGCATTAAAAAATATACCTGTTATGAAAATGGCTCAAGTTTTATCTTTTTTACTCTTTAATCAAAACAAGTTTAAGTTTATTTTCAGAATAGTTTCTATATTCAACTTAGTTCATAGTAAATACATACTCACACACAATCAATAGGTCGAATAGTAGTAACTGTACATGTGATGATGTCAGGTGTTGTAATAACTTTTTTCATAAACAATTTCATCAAAACGATCAAGATTGATCCAACTTATTCAAAAAAGTTTGTAGTTTTCAGATTTAAGACGTGTGTACAGGACAATGTTTGTCGGGACGTTAGTATATATATATATATAGGGAGAGAGTGAACCAATAGAGCAGGATTTGAAAAGAGAGCATGTGATTTGTCTGCATTGTTGTAACAATGCACACTCGGTTTATCTAGTTTGACTGAAAATCGGTAATTAATATTTGAAGGAACTATTTTAACATCAGCTGTCCTGTACTACAAGTTAAAAAAAATGTTTGAACTTGATTGGATGAATAGAAAGTATTTTATTAACGTTTGAAATTTGGACAAGGTATATATATATATATATATATATATATATATATATATATATATATATATATATATATATATATATATATATATATATATATATATATTTATATATATTTATATATATATATATTTATATAATCCAATATAAGAATTTTTTAATATATAATCATATACATATACATACACATATATATAAAATTATACACACATATACATATACATATAAACAAAAATATAAAAATAATCATATAGTTATAAACCTAAGATAACTAAAAGTAGGAAGTAGGCACACAGTATAAAGACAAATTCCTGGCCTTAGGAACCAGGATTGCAGGTTTAAACAAGTTTTGCGGCGCCAACCTTCACCTGTAATTTGTCATACTATGTACCAAGAGAAAAGGAAAGAGTTCTATACGTAAAATTTAATTATTAAGTCATTAAACAAGAATATATGAACATAAACATAACCTACTAAAACGGATTTGTAACGATGGCCGAGAGTGCATTATCGTGTTCCCGCCAAATAGGGAGAGCAGAACCGCATAAAGTTACTTGCGATACGATATAAGAAACGAGTAATTGCGATACGATATACGATAATAAGAAATATATATATATACTTTTAAAAATCAAAAATAAAAATAAAAATCATAAAATTAGCAAAAATTATAATGAAACTCTGAAAAATATATATTAAAGATTTTTAATAATAATAATAATAATAATAATAATAATAATAATAATAATAATAAAAAAAAGCAAGCATGTGGCGCCATCTATTTAATAATTGTAGGATAAATTAGATATTGTCTAAATTTAAAAAATTACAAAACATAATAACAGTAAATAATTACATTAATACAAATTGTATCACAAAAAATCATTAGAAATATAGTTACAAAGAAAATTAGCAGGGTATCCATGTTCAATACAGTGATTAAAAAATTTTTTAAGATTTAAAAAAATATTAGCTTTATCGCTAACTAATACTTTATTGCGATAAATATAGTTAAAAATAATATTTCTATATATAGATATTGATAAATTAGAATTCCAGTAAGGCACTTTGATGATATTAAAATTAAAGGCATCTCTTTTATCATAAATATTAGTATGTAGTTTCAAATCCTTAATATACAGAGATACATCTAGGTAATTTGTTTTGATTGGATTTTTATTAATTTTAACTAAGTTCAAGTAGGACGGATAAAAATTAATAATAGGATTTAAATTATCATTTTTACCAAAAATAATTAAATCATCAATATATCTAAAAATGTAGTAGTCATTATTAATAACATAACTATATTCATAAAAATGTAAATAAAGATTAGCCAAACTATTACTAGCTGGGCCCCCTTGTGGGAGTCCTTTCTCTTGTTTATATAAAGAACCATTAAAACTGATATAATTTTCTTTTAAGGCAAAATCTATGAGAGTTTTAAATTTGTTAAAATTAATATTAAGGTTATACATACTGTGGTTTTCTAAAATTACTTTAATAATATCATATAAATCAATGGAATTGAAAAGATCTTCAAAGTCATAACTATGAACTGAATAAATATTTTTATCATTAAAAAAATCTATAATCTCTTTACTATTTTTAATTATAGCTTTATTACATTGCTGATTAATAAAGTTTTGTATTATATTATGAAGTAATTTGCCTGCAGTAGTAATATATGTTCTAAAACCATTTGTCACAGTTCTAAATTTAACCGGACTTTTATGGAATTTTGGAGTTAAAAAAATATATGGATACTTAATTTTAGGAATACATTAACCTAATTTTTTATAAATAGCAATAATACGATTACTAATTTCATTATGTGAGAAATCTAATTTTTTAAAAGAACCATTATTAAGAAAGTGATCATAAAGAATATTATAATAAAAATACCTACAAATCACAGCATAGTTACCAGGTACTTTATCAATGTAAACTATGATAAAATTCTTTTGTAAATTATAAATTTTCTGTTTGATATCTTTAAAAGTAGTTTCATATTGAGAATGGTAGCTAAAATTCATAAGGTCTTTTAATATATTGTACTTATACTCTTTAGATGCCTCAATAGGTAGTCCAAATTTAATTGCAGATTTTGTAATAAAATTATCTATATCTTTACAAATTTGTTTTTTAACAGTATTGTTGTTATTAGAAACATTTAATCTAAAATTAGTGCCTTTACTCATTATATCTTTTAAAATATTATCATTGATTATATCTAAGTTACCAGTAACTACATGTTTATGAAAACCATCAATAAAATCATTATAGTTTTTACATATACAATCTTCTATATTAATAGAGGGCGAACTATTGTTGTAATTAAAGATAAATCTGCCCATCGTTTTGTTATATTTAAAAGCTTTCTTTACAACAACATTTTCTAACTGGAAAATATATATATATATTTTCCAGTTATATTATTTATAAATATATATAAATATATATATATATTTATATATATATATATATTTATTTATATATATATATATATTTATATATATATATATATATTTATTTATATATATATATATTTTTATATATATATATATATTTATATATATTTATATATATATATATATATATATTTATATATATATATATATATATATATATATATATATATATATATATATATATATATATATATATATATATATATATATATATATATATATATATATATATGTAGGAGAGAGTGAACTATTAGTAGGAATTCAAAAACCAATTCCTTAATATCTATGGAGTAGCTTGAAAAAGACTCCAGAACGCCTCAAACTACAGAATAAATGCACATTTTTATAAACTTTTGAAGAAGAAAAATAAGCGCATCTCATTAAACGTTGGAAAAGGAAGCCAGTCTATGAATACATAATAACCCTTCCATTTATTTTAATTAATAGACTTGTCGGACGTGAAATACCGCTGAGAGCGGAAGACAGAGATACGGCAATGTGTATCCATTTTTCCTTGACCTCTTTCCATAAATAACTTTCGAGTTTATCCCTTGCTGTTTATTGTTATGACTAGGTCACGTGATCAGAAAAGATACAAGAAATAAACTGAATAATTATTCGACATCCAGCGAATGTCTATTAGTTGATATTCCATGTGGAGCAATATGTTATTCTTGATTGAAGTCATTAACAATTCTGAAGGCATTGTTTTGTCCTTATCAGCAAATAAACATTTCTTTAGTTTTGTAAATTTGTGTACTGGATTTATTACAACCAATTCATGTCCGACCATGTGATTTATTTAATGATAGCAATTATTTAAAGAGACAGTGCGATTCATTTGAGAAAAATTGGTCAAAAAATCAATTCAAATTGATTTAGCTTAAATTATTCTTTGCATATTGGACTATAATCTCGCAAACTTGATGGGTGGAGTTATGGTAACTTTTGTGCTCCTTTTTATTCACATTTCAATGGTATAAATAAAACTTTAAACATATTTGTATTAGAAAGAAAAAATCATTAGTTTATCTTTATTAAAAAAAATTCTATGGTGTTTTTTTTCTATATTACCAAATGCTTTGATATTTTTTCTATTTATTGATATTAATTAATGTTATAAAAGTTAGTTTGAATTTTTCAATCAAAAAGCAATGCTTCTTTCTTTAAAAAATAGCTAAATTTAGAATTTAAAATTTTCATTGAACTTCTTCCTTTTATTTTCTTTAAAAAATATCATATCCTTTTTTCTCTTTAAAATACATTTAGAGCCCCCTCCCTCTACCTTATTTATAACCTACCTTCTCTAACTTTTTTATGCAATTAGCTCTATAAACAGTTTTTAATTAATCCAATCAAATATTTCCTATTAATAATATTTTTATAGTTTTTGTTGCTTTAAATTTAAGTTTAATTGTTTTTCGCTTTGAAAAAAATTAAATAAAATTACTTTTTGATATCTAATTTACTTACATCAGTGCAACTCAGTTTTCATTCATAATTTTCGTCACGCCCCCTCCCCCATTATACAACAATTATGTATTGAATACAATAATAATGTACTTCGATGCTAAAGCTATAATGTGACTTTAATTATAAACTGCACAGATTATCAAGATGAGTATTACGAGGTAGGATTCAAAAGATCCCACGGACTGAGCTTATAAAGTAGAAAATTATGCAGCAGAGCGACTACGATAACATTTTTGTGTTACTGTGTGTTCTTCCCCTTTTTTAAAAAAAGTTTATCCCAATTAAATTGGTCGGTGACTCGCCATGGCGTCATATTTTGTAGGTAGATACATTTAGTCATCGGTGAGTGAAAGGAATTGCGTTTGCTGAGCAAGTAATGAATATCAAATTGTGTGATATTGAGACTTATGAATCTTTGAAGCATGTGTAAGATTGTGATGCATTAACGCAAACGTAAGCTTTTGAGTGTCATCGACATTTCAGGGAAGGCAGGGTAAGTGTTGAAGATGACAAAAGCTCTGGAAGTCAAAAGACTTCCCGCACCGCTAAAAACATCGAAAAGGTTTCTGTGGCGGTACGTAAGAACAGGCTTCAAACAATATCAGAACCAGTTGGGATATTCGACCACATGTTAATGGAAACTGTCTAAGGATCTAAACATGCATAGGGTGTGTCAACACATCTGTCGCCCCATGCTAAACGAAGATCTATCTACAGATGAAGTTAAAAGTACATCTCAGGCGGAATTAAAAAACATGGCTAAAGATGGATTCCAGAAACGTTTCAATGACCTTTACAAGGGATGGCAAAAGTTGAGTACTGTTACTCAAGGGTCTTACTTCAAAAAGGAAGATATGCTTCAGCAGGTTAATTGGTATTATTTTTTATGTTATAGTTTCAGTTCGGGAACTTTCACACACACAAATCCTACTTCGTATATTTTGTGTATGACAAGCCCATGGAAGTCACTAGGAGTTACTAAATTTATTTTTAATTTAGTAATGAAAAATTAATTTTCAAATACTCTCCGCCGTACTGATATTTTTATAAGTATCTTATATCAGTGTAAAAAAGTATTTTATTTTTTATTAAGTCAGAACTTATTTCCTTTTGCTTCATTTATTTAGGGGATATGGTACGATTTAAGCAAAAATTTTAATTTAAGAATTTTCAAAATAGTTTTTGTTGGCTCCTATGTTTGTATATTATGTAAAATAGATTTTGTGCCCGAAATTTCATAAAAAAGCTAGCCATTTAATTTTTTGAGGAAAACACTTAAAAAATTTGTGAACTTATTTTAAAATACTACTCCTTCTACAAAAGTTGACTTACATTTATGAAATTTGATTTACATGTACGTCAAACAAAAAGTGGTATGGGTTTTGCGAACACATGATTGGTATTCATACAATACTTCTTTTTATGAATGCTTTTTGAAAATTACTTAAAAAATTTATAAATTCTGAATTCAAATATTTTTTTTAAAAAAATAAGTATTACTTTGAAAATGCATACCAACTTTTGTTACATATATCATTAACAATAGGAAAAAAAGATTTCAAAACATTACACTAGGCAGAATAGCAAAAAAGCCTTAGCATTTTAAATGAAAACAAACTAGTTATTTTATCTTTCTGAGATAAGTAAGTTTAAAGTTTTTATTTGTCATAGGAATATGAATAAAAACGAACGTAAAAAGCTATCATAATTCTGCATTTTTTATGTTTTCTTAGAGCTTTCAAATTTTGTGAGGTTATAGAAAAGTATATAAAGAATAATTTAGGCTACAAAAATTATATATTTTTTTTTACCAGTTTTTTGTCATTTGAATCTTACTGTGTCCCTTTAAATTGAAAATTATTTTAAATATTTTATTTTCGCTTTTTCGATTTGCTCATGCCCTCCACGTAGGGGCTCCACGTGCCAACTTAAGGAGGCACACCCCATAGTTTGAGAAATGCTAATTTACATTATAAATTTACACACAGTATTGAGATATATGATCGTTATGTGTAAAATAATATTTACTCTCTTACGCATAGATTTTCCTTATTATAGAATAGTTCTATATATCCTATATAAAAAATTTATAAATTAAGTTAACCGAAATTTTTACACACTACAGAAACAAATATTGGTTTTTACCCGCATGATTGATTGAACGGAGGGTTACTTGTCGGGTGGAGGGGTATGTCTAGACAATAATCTGGTTTATTTCAAGTGAATATAATTTAGTTAAGTAATTTGTTTGTATATTACAGCACCAAACATATCTTAGATAAAATATAATGTAAAAAATATTTTTTCCGTCTTTAAAATAATTTCTCCCACATTTCTTATTTAAAAAGGACCAAAAAATCCAAATTTTATTAGGTATTTGAAGCGGGAAAAAAAACTTAAATTCGAATAATGGCAACTAAAAATAATAGATTAATGAAAAAAAACTATCATTAATAAGACAGTGTAATGATTATATTTTAAATTAGAAATATATATACAATAAAACCACCAATTTTATTTACAATAATTTTTAAACAATACCTAATTTTTAAGTAACCTTTACCGTTTATTATGTGTTGTTGTTTTTCTTACTTAAGCTACCTGATTATCTGTAATATCAGACCAAAGCCCACGAAATTCATAGTGGCAAGATTTTTGCGCCTGTCGTAATCCGTAGCTTTGAACACCATGCAGGAGACAGGACTATTTGGCTCAGTTCCATCCCAATTTAGAGGCAGAACAACCTGGGGATGGTCAGAGGCCTCCCAACTGTCTTCCCCTTCTACCAACCTTACGAGAGTACTTGGGTTTATTTAGAGTACCTCCATGCCGCAAAGGCACTATACGTCCATGCCATCTGTGGGACTCGAAGCCAGGGCCTAGGGCCCAGCAGTCAGCGTCACCAACCACTATACCATATGGGTGGCTATTCATTATGCTACAATAAGTAGCAGATGTGAAACAGTTTGCTTAGCATTATTTTTTAATTTTTTTGACTTCCATTATTCTTGAGTCACATACATTTCAATACTTTCTTAAGAAATATAAAGTCTCCGTGATTATAATAAATGTAGTATACTTAAAAGTAATTATAGTTACCTAACAAATTACTGAACATAACGTTTCTAAATAAATTGTTAAATCTAGTACACTAAGTTCTCATATAAAAAAACTTGGTACACTCAGATTTAAAGAATCAGTTCAAGAAGCAATATATATAGGTATATATATTTCTTCAAAAGTAAACAACATAAATACGACTTTTGTTGAAAAAGGTCTCGGCAAGGGTACCACTTCCAAGCAGAGTAGTGGTCCCCAACCCTCGTAAACGGACCGGTACATGTCCGGGGACCAAATGGTACTGGGGTTCCCATGGGGCATTAAATTATTTAAATTTTAATTACTGTGGGGTATTTTTCTCAAGTTCGTGCAATTTTCCTTGAAAATCACTTTATATTCCATATTAAAAATCACTTAATATTCATTTTGTAGTGTAACTGTATTTTATTTTAAAAGTATATTTATATACAATTAATTTAAAATTATTAAATCAAAGCAATCAAATATAAACAATCAACGTATCTCTCCCCTTCAGTGGGCCTTGGTAACATTAATTAAAGTAGACCGGTCCGCGACGATAAAACGGCTGGGAAGCAATGAAGCAGAGGACCAGACATTGCATTTTACTCACAGTCTATAGACCCAAAATAATAGTAAACCAGTTTTGAATTGGATTCTATTTGCTTCACTGCCGAAAAAACATTTTTGACAAAAATATCGCGTTTATGGACCAAGTGAGATTACTACTTCATTAAGGTATCCGACTTCTTTCGGAACCGTGATTTTTTAAAAAAGCACATAATGATATTTAGTGTCATTTAGATTAGAATACATTTATAAAATTGTTTTTAGAACATTTTGACACAAAAAAAAAATATTTAAATACAATATTTCGGCAAAAAATTAACTTAGAATAACCTTTTTTCTGAATGTTCTCCTTTTGTGCAAAATGCTTCTCTTATAATAATAGTTTGCATGTATATAGCTCAAACCTCTGTACAGAGGCTCAACTATGACCAACTGAACAACCAATTGAAATAATAATCGGCGTTTTTTTCTTAAAATTTCTCCCCTCTGTTGTCGTAAAACCTGGCTAAACTCACTTCTAAGATATATACTTCAAAAATTCTAGTTGAGCCTCCGTACAGAAATCTGAGCGAGATACAGGCAAAATATTATTATAATAGAAGCAATTTTCACAAAAGGAGAATATTTTGAAAATGGGTCATTCTATGTTCATTTTTTGTCGAAATATTGTTCTTAAATATTTTTTTATTGTAATACTATTCTTAAAATAATTTTTTTTAAATCGGTCAAGAGACAAGGACGACACCTGAATTGTTACCCCACTTTCCAAACTACCTAGGCAATTTGAAGAATTCAAGCTTTAAAGTGAAGATCTAACGAACGTCAGCCCCTCTCTACTTAGCATATTTTTTCAATAGTAGTAAATGTATAGGAGTAAGTTTAGCGACAAATACGGTCGCCATTGTCATTACATTTCTAAAATTGGCACTGAATATAGCCGCATCTAGAAAAAGTCTAAAAAGCTGTAAGTTGATTATTTTGAAGAGAGATCCGGAATGTCTCCTAGATTGATTTTCACGGCCTATATGAGGGGCATACAGGGAAGCAGCATTGGAGTGAGTGAGTGAATATTAACGTCGCATTGTGTTAAGCTACACTAGGGCTTTTGGCGACGGACCTCTTAATTTTGAACCATGGTCAGGATGAGGACGACACCTGAGTTGGCACCCCCTCTCCTAACTACCACACAACACCAATAGGAAGAACGCTCCCCTACATGGCGGGTCTTTAGTGGTACCGGGCTCGAACTCGTGACAGGACAGCCGCGATCCGATACCTTGACCACTAGGCTACCGCGGCACAGCAGCATTGGAGTCAAAACCTTAAGAGAAACTGTACGTTTTCATTTTGCTAGTGGTTCTTAAACTGTAGTCCATGGACCCCCGGGGTTCTTAGCGTCTTTCTAGGGAGTTTGCGAAAGAGGGTAATTTAATTTTATGATTTCTCTCTTTTATAAACTCTGAAAGGCTTGGTGAAAAAATGGAAAGATGTGACATACTACACAAGATCAGTTAATTCCTTTCTACGTAAAATTATTATAACACGATCTAGAAATATTAATTTAGTTTTTCTTTTTTACTTTTTGCAACTGAATAGCCATTAAAATAAAGTAATAATTTCAAAAAATAAAGTAAAAACACACGCGCCCAAGATTAAAAACTAAATTCCTGAAAGCGTAGAACCCGAATTGAGACAGCCGATTTCGAATTTTTTACCTTGTAAAAGTAATGCAACAACATCCATCTCATTAAAATATTTTAATTAATACAGTTAAGCACATTATTTTGATTATTTCAAAAATAATTTATTTATTGAGGATTTTTTAATTAAAATATAACATATAATTATATATTATAATAATGTATTTTAATTAATATACTCGTACACACACATATAACGGTATTCTAATGTAATATATTACGATACATATATATAATATAATTTATTATCAAAAATAATTTAATTAAATATTTTATTAATTTTTGACATATATTTATTGGAAATAAGTGTCTTGTAATACTTTTAAAATTAAACGTTTGACATTTCGTAAAAGGGAAAAAAAGATGAGTTTAAAATACCTGTATAAGGAGCAGAGACAGTCTCAGGATTATTGATGAATCACTCAGCCATGTACAGAGTCAGGGAGAGGTGGAAAAATCTTGGGGGTCCACAATGTCAGGCTTATACATAAAAGGAGTCCGAGGTGAAGAGAGTGTTCTAGAATGAATTGTGACTCCCTCAAAATGAAGCTGCCTGTTAAATGCACGGGTCTTTCAGCATTTGGAGGACGACCAAACACATAACAATATACATGTTTCTAAAGGGTGTTTTTTTGAGAGGTATAGAACTTTAAATTGCAATAAAACAACGATGTGTTATTCGATTGACATGAATTTTTTTTATTCGAAAGATAATCTTGTGGCATTACATTTGAAATATGATTTCTGGCATAGGACTGCCACGGCTGGCTCGGATGTAGTCCAATCTGGACGTCCAATTTTCGATGACTTTTCCCAACATTTGTGGCTGTATATCGGCAATAACACGGCAAATGTTGTCTTCCAAATGGTCAAGCGTTCGTGGCTTATCCGCATAGACCAATGACTTTACATAGCCCCACAGAAAATAGTCTAGCGGTGTTAAATCACAAGATCTTGGAGGCCAATTCACAGGTCCAAAACGTGAAATTAGGCGGTCACCAAACGTGTCTTTCAATAAATTGATTGTGGCACAAGCTGTGTGACATGTTGCGCCGTCTTGTTGGAACCACAGCTTCTGGACATCATGATTGTTCAATTCAGGAATGAAAAAGTTAGTAATCATGGCTCTATACCGATCACCATTGACTGTAACGTTGTGGCCTTCATCGTTTTTGAAGAAGGATTCCACCAGCCCATAAAGCACACCAAACATTTAGTTTTTCTGGATGTAACGGTGTTTCGACATACACTTGTGGATTAGCTTCACTCCAAATGCGGCAGTTTTGTTTGTTGACGTAGCCATTCAACCAGAAGTGCGCTTCATAGCTAAGCAAAATTCGCTTATGAAAATCGACCATTATTTTCGAAATAAAATTGCACAATTTGAAAGCGTTGTTCAGGCGTGAGTGTATTCATGATGAATTGCCAAACCAAACTGAGAATAAATCACTTGACAGCTGTTAAATCGGTCGCCATCTTGGAAAGTAATGCCAACTTCAACTTCTATACCTGGAAAAAAAACACTCTGTATAAATAGGCTAAATCTCTGTTATTATGTTTATTTACATGTCAAAACGCGAGCGAAATTCCGCGTTCAGCATTGCGAAAGAATCTAATTGCGATGTAACTGGTGACAACAAATTCTCACGACGGAAATTAGGGAATGCAAGAAATAAAATTACATTTACTGTTACCTTGAAATATAATTCATTCTTGCTACACACATAACTGTTAGTAGCCACACTATACAGGGTGTTCCAAAAATAACGCTCAAACTGCACAGCTAGAATCCTCTTTGGAGTACATTAGTCTAATAGACCGGCCACTGGATTGTGAACGTGGAGATCCGGTTCTGTGGCCGTCCTGATTACCATATCTCCCAACATTGAACCTTTTGTATGAGGTCATCTTAAGAAATTGGTGCTTCGAGATAAAGTGACTCTTCATAAACGGAGGAAATCACTCGTAAACATGCTGCTTGTACTTTGGGGGGCACCAAGCTGCAGCAGCTTGTGCTCTCATCCATGTTGCTGCACTCAAAAGCCTATCCGATATGCATGGTTGACACTTTGAACATCTGCCTTTTTATATATTTGCAAATACTGCTGCTGATTTGTCCAATTCGGCTATAACGCTCTGCTTAGTTTTTCGTAAACTATGGATAGAATAGGTACAGTTCTTTTGATATTGTTTATGTACTTTCGAGGAGGAATCTGGATGCTTAGAATTTAGACCCTATTTTTGGGACCCCTGTATAAAATTTAACTCTAGGTACAGAATAAAACACTGTCGGCTATCTGACCGCTAGTCTGTGTGTCTATTTGTTTGTCAGACAGTAGTCTGTTACTGTCTGCCTGTCTGTGATATACTGTCTAACTACTAGTAAGAACACAAAATTAGGCATGCTTAATAGGCATGATAACACTGATTCTGCTATTTTCAGTAATATATACATTAAAAAATACAAAATTAATAAGTTTATATAAAATAAAAAGAAAAAAAATCAAAATATATGAAATAATTTATTTTTATTTAATGCTCAAAAGTTTCCCTCTTAAGAAGTGTAAATCATAAATGTGTTTTTTTCCAAAACCAACAAATGGAGGCAAAACATTGAAGCACTATACCATTTTTTCACAAAAACGTCATAAGTCCTTTAAGAAACTTTTTACATCCCCAGAACTTAGCACACTTTCAGTAAACCACACAACTGTTGGAAATTAAATGTACAACTCGCTTAGTTTTTCGTATAAATGTATTGAAATATATTGATATTTTAGCAGTAACTTACAAATAAAACATATATTATTTACAATTCAAAGTGGCATTAAACAAATTAGAAATATTTTAAATATTTAATACTACACTTCTGCTTTTAACCCTTTTTTGCATGATTTTTTTCTTTTTCAGGGAAAAAAAATTAGAGTTATAAAATTCATGTTCTAGATTAAAGGAAAAATGTTTAAAAACAGTCTAGGTAAATATATAATATAAAATAATTAAAAAACTGTATGATGGAAACATTCATCATCAATCAAATTCCCATTTTAAGCTTAGTACAAAATAAATAAAAAATATATATCCTTGTATCATATTTATTCCTGATGATGATTAAGAAAATGCAATTCTTCGTTTTCAATTCCTGCTATTAGCTCACACTTTTCCTATGTATATTTATATATATTGTTTAAAATTTCAAACGTTAATAAAATACTTTTTATGCATGCAGTCAAGTTCAAATACATTTTTTTAAACTTGTAGTGTATGACACGTGATGTTATGCAGTTTTTAAAAATATCGATTAATTAATTAAATGTAATTAATTTTAATTTTAGTTTTATATGGAAGGAAAAAAAATTCCACTTAACATTATGATTCTGTCATACGTATTTACATATTTCTATTAATTGTAATTATTTAATAAAAAATAAATAGAATAAACTTTTTCTGTGTTGTTCTAAGCAGGTATTGACTTAAAGCATTTTTTTTCTATTACTTGTTTATCATTATTCTAATTTCATTTGCATGACGGTACTCGTCGTCAGAATTTTCGTCATCAAGACCTTCTTCTAATAGCCAACTACCTTCTAACGGTTCCAAGTAATCTTCAATGTCCCTCTCTTCTAAATTTCTCTGCAAAAATAACATAAAATAAACGTATAATAAAAGACATTTTCGTCATACATTAGAATTGAAACAACTGCATAATAATGTAAATTTCTATCACATGGGTTTGGAAAGATTTTTTAGGGTATTCGATATAAATTTCACAGAAAATTACAAAAACACACACAAACATACAAATGTTTTTCCACTCATCATCGCTTTTATTAGCAAAAAAAAATTTTAATTAGTTGTAAAAATATTCAAGAAATCGCGCGTTTCTTTCAACCACAACAAACGACAGAATGACAAGTTCAAACTCATTATAATGATTGTTACATGTATTTTTTTTTGACAGCTACGTTCTTTGTACCGCAATAGTTGTGAAAAAAGCTTCCAACAACAACCAATTTACAGTACATTTGTTTTGAGCAGAACGTTTTGTTCACTATATTTTATGATGTGAATTTTTATCATTATACAAAGAAGGGGCAAATTAAAATCAATATTTTATTCAAGATTAACTGAAAATTTAAAACAAAATTTATTCATGATCATTTCTTCTAAGGTATTCGACTACGTTCGGAACCATGATTTTGCATAAACGTACAAACTCATACTTTTTCAATTCCAACTATTAGTTCAATCTCTCCATATATATATCCATTTATACATATATATCTTGTTCAATTTTTCAATATTTAATAAAATACTTTTTATTCATCCATTGAATATCAAATGAATTTTTTTAAACTTGTGTGAATAACACTTGACGTTAATACAGTTTTTATCAAATTTTAATTCAGAAATTAAATTTTATTTTTTAATTTTAACTATAATCTGCGTTATTTTTCTGACGAAGTTACAAAATTGCACCGACAGATGGCACTAGTTAGTTTTTCAAACGAATTTTTTTTTGGCTTTAAATATATTATTTAAACTTGTAGCGGATGACACTTGATGTTGATACAGTTTTTTCAAATATTAATTTGTTAATTAAATTTGATTAACTGAAATAAAATTTTTCTTTTTTGACCGAAGTGGGAATTAACTTAATATTTTTTATATTACTTGTTTTAAATATTTAGTGACACTTAGATTAGAATACACGTATAAAATTGTCTTAAGAAATTTTTACAATAAAAAATTATTTAAATGTGATACTTTGGCAAAAAACGAACTTAGAAATATTTATATTCAAAAGATATTTCTTTTTAAATTCTTCTATTATAATAATAATTTGCCTATATATAGCTAAGAACTCTATACAGACCCTGAACTAGGATTTTTGGAAACATATCAGTAAAAAGTGGATTTATTTATACATTATTATATCCGAGTGAAAACATTTAGCAAAGAAAAAAAATACCAAATATTATTTTATTTAATACTAACTCATAAAATAATCTAAATTTTTCAAGAATTCTAGTTCACACTCTGGAGAATTCTTAGCTATATATATATATATATATATATATATATATATATATATATATATATATATATATATATATATATATATATATATATATATATATATATATATATATATATATATTGAGAGGCAAATTATTATTATTGAAATATTTGTCATAAAAGGAGAATGCTTTGCAAATAGGTAGTTCTATGTTCATTTTTCAACAAAATATTGCATTGAAATAATTTTTTATTGCAATAATATTCTGAAAACTATTTTATATGTGTATTCTAAACTAAGTTAAAATAAAGATTTTAAAAAAATATTCGTTTTTACACTCTTGCAAAATTACGGTTCCAAAAGCAGTCGGATACCTTAAAAAATACTTATGAGATATAAAAAATCTAAAACCAATTAAAAAGGCTGTAATAGATTAAACATTTTCAGAGAAAAATGATTTTAAAACCGGAATAATAACTGGTTTTTCATAGAACTATTAGTTTAAGAAATCCGTCATTTTTCTCCTGAAAACCTTCCACATATCATTTTTTTACCTCAGTAAAAGCAAAACGTGACTTATTTTTAATCTAAAAAAAAAGCTACTGAATAAAAAAACGAGAAAAAAATAAATTATTCCGAACACACAAACATTTTAAAGTGATTTCCAAACGTTTAAAACAAACCAACATTCTCGTTTCGCGCGAATGGAAAGGAAAACGTTTGCTCTCCGTCGGAACAACTCAACCCTGCCTCGATTTAAAACATGAGGAGAAAAAAAGATGTTCTATCGATCGGCGCATGCGCACATCAGCCACACGTGGACGCGCGAGAGTAGGGAGTAGCAAGATAGCTAGAGAAATGGGAAAGCCGTCGACATGGGATGTAACGTTAGTAAAGATGTAAAAGTTGAAGATCAAGGCAATGCCGAAAATAAAGATGACGGTAAGCCAATTATTTATTATTTTAAATTTAGAATTGAGTGTCATTGTATCTTTTTCCAAGTACAATCATGTTTTAGTATTTTTCACCACAATTTGGAACTTTTTGAAATGTTTTTTGGAACGCGCGAAACCGAGGAAAGCGAAGATGAGAAAGAAGTACTGCCAGTGTGCGGTGGCATTTTGACTTAACCTGATGCATGTTGTAAAGACGCTCGTTTTGATGTTGGAAGGAATTTCTTGGGAAGAATTGCGTGTTCTTTTAAATAATCGTTTGGGTTTAAAACGTTTTTCTCGAATTTTTTAATCAATGCTATGTAAAATTCGCGGAACAAATTTAAAATTTTAAGTTTTATTTTAAAAGTTTAAGGGAATATTGTGAAGCATGCGCAAAAAGGTAAAATGAAACGGGATTGTCGTGCTCAAAAATGGTCTGAAAATGGCTTGTTTTTTGTTCTAAAAATGACCGTCGTTCTTGTTGTAGAATATTCTAAAATTACAATTAAAGAATATGAGGTTTTGTTAGAAATATAGTTTTTTTAAATATTTTCTGAATTTGTTTTTTGATTGTTTGAATTGCGAAATTAACGAAAATTGAATTTCTGTTTTTCGTAGTCAATTTCTTGTTATAATAAGATTTTTTTTCAGAAAAAGTTATCGTTATTTATTAATTGTAACTTTTGCAAATATTATCAAAAAAGGAATAATATTCACGTTTTTAGTAAGGAAAATAAATTTTACTACAAATAAAAAAAAACATATGTCTCTGTTCATAATAAATTGTAACAATAGAAAAAAATTATTTTTAAGATTTTTAGCTGCATAGAATTCAAAATTTTTTTAACGGAAATCGTACGATTTATAAAATATCTTTGATTTAATGGTTTTTAATTTTTGCTTTTTATTATTTATATGTATTACGTAAAAAAGTTTTTGTGTTCAAAAATACTACAAAAAGCTAATCATTTAATTTTTTCGATACAAATTTAAAACTTCATAAAGTGAATTTTAAAAGCGACCCCTCTTACAAAAATTGAAGCACATGTATGAAGTTCTATATTTAAGGGGACTTTGAAATTTGCATAACAAAGTTAAAATGGGTTCGAGATAACGGGATTGTTATTCGTAAAATATTTTTTTAAGAACGTTTATAGAAAATTCTTTAAAAAGAATGAAAATCTAATTCAATTATTAAAAAAAATATTGCTTTGTTTCAAAGACGCACACCAAATTTTGTTGCATGTATTAATAGTAATAGAATTAAACATGAAAGTATTTGGCGTGACAGGAAAAAGTCTCCGCATTTTAAAGGAAAAAAAACTAGGGATTTTTTTCTTTCCGGGATAAATCACTTTAAAGCTTTTATTGGTCATTTGGATGTGAATAAAAACAAACATGAAGGCAACACAGTACGATTGAATAGACAAAAATCGGTCAAAAAATCAAATCTATTTTTTTAGTTTAAATTATTCTTGATATATTTTTCTATAACCTCACAAAATTTGAAAGCTCTAAACCTAAAAAAACGCAGAATTATGATAGCTTTTACATTCGTTTTTATTCATATCCTTACGGCAAACCAAAACTTTAAACTTACTTATCTCAGAAAGATAAAACAACTAGTTACTTCATTTAAAATGCTAAGGCTTCTTTCTATAGTGCCTAATATGATTTGAATTTGTTTTATGTATTGCTAATAGTATATGTAACAAAAGTTGGTATGGATTTTTGAATCAAAGCAATGCTTATTTTTTAAAAAAAGTAATTGAACTCAAAATTTATACTTTTTAAAGGAATTTTCAATAAGCATTTAGAAAAAAATGTATTGTAAATGTACCAATCACACACATGTTTTTGCAAAACGCATACAAACTTTTGTTATACATAGTTTGACGTACTAGTAAATCAAATTTCTTGTGTGTACGTTAATTTTTGTAGGGGAGGAGTAGCATTTTAAAATCACTTCACAATTGGATTGTAGAAAATAATGTAAAATAAATAAAGTAAGCTAATTTAAGCAAATTGTTTTAAAAAAAATTGTGACCGATCTTTTTAATTGAATCGTTTTGTATCATCCTGTTATATTTTAATTCAATATTTTATTGTTTTGGAAATTAAGATTAGAAATTTAAAATTATTATATGAATGTATCAGAATAAATAATTTTATTTCAATTTGATAAAATTTTTAATAAAAAAAGACATGTGGTGCATATTAATACAGGGTACATTGAGAGCAACACTGTCAAAATATTATAATATTTTCTTCAAATTACATTTTAGTGGAATTCTAGCATCTTTGTACAGAATAGAATTACATTCTTAAATTGAAATTTATGACAAATATAAGGAAAGTAAACTTTTCTGTATCATATACATATGACACATAATATACACCACAATATTTTCCCTTTATTTCTTAATTGCGATTTCTTCTTTTCAATACAATAATTTTTTTTAAAAAAAAATTTGTGGATTAGTATAAATGATGCTTTAAAAACTTTACAATGGGGTTTTTATATACATGACATTTAATTTTTTTTATAGAGAATAAGCACTAATTCAATAAACACTTTTAAAAATTATAGCCTTTTTACATGTTTTGAAACGGTTGTACACACAATTTTAATGTTGCCTAACAACTAAAACTTATTTATTAAAATATTAAGATTTAACATCTTAAATTATATTATTTAATATTTTATTAGTTATTACTTAGTTATTTAGAACCATACCCAAAACCTTTTTCTCATATTTGATATTATATGATGAAATTTCCAGACAGAAAATACTAAACCTGAATACATTAATAATAATTTAAAGAATTATACTTCTTTTTAAGCTCTAACATTTATTTAATATACTGCTTTAAACAGGTTTTTATACTAAAAATATAATTTCAAAAAGTTTTACAGGAATTTGCCATTTTTTTAAATAATTTGCACTAATACTATATTGGGTTCTGAATGAAGTAACACATGAAAAAATAGTATGTGACTTAATGTGGGAAGAGAATAAATTATATATTATTTTATTGTATTGTGTTACATCGGTTGCGGTTGATGGGTTTCAAATACAGGGAATAAACTGCTCATTTTAGTTGTAAAGTAACGTCGAATATTGAATACCCTCTGCAAAATAAAATTTTGGGCCCAAAACCATATCTTACAAAGGATTGAAAAAACAAACATACTTGGCGCATCAGTCAGGCTTTGGGTCCCCTAGAATCAGAGGCATAGGCGATACGGGGGATGCAGAGGTGTACATTACGCCACTGAATTTAAGCCTGTCTTCGCTTAATGTCAAATAGTAGAGCCTAATTTCAGAATATTTTTTCACATATAGAAGAAGGAAAACATTAACATTATATTCTGGCTTTGCTAATCTATAGAGAGTGGCACTTTCTTTTATCTGAAATGATTTATTTTTTATCTGAAATGATTTATTTTTTTTATCTGAAATGATTTATTTTTAACCGTTGTTTTATCTGAAATGATTTATTTTTTTATCTGAAATGATATATTTTTAATCGTTGTTTTATCTGAAATGATTTATTTTTAATCGTTGTTTTATCTGAAATGATTTATTTTTTTCTGGTTTAAAATGTGTGTTGCATTCTTCATCCAACACTTTAATAAAAAATTAACTATTCCCTTACGTGTTAAAATAGGGAAAAAAAGTGTTTATAGAATATTTAAAAATTATGAAAGCGTTGTGTAACAAACAGATGTATAAATTATAATGTTGCAAATTTTCGTGAAAATTGAGTCATTTTTCTACCTGAAAATATGCTCAGGATCTCATAAATTTGGCGAAGACAGTCTTAACATAGTTTTGAGTTGATCAAATTTTTATTCTGAAACTCCGTAGTGAATAAAATACATTTCATTTTATATAAAAACTAAATAAATGTCCACTCATATATCCCCAATAGCAAAAAATCTTAGTTCTACGAAGCATAGAAAATAGCAAAGCAAAAAAGTAGTCACATATTGCATTTGGCGAGTGAAACAAGTAGTCACTGCCAACTCCTATTCCGATCCATTACAAAGTTCTCTGTAAAAACATTGAAATAATTTCAGAAGATTCTAGAGATACCTCATATCTTCAAAGAATTGAACTAACTCCTTCTAGATTTATCTTGGAGCATCTAACTTTATCGGGAAATTTGGTGACATTTTGCTATCAAATTTATTGCCTATTCAGTATTATTGACAGATATATTATATTCTTGCCAACAGACCATCTTTTCGGCTACAAAAACTGTACAATCCGTCTATAATTAATACATATTTTAAAAGCTTTTCAAATAATCATGCCCAGATTTGCTTCTAGGAATCAAATTTTGTCACAAAATTTGGCAACATTTGGAAACTAAATATTTAGTTAAAAATGTATCGTTAATCAATATTTAACATCATTGATGCATGAGAGTACTCTCACTTTACTTACAAACAATTTTTCCGGCCATAAGGCTCTTTCGGCAGGGAAGAGAAAATAATTTAAATTTACTGTTAACTATTGTAAGAACAGAATGTTCTCAACTCCATAGGCGAAAGTTTTAAATCGCTGTGAACTGAAGTAACGCAGATACTGTTAACTTGTAAATAAATTTTTAATGACTCTCAGATCGAAAAGAAATGTATATTTATTTAATTATATTTTCACATTTTGTGGTATAATTTATTTTTTCCTAAGACACTTTTTATTCTGAAGAAATAAAAATGTTTATGTAATTCCCTTAATTTTCAAATTTTTCAAAAATTATTCGATCTTATTTATTATTTTATATATTAATACATTTGATTAAAATTAAGTATCCGGAGCAGGTTAGTGGCTTTGGTGACTTTAAAAAGAGGTCAAAGAATTCTCCTTTCAAGAAGACTAAACCTAATGTTTCAAAAAAGCTTGCAGTACAAAATATTATTCTAGAACAACTAAAAATTTGAAATACTTAAATTTGGCATACATCTTGCACTTTGATGTTTTTGGGTGCCTTAAGGGATTTCATTTTTCATTAAATTCTATCTTAAAAAATTTAAAAAATCTTATATTAGTTTCAATAACGGATTATAATAATAATAACTTCAGGATATATCATAAATTTTTCTAAAGATTTAACATTTTTAAGGTTTTTAAAGATGTTTAATTAATTTATAATAGAAAACTATACTCGTATTTTGTATGTGCCTTACGCGCAGAATTGGCAACCATGTGCTTCCTTTTATATTATGTCGCCAATATGGCTGCGGTAATACGTAAGTACCATATTTTCTTATTACATACTCTGTCAAGAAAAAAATAGACATGGAACTATTAAATTAATTAAACATAAATTTGTAAAAAGAAGTATTTTCTCTCTTTTTAAAAAAAAATTAATTGAAGAATATTTATTACATGACTATTTTTTTTCTAAAGTTCCAGAATGAGATGCAATTAACACTTGAGAATAAGATTGTCTTCCAATTTTTCTCGTGTGCTATAATTTCTTCACTTTAATCATTTTTCAAGGTGTTGTTGAAGTAAAAAGAAGAATGAAAGTTTTAGTAAGTAATTCAAGCAAGAAAGAAAGCTTCTCAAATTAATTTTTTAAATTAAACTTCCGATTAGATAAAGGAAATTGATGACATTCTCGAAGAAGCATGTCTTTTTTTTAGAACTACATTTCCCACCATCAGAATACTCTGGTTAAGGATTTCTTCTCTCATAAAATAACCAACCCCCTTTTTCTTTAGAAAATAAAAAATAAAGTGGCTAATTCTGAATGAAAATTTAATTTCACCTTTTGATTAGATAATATTTTAAATTTAAATTTGGAGAAAAAGAAATTATCTAACTAATTAAAAAAATTATTGTAATTTATAATTAATATTAGTTAATTAATACTTTAAATATTTTAATTAATATTATATATATATAGAATAATAAAATAATGAGTGAGAAATATGTATTACCTAAAAGGTCAAAAAAGACAGAAATTGGATTCCAAGAAACATAACGATTGAAGATACAGAAAGAGTCTTTGGACTAACATGGAGACCTATTATGATTTCTAAAGCCGCCACTGAATTACGCCAACGATTTAGGTTAAGCTACTTTATGGTACCACCTTCCCCATACAGCACATATTTTCTTCCACATAATACAAAAAACCTAGCCATAATGAAAAATTAGGCTTATTTCTATCATCACACGTGGATGAAACACCAGACAGTGAAATAAAAATGAAAGAATGAATAGAGAACAATAAGCAACAATATATATATATATATATATATAGTCAATCATACAGCCAGGCAGTATAGTTTAGAAATAAGTCAGCAACAGTGGAAACAATAGCAAACGAAAGAGTGTTTTCTTTCCAGGTATAGAAGTTTAAGTTGGCATTACTTTCCAAGATGGCGACCGATTTAACAGCTGTCAAGTTATTTATTCTCAGTTTGGTTTGGCAATTCATCAAAACGATCATCAAGCAAGGCGTAGATTCGTCGAATGGGCCCAAAACGAGATTGCCGTTGTTCCTGATATTCATAAGCGAATTTTGTTTAGCTATGAAGCGCACTTCTGGTTGAATGGCTACGTCAACAAACAAAACTGCCGCATTTGGAGTGAAGCTAATCCACAAGTGTATGTCGAAACACCGTTACATCCAGAAAAAACTGACTGTTTGGTGCGCTTTATGGGCTGGTGGAATCCTTCTTCAAAAACGATGAAGGCCACAACGTTACAGTTAATGGTGATCGGTATAGAGCCATGATTACTAACTTTTTCATTCCTGAATTGAACAATCATGATGTCCAAAAGGTGTGGTTCCAACAAGACGGCGCAACATGTCACACAGCTCGTGCCACAATCGATTTATTGAAAGACACGTTTGGTGACCGCCTAATTTCTTGTTTTGGACCTGTGAATTGGCCTCCAAGATGTTGTGATTTAACACCGCTAGACTATTTTCTGTTAGGCTATGCAAAGTCATTGGTCTATGCGGATAAGCCACAAACGCTTGACCATTTGGAAGACAACATCCGCCGTGTTATTGCCGATATACGGCCACAAATGTTATAATATTCATCGAAAATTGGACGTCCAGATTGGACTACATCCGAGCCAGCCGTGGCAGTTCTATGCCAGAAATCATATTTAAAATGTAATGCCACAAGATTATCTTTCGAATAAAAAAAATTCATGTCAATCGAATAATACATCGTTGTTTTATTGCAATTTAAAGTTCTATACCTCTAAAAAAACACCCTTTATTAGCTTAGGAACTAATTGTACATTTAAACATGTTTCTTGGCCACCCAACTTTCACCGGTAATTTTACTTTACTTCTGTGTTATAGGGAAAGGAAATAGGACCTTGAATATGTCATTAATAATAGAAAATTAAAATTAAATATAATGTCGCTAATATTTACTAAAATTAATAAGGAATATATTTCAAAATATACTTGTTTAAAGTAGAAAATTTAACTGTATATTAATATAAAGTGCTATTAAAACATTTAATATACCCACAACAAATCGTCATTTTAACTTTCCTCTGATTTACAGCCGTCTCAGAATAGCACCGCATGAAAGTAAAAAAAATTATAATTTTAGCTTTGTATATTTTATAATCTAAATTATATTTTATAATGGAATTTTGGTAGGAAGAGTATAAGAAATCAATCAAAACAAGGCAATTATAAATTAAAATATACTTAAAAATATTTATTGGATTGCATTATCATGTGCCTGTGTGCTGTAGAAAATTAAAAACATAATTGAAAGAAATTATCGAAACAATAATAAAAAAAGCTATGAAAAATACGAAAATAAAAAAACTAACTTCTTAGAAATGTAACTACAAAGAAAATTATAATAAAATACTCATGTCCTATGTATTAATTAATAAGCCTATTAAAGTGTAGTAGGATATTTGGTTTATCACTAACAAACTCATCGTTACGATTTATATAGTTATTAATAATATATACAAATACAAATTAATTAACATGTGAGCATAATTTGTTACAGAAATTTACTTTTAATTAAAGGCAATCATAAAGCGAGAGAGAAAAAATTTTTCCTATGTAAGCCAATAAAAAATACTATAATATGCTCCATGCTGAAAAAAAACTTAGAAAGGGAATGTAAATCAAATTAATCTTTTCTTATGTTGGGGAATGCACCAACTTAAAATTTGAATCCGATTTGCAGAAAGTAAGCATTAAAAAATAGAAGCAAAATAGAAATTATTATTATTATATATAATACATAACACTTACTCTTATTTATTAGGAACGCATCAAAATTTGATGAAAATAAGCCACAACATTATCATTAAATAAATTTACAGAGCGTTCAACATCTTCTTTGGGTGTTTTTCCCTATTCGAGTCAAAAATTCCCGATGCTTTCAGCAGTTCTTTTATTATGTTAGAAGTTTTTTGTGTGTTGTCGTTCAATATACCTTTTCTGACAGACTTTTCTCTAGTACTTCTTGCTATAAAGCACTTAGTAAACCCATAAGTTCTTTGGTGGTTAGTTCTTGGCTGTGATGTTCCTGAAGCCCATCGATATAACTATTGTCCACCTACACTCTAGATCTTGGCCATGGACACCATTTCGTTTTTTGTCTATAGTTGCTTCCCAATTAATATTTCTTGACAGATAAAGATGTCATGATACTTCATCTTCTTGTTGGGTGAGGTGGAAATTTCACGGATCGTTCAGATTCACCAGGGGATCCAAATACAATAGGAATTGAAAAGCCATTAAATCAGACACGAAATAATAGCAAATCGATATTTACAGTAATTAATTTAAGTGTGAGAAACAAATACTTGTTAAGCAGACAAGACAAAATAAGTATTGAGTAATCATGGTTACTTATCTGAAATGAGATGGAACGTATGAAACTCACCAAAGAGAAATCCATCATTATGTTCCAATAGCGACTATAATTCAGGAGTTCACAAATGTGCCTATTTGTCCACGTAACAACTTATCCTCATCTTACTGATTAATTATATGCTATTAAGTAGTAATATTCGTTTACGGAGTGGAGTTCTTCTAGCTCAAGGTGTCAATTTAGATGTATAGGGAAAACCCAATTAAGAGAGGATAAACCGCTTGGTTGTCATAGTTACAAATGATCCGTCTCCTTGAAACCAACATGACAGTCTTAGAAACGCATCCTCAGATTACCCATTGGTTGTCACGTAATCCTAGTAAATTCCCTTTATTCTTTGTTTCCCTACTTTTCCCCTTTCCACTCTCCTGTCATGTTGATTCTAAGTTCAATAGTGCCAAAGGTCTGTTAAATCGATTGCACTCCCCACCCGGCTACATTACTTTCCTTTGCCGCGCCCTTGCGGTTTGGCTTCAGGATCTGAGTACCCCTTCCGTTTTGTAGAAATATAGCCTATGCTTAATCTGAATTTCTTTTCGGTATGTCTTATAGAAAAATAAAAATAAAAGCTTTGCTACTATATACTCGTTAAGCGAAACTTTGCTTCTTAATCAAGATTCCACTATATGCGTGTGTGTGATAGAAATTGTACTTTAAATTCATTTCTTTACGATTTAAATCCCTAATTTATCCTCAAAAATATTTATACCTTACTTCTTTGCATTATTAAATTTTGAATTACTGAAACAAATTGTAAAGTTAAAATATTATTTTAATTTTAAACTTGACCGTTCTCAAATATGATATTCTCAAAATTTCACAGATTAAATTCTTCCTAAAAGTAATGAAGATAATTCAAAAATAAAACACACACAAGTAATATAAAAAACAATTAAGTCAATTCCTACTTAGATCAACAAAACAAATTTTTATTTTAGCTACTTTTATTAAATATTTACAATTAATATCAATATGTATATGCATAAGACAGAATCACAACATTAAGTTGTAATTCATTTTTATTAATTATCATTAAAGTATCGTATTGTCATCGAAAACAATCGTGTCTATAAAATTTCAGTTCAACTGGATGCTTTAAAACGGGAGAAAAAAGAACCCTTTCAAGTTTCGACACAAGTCGCCAAAATGGTAGCTAAGTCGCCAAAAAGGATTTCAACGTGTCTGTACTTGTAATTCTTTAAAAAAATAGTTTTAATCAATTAATTTTTATTAATTATGATTAAATTATTGTATTGTCACCCAAAATAATAATGTACATAAAATTTCAGCTCAATTCAGTGCTTTAAAATGTATTTTATTAACGATTGAAAATTCCACCAAGATAAATAAATAAATAATAAATAATTAGGAGTGTGAACTAATGGAAGGAATTTATTAAGAATAAGGCGTAATAAAATAAGAGTAAATAAAATAAGATTAATTATTTTTTTGTAAACCTTTCACGTTATATTTTCCTAGGCGTCTACACTGCACAGAAACTATCTTTCTAAAAGAAATATAAGTATTTTTTTTAAAAAAACTGAACATTGAGATAATTTTAGATTAACTATGAAAAGCGAAAATAAATGGAATAATTTTCATAACGTTTTACTATTTGCATCCCAAAATTAGTTAAGGTGAAATTCTATGATCAATCAGCTACTGGTATTAAATATTTCTTCGACACACAGACAAAACCCTTGAAATATAAGGTGTTCCCGTTAAACCCCATCCATAAGAAAAGCTTTAAAAAAACCTATGTTAAATAATTCTTAAAGTAGATCAGCATACTATAAGCCCTTTAAGTAAAGACAATTATACAAAAAAATGTGTTTTTATTAAAAAACTTTTAACATAATATTAATGTAGTTTACTTACTCATTCGTGTTCCAGGTGTCATCTGCTTTTGTGTATTATTAATAACTGAGATATGTGTTCAATTTTTTTTTTCAATTCATACTATTAACTCACACTTTGTATTTATTTATTTATCTTCGTGGAATTTTCTATCGTTAATAAATACATTTTAAGGTGCTCAATAGAAATGAAGTTTTATATACATGATTACTTTGGATGACAATAAAATAACTTAATAAAAATTAATTGATTGCAACTAATTTTTTAAAGAATTACAAAACAGCCATGTTGGCATCATTTTTGGCGACATAGCGACCCTTTTCATGACTTGTGTCAAAACTTGAATAGGTTTTTTTTCTCACGATTTACAGCATTCAGTTGACTTGAAATTTTATATACACGATTCTTTTGGATGACAATATGATACTTTAATGATAATTAATAAAAATTAATTACGTTTTAATGTTTTGATTCTATCATATGTATATGAATATTTATATTAATTGTAACTATTTAATAAAAAGTAGCTAAAATAAAACTTTTCTTTGTTGATCTAAGTAGGAATTGACTTAATTTTTTTATATTACTTGATTTTTTACAATTATGGAAGACTAGGTACATTGAAAGTTATCTGCAGTCGCATTTTTTATTCTGCTTTAATTCTAAATTGTGTACTTGTTTCCACATAGAAGTTGAGAAGTATTTTCTACTTAAAAACATTGTTCAGAACGGCATTAAATTATTTATAATTAGGTGAAAACCTTCTACTTATTCTGCAAATTTGCTACCAAAGTCTAGGAGCTATTTCTGCTTAAATTTAGACTTAAATATCGAATCTCTCTGTATGTGTATAAGTTATTCCTCCTTCATTGGTAAGCGTTCTGATCTATGCAAACATGTTTGAAACACGTGGCTTTTACGAAACTCGAAATTTGGTTTTATCCATAAAATATTTATTTACATTTATTTTTACATGCAAATTACCTTGAAAAATTTGGTCTTATATAAAAAAAGTGAAATTTTATTAAAATTTTAGGGCTTTGATTAAACAAATAGTGATCATTCGCAGAACCCCTATTATTAGTCCATGGAACCCTAGGGTTCCACAGAACCTAGATTGAAGATATTTGAATTTGTTAAAGGTAAAATTGATAAGAAAAATTATCTTGAACATGAATGAATTGAGGTAACTGAAATGTAAAAATACTTCTAATTTTGCATTTTTTTTCATTTTATTTTTAAAAAACAGATGGCACTTTGCTGCATCCATTGATTCCTTAATTATGAGAATTCGATAAATAGAACGCTGGAAAATTAAATTTTATAGTTGCAAAAAATGTGATATAACTATGATTCAGGTACACTTTCTTCAAAGTCCGTTTTGAGTATAATATGTATTGTAAGAAGCCAATTTTTCCATACAAAGAATGCAATTTTTTCTGCATTATTTCTGTATTATGGATTGAAAATTCTACATTTTTTGTGCGAAAATTTTAAATGATTAGTTTCAAATTTTAAAATGAAGTTTTGTTTTTTGAAAAGTTATTATGTATAGCTTTGCATTTATAAATACTCAGTGTAGTTTTTAAATTATAAATCAAGTAGATATAGTACAAAGTGGATCTTGAAGATTATTATAAATTAATTACATGGCTTGTAAAATAGACATTTCATTTTTCCTGACTGCTTACTGTTAACATTTGAAAGCACATGAATAACTCTCTATGTTTGTAACTGTTGGTTTTAGTTTAAAATAAATAAATATTCATATGTATAAGTACAAAAACAGAGATTCTTTTGTTACAAATTTTAAAAACAGAGTTCCATTTAAATTAGATAACAAGTAAGCTTTTTTTAAATTCATCAAAGACATTTTATATGAGCCTTTGTATGGCAATAAAAATATGCGTAAGAAATTCTGTAATATCATGTATTGATGATGTTTAAAGTGAAGTAAAAATACTAAAACATATAGATATAAAATTTTGGTATTTTAAATGGAAGAAGGTGTGAATCGTTGATAACATGTGTTGATAACGTAATGAAATAGTAATTAAAAAGGCTTCTAAATATATATTCTAGAATTTTAAACTAACAATTTATAAACTGAGAAATGATGCAAATTAATCAAATAAATTATGTTATGACTCTTAAATGTATTAAAAATATTAATTTACAAATTATCGATAAAAATATTTTTATTTGCAGTTTTCTCAAAATGCTTTTTTTTGGTGATTCCGGTGTTACCTACAGTGCTGATATTTTGCATATTATAAGATCCATGAATTTTCAACAAAGCGAATGATTTTTTTTTCAAATAAAAATTTACAAATTTTAGACAAAGCACAATTTCTGCATAAAATTTAAAGTAAATTTGAATCACTGAATTAAAATTTCTGTAAATTTATTTTTTAAAATTTGATTTCATTCATTTTATTGATTGTTATATTTGCAAAAACTCTGTAAAATGTTATAGCTACATGTGTAGTGGATTTTATGCGAAGAGTACGTAACGGTAAGAACAAGCTTCTAAAATAAAAGAAATAGTTATTGATTATCTGTTGCTTATACAGACTTATTTGTAATTTAAAATGGAATTTTGACATTAACAGGTACATAAATATACAGATAATTCAGCATAAAAATTTACTTCCGTTGCTTTTAATTTAAGTAAGTGAGAACGATCTAAATTTGGTGTAAAAAAAGTTCATTTTTCCTTGTCGCAGACGTCCCATTTACCTTAAACCTTTTTAAGTTTAGTATACAGCAATATTATTAGGAAAAAAAATTTGCTTCTGATAATGTTTAAAAAGCTGGAAAATAAAAACGGTTTTTGAAACTCTAATACATTTACTTAACTATCTTCTAAATAATTTATTTTGCTCTTAATTTATTGCGTATTTTATTTTTTTACCGTTTATATTGTTGGACACAGACATTTTAAATATGTTTACTTTAGGACGCAATTTCTTTTCTATCTGAAGTATTTTTTCAAGCCTAAAAAGTATTTTAATTAGTTACTATTAAAAAATTCCGTTCGGTTAAAATTAAATTCCTACATTCTTTCAGTCTTTATTCTTTTTTTTTAATCAGAGCAGTTTGTAATATTCATTTAAAAGATATTAAACTTCCAGAAATCCAACAGATATAATTTTGGTAGCAAAAAAATAGGTAAATTATTTTTTGTTTTTTAATTTGTATGCATAAAAAATTGTTCTTCTGTTATGTTCCATATAAGATATTTATTCTCAGACCTGAAAATATAAAAATTCCCTAATAAAAAATATATACTGATTATTATTTTTTTGTATTTAATCTTAGGTATATTGTTGAAAAATGTTAATATCTTAAGGTGGATGATTACATTTTAGCTTTGTACAGGATTCATAGCTATGTATAGACTAAATATTTTTTTTATAGAAATATTTTTATGACAGGAGAATGTCATTTTTTCTTCATCTTTTGCAAAAAAAAAAACTGCATTTTAATTTTTTTATGCTAATAATAATCGTAAAGCAATTTTTATATATATACATATATATTCAAATTCAACTAACACTGAATACATAAACAAATATTCATTTGTACGCTTTTTCTAAATCACGTTTCCGATAACAGAAAGACACCTTAAATAAGATGACGAATTTTCTTCAGAACAATTTTTTTTAAAAAAAATGAACTTTAAGGAAACATATTAAGATTAAAGAAAAAAAAATAAAAATATAAATATTTCCTTTCCTGTAATATTTACGTGTAACAATAACCTTTCCCATTGTTGTTGAAAAACGCAAATTTTCATTCTATTAAATAAAAAGGCTTAAGCAACTTCCTGTAATTCAAATATTTGAGCTGAGAATAAAAAGTGCTTATGTGTCACATGATAGAATAGGAATAATCATTAACTTGCGGCGAATAATAATGAGCAATTTATCATTTCTTCTTTAATGTCTTATTTTAGTCTCAAATTAATAACTATGAATACATCGCTCAAATATTCTATAAAACAATAAGAATGGTAAAAATTTGTGTAATGAGATCACGTGTTTCCTTTAAATAATCCATACGTGCGTCATGGCTCTTTTTTTTTAACTTGTATTTCCCTTTCAAGTTTAATTGCATACAGTTGAATAGCTAATTGACTTCCTGATAGACTCATGAGGCTTAGAAATAGCAATATCCCAATTATATATATCGGTTGTCTTTTAATATAAATATTTCCTACTATAACCGCAATTCGTTTGCGTAGAAAATATTCTAAAAATAAAATTATTCGAAATCTATTTTAATAATTTTGAAATTTTATTTCAGTAATACTCATATTCATTTATTTTCATGTATATATTTTGAAAGAGGCAATTCAAAAAATAGTGTTCTATTTCAGTGTAGCATGAGATGGATATTTGTGAAAGTAAAATATCCTGTTTTAATTGAATAAAATACATAAATCTAGAATTAAATAATTCTATTTGGGTATGTTGAAATGAATAGTTTCTAAAAGTTAAATGTTTTATTTTCATGGCATTAAAATTGAATTAAATATTTTGTAAAGTTTTTTTAAGCAAATACTAGGGAATATCAGATATTGTTTTAGATTTTTTATTGTTTAAAGAGTTAGAATTCTTTCGAGAAACATTATTACATTATAAATATTTGATTTTAAGTATAACTATTAACTTATATTAGAACAATTTAAACCATAATTATTTAAATTTATACGTATAAAAAAGCAATTGTAATTAAATTATCAATAAATTTTGATGTATAATGTTAAATTGGCGTTTTAGATTTTAATCAAAATGCACATTAATTAAAACGTGAAAATCATTTTAATTATCATTATATTTGCAAATTTTTTGTCAAAATAATGTTGATTTTAAATATAAATACCGTGTTATAAAATGATCTATATTTTTTAACAGTTTTCATTTTTCTTACGAAACATTAGTGTATACAGCAAGCACAATTACATAAGATACGTACTTAAAAGCTGAAAAATGCAGTTTTAAATTAAATTATGCAAAATATTTCAATTAGCTTCATTTATTGTAAAATATGTGTGTTCTTGACAATATATACATGGTTCAAATACAATATAAAATTTTAAAACTATTTATTAATGCACGAATTTATACTGTACTAATGTTGCCATAAACTGAATATAAATATTTCATTGCTAAATAAAAATATATATTTAATAAATAGGTACAAATAAGTATATGGATATAGTTTATTTCACGATTTAATTATTTTAAATACCGAATTGTGTGTGTCAGCTAAAATTATAATTCCAATGTTAGAAGATTGTTCAGATTTATTGCAAATACATTCGTAAATTTAAAAAAAAATCTCTATTTATAAATTACTTTGTACTTAAAACCACATTTATAATTAAATTATACATACATATCCCTGTAAAGCATGTAATTATGTAGCCGAGGAAATTCAAATCTCTGAATATTAATCAAATGATCGTCGTTTTTTTAATTCTTTATTGTTTTAACATCAGGAGGTTTACTTTGAGCTTGCTCTCTGCCCAAGAGCGAAAATACGTAAAGATACATTTTTTTCCCCTTTCTACACTTAAATTGTGAAAAAATGCATTAGGAAAAAGCATAACCACGTGTTCATGTGAAAGGAATTATGAATTATATTTAGAAATTATGAAGAGAGAGGGTTTTAGAGAAAAGTTTAATCCGCTTAGTAAGGTACTAAGATATTCTTTTAGAATTAATCGCAAATAAATCAAGGTGTAATATTTTAAATGTGGAACCTCGAATAAAAACGTCAAAGCATAGCTTTTAATAATTGAATTCGAGAAAAAATGAAACGAGTTTCTAAATACAGTATTCGGAATTGTGATTCAGAGAGAAAAATGTGCACAGTTGGAATCTTAAGAAAATATCTAATTATTACGTAAAAATATATGCAATTTTATGTATGATGTTATACATATTACATTATACTAAAATTACAAGCATTGTTTTATTTTTAAAAAGTACGACAAATTTGTTTGATTTTATCTTCAGATTACGTAGAAAGACATGGTTAATTAAACTCAATCACAACAGCTAATATTTTACAATCACTTACTTTTTCGTTTAATTAATTCACTTTAACTTAATCACGTCAGATATAGAAACAATTACATTAAAATAAATATCGCTTAATGACTTTTGCTCTTTGTAACAAGAGATTCCAAAGTCTAATATGTGCATTTCCTATCAGATTTGTTATTCAACAAAATATTTGAGAAAAGAAAAAAAATCCAATTTTTTTACACCACTAAATTAAACCTCTACTCTGAGCAAGTTAGATATATAAGTATATCAATAAGATAGAAGGACAAATAATTATCGAAATCTTAGAATTTCTCCAAAAAGAAAAATTCGATAAATTACAGCCCTTCTTTTTTCGTCTTACAAATCAGAAATCTTTCTGGAAGCAATTAACGAAACCTCAAAAGGGAAAAAAGTTTTTGAGATTTTCTTTTCACCCCCTTTACTTTTCTTCGATCTGGGGAAGATAAGTCATTAATTTTTTTTTCTCTTTTTGTAAATATCCATTTCCTGAGTGAAAAATTCCTATATGGCCTGAATTAGATTGCGAAGTAATTTCCTTTCTGATGATATTATCCTTCGGAAACGTGGAGAGTGGAGAAGAAGTACTTCATCAAAGGTTGAAGGACTCTGCTGCTGTTCAATAGAAGAGACAGTATTAGAGGAATTTATTGATTCGGATATCCCTGACAAAAATATCCAGGACGAAATGCAACAAATTCAATCAGCGTGAAGAATCCTTTCGATGCTTTTCTATGGGAGCCAATTTGGAATTACTGCCAGAATGTATTGTGTTGGGGAAATTATTCTTAAGAATTTCTTTAGATATATTGCTTAAGCAAATTTACTGATAAGTTAGGACACACCTACCTTAGTAGAGCTGTACTAGTTTAATTATTTCTTAGTTAAATCTTCCTGATCTTAAATAGGTTTTACCTACTTAGGATAAATTATTACCTCTGATAACGGAATATGTCATGAAATCCAGAATCAATTATACCTGGCACAAATAAGGCTTTTTATGGACTGAGGAGGTTTTTAAAATCTAAATTTCTTTAAAGAAATACAAAATTTTTAACTTAAAAAACAATAATTTTTAATTTACATGAGAAGTAACTCCTCTTTATTTCACATCCCTCTTCAATCTTACCTGCGCGGCTGGTTTTCCGTATTTTAATCATTCCAAGAAATAAAATGTTTTCGCGTTAAGTGATTTTCGTTACGTGAAAAGAGAAAAAAAATGCATGAAAATACTTGGTAGTTTATCTAAATCGTTGTATTATTTCGTGTTAGTCGATATTTCTTCTTACGCGTATTAGAGTTAAACGTATATTTCACTGTATGTGGAATTATATATCCTGCTAAATACAATGGATATCTATAAAATTCTATTGAAATCTCTAGGTCACTGATTTTCTATATACTCACTTAATACTCGAATATTCTTCTTTTTTATCTTGCCGTGTACTTAGTGAATGTAAAATCAAATTAAACACAAATATTTATACATAAATACTCTATATTCTTAATTTTATCTTTCTCTCTTTCGCGGTTATTGTAAACCTTGAAAAAAATTTAACAAAACAAATATACGATTATTATAGTATTAAGGAACGTGCATTCCATGTTATACCAATAAACTGCAAATGGATTTTTTTTTAAAAAAAATGTCATTTTATAAACAATAAAATAACTCATAAAAATTAACTTTATAAAATTTTACATTCATGTATTTACATTTGTATGTAAGAGAAAGAACAAATCCTTTAAATTAAAAATTTTATAAATAAATTCCAACTACAATGAAATACGCTTGACGCGAAAACGCTTATGACGAAATATCGGTTAACACGAACAATAATACTAGGATCCCGACAAGCTACTATATATTTTAATTCATTTTTCTCTTAACACGAAACGATTTCCCTTCTGCGAATGAACAAAATACGGACAACACCAGAAACACAGGTAAATTTAAGAGGGGTGTGAAGTAAGAGAGGTCATTTCACACGTTTTTCGTAGAAATGAGACTAACTTGGCTTTGAAATACCCCCAGAATAGCTTGTGACACGAACCAGTTTTATTTATCAAAGCCACTTTCGGCCTCCATCCCCGCAAACACCACATAAAAACATCTAATCATTTCACTTTGAAATTCATTGAGAAGTGTATTGTAGTGTGAGTAAAAATAAATGCATTTGTTTCGTATTATTATTTTTTAATTTTAAAAGAATTTTTTTGCGGGCACAATGACAAAGTGCTAGCTCATGGGGAAAGCAAACAGCTATTTCGCTCAAAATGGAAATGAAATTGAGCTTCTTATGGCTGTTGATCAAACATAGAAGATGAAATCGGAAATCAGCTTAGATTTTTGCATTACTAACTAAACTTTATCAACAATAATTAAAAAGAATAGCAAATTAAGTAAATGATTGGACGGTTTTTATTAAATGCAAGCATATACATAAATCTACGTAAATAAAATGTATTCTAAAACTTAACTTGATTGAATATGTTTATTATTATTTTGCACTATTCTGCAACCCGAAATTCTTTTAACGCGAAAACATGTGGAACGATTTTCACTGTATTTATTTATCTGTACTTGTTGATAAGTAACATATTTGTTAATAACGAGGTGAATTCAAATCATACACATTACTGTAATGATCTTTCGCATTTTAAGTAAGACAGTAAAAAAAAAAATATTTTGAATGAAGTAGTGTATTTCTTATTCAGAAATCTATATTTACTTTAGAGAAATAAGTAACATTTAAAATAGCATTATAGAATATATGATCCTAAAATGATTCAGAATCGTAGCTTAGATTCCCCCACAATAAGTTCCTTGATCCTAAAGCGAGTTTTATTTAATAGAATACATTGTTACGTTATTAAGCTAATAAAATCAATTTATTAGCTTTAATTTACCATACTGTGACCGGTTTCACATTTTAGACAGCTTAAAATTTCGTATGGTTTAAAGTATAACTGTTAAATTAACAAAGAAGGAGCATGCATTTTGGTATAGTGTAAATCATCGGTTATGTTAGTCTATTTGTCAAACCAAACATGACAATGGAATATTTTTTTCTTAATTGTTTTCGAAGTCAGTTTAATCAGAACAATAGGATGAAATGTTATTTGGTTATATCTGGGATACTAAAAAATAATTTTGTTTCTTACTGATATATATATATATAACAAAGTAAAATAAGGTACAAAGTGAAAAATTTGTATAACCTACAATGCCAAAGAAGAAAGAAATTGGAGTGCAAGAGACAAAACAAAGGTAGATACAAAAAGAGTCTTTGGACTAAAATGGAGACCTATTATGATTCCTAGAGCTGTCGCTAAATTAGGACAGCGATTTAGTGTTAAAAAATGCTATGTGGATCCACCTTCACCGTACAGCAGAAATTTTCGACGTAATAGAGAAAATCAGAGCCATGTTGAAAACTTAAGCCTATTTCTAACACGCGTGGAAGATATATGTTTGGTAATTTGAATTTTTAGTCCTTTTGAATAGTATTGATGAAGAAAGTATAGCAAATAGGAAAATGTATATATAACCCATATTTGTTTCCAAAATTTGAGCAATAATTAGACAGCAAAAATATGACTTACATGAGCCGATCTTTGTTATGGAAAGAGTGGCACAGTATCTCATTAGGAGGTACATAATTTTTTCTCAGATCATTATAAAAAATATCACTTATAAACACACTGTGTTTCTGTTCGCAATATTGCTATAATCTTTCATAATAGTAGTGAAATTTGACAAATATATAACTCATTGCATTATATTTAACATATGAGTTACAAAATTTATTTAGTAATTGCATTTTCAAGTTTGCATTACTAGTAATTAAAAATAGTTTTGAGCTACTAAAACCATAAATCGCAATAAACACAGTAATCAAACTGCTTTCAAATGTAAGTAAAATCAATGACTAAGTAAGAAAATTAGAACTCTTAATTTTTTCGAATGTGTGAGTACAAATACAATCGAACAAAATTCTGGATCTAAAATGTATAAATAAAACTTCTCAACTAAAACCATGTTACATTTACTGAATTGTGAAGTATTAATGCACAATTCTTTCATATATTAGAACGATAATATCGTATTTCAGAATTATAATCGATAGTCCTTGACCACAATGTTTCCTTGGATGCCTTACCTTTTTCTTTTATTAACTAGAGTTCTAGTTCTAATAGTTCTCCTCATTATCTAATGGCAACTTTTCTTCAAAATGAGGGACAGGAGTGTCTGATATGTACCACTCTTTTGCAAATGGTATTAGAGGCGTTTATTTTAACATTTTTAATTTCAAAATTTATTAGAATTAGATGCTATAAAAACCGAAATTTAAGTGTAAGACTTTAAAATATTTCTTCTTTCAACGTATTGCATTTAGTCTTTCATTTTTAAAGAATAGCTATTAATTTGTTCCAGTCTTTTTTGTTACTTTAAGATTTTAATTGCTGTCTTTGCGTTAGTTGGCTTTTCAATTGAAAAGAAAAGGTATTCTAATAGCGACAACAGAATCTTCATGGTATAGTCTGTAATTCGTACGACTTCAATTGCTGTCAACGTATAAGAAATGGTTGTCTAATAGCGACGGATGTAAGCAAAATTAATGTTGTTTAAAATAATGTAATGTTTATTAATAGCCTCTTAAAATAAATTGTAGACTTAATATATAAAACTTAACTGCAATTTCTATGTTTCATTCCATTTGGATGGTTTAATCATTCCATAAAATTTTTATTCTGCTTTATGAATTTTTATTTTATTTTATACAGGTGGTTATCAAAATAATGGAGACACCTGTGAATAAAAGTGATATTTTTGAATGCGCTTCGCGTAAGCATTCATTTTCAATAATAGCTACCAGATTTTTTTAATAGGTAGAAATGTATATATTCTGATAGTATGTGGTAGCGTTATTGAAGTTATGTAAACATTCCAGTGTAAAATGTCGGACCTCTGAGATTTTTAAAGAGTCCACATTATAGAAGTCCGTCTAACTGGAGCAAGTGTGACCGAATTATCCCAACTTTTAGGCGTTTGTTTCTAAAGGTACGGTGCCTAAGTCATGGCAGTAAACTCGGCAAAGCAAATATAGTGTACGGAAAGATAAGCTTTGTGAAAGAGAACGACGGGTATTCAAGCGGATTATAATGTCTAAAAAGCGAACAATTGCAGTAAAATTGACCGTAAAGCTCAATCAGCATCTGGAAAGTCCAGATGCTGCTCCCAGACTGGAGTGTCAATAATTACAGTTAGAGAATTCCCCTTCATAAACAAAATATTTACGGTAGAGCAACAATTATCAAGCTACTTGCCCCATATGTTAGTGTCAGATTCACGAAACCTGGTCTATTGATAAGTGGAAGAAAGTAACATAGTCTGAGAAATCGTCTCTCCTTCATACTTTTCTCCATAACAGAACAGGGGCACGTTTAGAGGACACCTACACTAAAGGTATGATCGTGATTGCCTCCTTCCAATTGTCAAGCATGGTTGGGAGTCTGTCACGATATGGGCAGTTGTGTCGTGGTATTTTGCTGGACCAATCGTAAACCTGAAAGGAAGGATCCCTGGGGAGAAGTATAGAGAAATTTCAGCTGACCAGATCCATCCTATGATTCAAACATTGTTTCCTGCAAAGGGCGGAATTTTTCAGGACGAAATAGCACCTGTACATGCAGCGGGACTTGTCCAATTATGGTTTGATGAACACCAGAATGAAGTTAAGCATCAACCTAGGACCTCACAGTCAACCGAATCTAAAATAATTAAACCTTTGTGGCCTATTTTAGAGCGTTCCGTACGGAATCAATATCCTCCAATGGTATCTCTCCTAGTACATTAATATCTCCGTGAAGAATGTTACAATGCTTCTGTAAACACTATTTAGCACTTGCACAAATCGATTTCTAGGCGAATCCAACCTATATTACATACCCTTGGTGGTCCTACACCACGCTAATATTAGATTCTTTATAAATCTAAAGCACTTCTATTATTTGGATAAACCACCTGTAGATGTCTACTTCTACCGCAAATCTCGTGTTTGTTTTCTGAACTTTTAAGCAAATAATCTATGAACGGAAGTAAATACTTTTGCTTGTTCTGTAAAAAATAAAATTCCAAGTTGCTGACGAAAGGATATATTATCGTTTTGAATAGAAAATAGTAATAATGCAACTTCTCACATATAATCAAAATATTACCAGTCGCCACTTTACCGAATAAGTAGATTTAACTTGGATCACGACCAATGTAACATAGAGCTATTTTATATAGATTCATGAGTCTTTCAACTGAAGATTACTTTTGTGCTTGCCTCCTCATTTTAATTAATTTTATTCCTGTACGTATCTCACGTCTAGGCTCACTTTTGCTGTATTTCTTGGGGGAAAACATAGTAAACTAATTAGCTAATTAAAATTTTTTTTATATAATTATCTTATACTGTACAGTTTCTTTTCTTGTTTAAGTTAATTATTTTAAGAAAGGGGCCGTGAGTAGCCTAGTGGTTAGAACATCTGACTCCAGACCGGAAGGCCTGGGTTCGATGCCCGAAGCCACCAAATACCCTACGAACTCACACGAAATACGTGCTCGTTTAATCAGTGGGTCCGAAGTCTTCTGGGCTGAATCTCAAGAGCAGAAGACTGGAGAATATTTCCCTTTCCGTTCAAATTGTGGAGGTGGAAATCGTTGGTGTCGCCATCTATCTTCCCTTCGGGAATTTCAACAAGCTAATTCATACTGTCATCTGTAGGGTGTTCAAGGCCAACGACAGGCATACATCTAGCCCCTTGCCGCGATGAATTTTGTAGTCCTCGATCTGACAATGCCAGACAGGTTGCATTAGAAACAAAAACAAATCAAGAAATGAACTTAATTTATAAAGATTAGGAACTGTGTACAAATTATACTTCTGTTTGTACTTATTGCTCAAATTATAAAACTGTAAGTTACATGGTCACGACCTGAAGGTCCTGGGTGAGAGAGGGTGAGAGAAAGAGGCAGACCGGATCATGAGAATAACTATTTTTATTCCATCTTTAGAACTTTTCGAAATTCACTTTTATAACATAACTCTGGGAGCAATATGAAACCCTAATCCGTAATCGGATAACTAGATCAGGGGTATCCAACATGCGGCCTGCCAGTACGTAAGTTGCGGCTCGCCAACTCTTTTTTAAAAAATTCTAAGTATCAGGTTTTAAATTTTTTTTTTTAATTTTGAAATTTATTTGAGGGGAAGTTTATAATCTACAATGTATTTACCTGTGTTACCTGTTTTTGTTTTAAAATAAATCCTTTTTGATCATAGAAATGTCCTTTAGATTAAAATAGATTTATATTTTATAAAATAGTAACAATTTATTTTGCTATAACAAATTGCCTAATTTAATAAATTCTGAACTGCATTATGCATATCCTTTAATATGGATAGCACATGGCTCTCTTTGTGTGTGCGACTTTCATTTCTCTTAAACCTTTTCTGTTTGGAGTGCCCGAAAAGCAAGAGGCAATCAGAGATGTTTTTTAAAGTTTAAAAAATATTCAGGATGGTAAAAATAAAAGGACAATGTATACTTAATCATTTGCGAATGACAGAACAATCAAATTTCAACAATGAGTAACGAAAGATCAATTCAAAAGGAACATCGTAATTTTCAAGAAAATGGCAAACGTAATATTTTAAACATTATTTGATCATTGCATTATTATATTACACAAACATTATTATATTATCTATGTCTGGGTACATGAAAAATAATGAAAACAATAATAATAATTCATTTTGTTTTATATTTTCACTCCAATAGATGTTTTATTTTGTTTATTTCCAAATCTGATATAAAGGTACATATTTTTATGTGCGCCCGCGAGATTATAATTTTTTTCCGATGTGGCCCACAAAGTCATTTGGGTTGGATACCCCTGAACTAGATTATCGAAAGTACTTATCTGGATTGAAACTTCTTGTTATGATTCTTCTCAAATCTCGATAGTTTGGTTAGCTGTAAAGTTGATTACTTCACGACTTTCCAGCAATTCCCGGTGGACTCTACACGTCCACTTCTAATCTCAAGACGCTCGACTATTCAGTCACTGTGTGTGTTCCCTTGTTCCAATACTTAGATTTCCCTCTTAACGATCTATGATTAACTATTAACTCACATACTTAAGGACAGGTACTTAAATAGTAGTCATTGTACAAAACAATTGCGAAATAAAGGTATCCGAATACTTGCGTTAACTTTTTTTTGAAAAAAATAGCGATATGGGGATTTTTTTGTGGCTTTCAGATTTATTTAGTACATTTAAAAAATATGATAAAATTAAGAAGAGAAAAATTAATTATAATTACTAAAATCGGGGAAAAAAAGGGTAAAAATTTACAAAAAAATTACGTAAACGGGGCATATTCTGTACAAAAATTTATTAACAAATTTTCATTTTTTTACAATTTTGATGTGTTACTTTGCTATTCATTTTTGAAATGACCTTCATGATTAGAGATATTTCTATGTTTACACAAACTAGTGCACTTTATTTTAGTTATTATGTGCATTGCTTAAAAAAGTGATTATATTCCCATAAATGATTGTAAATTTTGAAATAAAACAGTGATTGATAAATTTGAAGGTCAAAACACTTCCACTGTTATACAGAACATACACAAAAATTTTTATTAAAAATATTTTCAAAACTTTTGAGCAATCGCCGTCTCTCGAAAAAAAACACACTTTGAGTAAAACGCATTTTAAAGTTTAAAATCTTGTGTAAAGTTATGGCATCTGCTTTTAATAAAACACCTATAGTTTTTGTTCCTGTGAATGGAAAATAAAAAACTTGGTATTTTTATTAAGATAATTAGATGACCTATATGATAAAATAATAAGAAAAATTTGACAATTTTGAAAAAAATCTTGATTTTAGGGCAGTCGGATACCTTAAATGAATTAAAATATGAAAATTTGTTACACCCAGCCTATTTACCGTTTCTTTAGACAAACAAATTTCCTTTATTTTAACTTTTAAAACATCTTTTATGACCTAAATAGTGTGAAAATAGACAGTCTGAACAATTTCCAGATAAGTGTTTATTGATTCTTAAGATCAGAATTTTTTTTCAAGACATGCATGTATAAGTAAAAATCTTGTTGGAAAAAGGGAATTGAAGCCTAATTGGTACATTTTGACTAAATATATAGCTTTTAAAAATATATGCAGTTTTATATATTCACTTAAAACATGATATTTTATACGCACCAGCTTAATATGTATTATCAAAACATGTTATTTGTAAATTTGAAGCATTATAAAACTTCGTTTGTGGAGATAAAATTTAAAAACAATTTAATGGAACATTCCTTCCAAGGAAATATGTAATGTCATTAAAAACAAAGATACCTCCAAAAGAACATATTTCAAGACAAGAAGAGAGAAAGAAAAGAAAGATAAAATAAATGACCATACATAGAAAACTGACCAAAGGTCGGGACTAAAAATAGCACGCAATGTTTGACCATTGATAAAATAAAAACTGATAAAAAATTTATGATTCAATACCATGAACTTTAACATATTGAAGTACTGAAGCGAAAACGAACCCAGGCATTGAAGGGAAGAATGTTGGTTGTGAAAAAATGAAATATTTATGGAAAAAGAGGAGGATGAAGGATTGAAAGCGTATATATTTGAATTTACAAAATCTGGATGTTTAGATGGTTGGGTGTTGAGAAGAAATACTTTCGATTAGAAAAGTAAATTTACATATTTTCTTTTTCAATTCCTACCATTTTAGTTCACAATCTTCCTATATATATATTGTTCAAATTTTCAATCATTAATAAAATACATTTTAAAGCACTCAATTGAACTGAAATTTTGTATACACGATTATTTTGGATGACAATACGGTAATTTTATTATAAGTAATAGAAATTAATTGACTAAAACTAATTATTTAAAGAATTACAGCACAATAGCCACGTTGGCGTCGTTTTTGGTGACTTAGCGACCATTTTGGCGATTTGTGTCAAAGTTTTAAAAGTTTTTTTTCCCCTCATATTTTAAAGCACTTATTTGAGCTGAAATTTTCTACACACACTTGTTTTGGGTGGCAATACGATAATTTAATTATAATTAATAAATTCAATTGACTGAAATTAATTAATTAAAGAATTACAGGTACAGTCACGTTGGCTTCATTTTTAGCGATTTGAGTCAAAACTTTACAAGATTTTTTTGTTCTCACGCTTTAATGCATTCAATTGAACTGAAATTTTATACACACGATTGTTTTGGATGACAATAGGATAATTAATAAAAAATGCCACTTAATACTGTGAATTTGTCATATGTATATACATATTTATATTAATTGCAACTATTTAATAAAAAGTAGCTAAAATAATTTTTTTCTTGGTTGATCTAAGTAGGAATTGATTTAAAAATTATTTTTATATACTACTTGTTAAAAAATATTTCTTAACTTAAATTTGATCAGAATTATATTGCTTATTTTTAAAATGAGCCCAAATAGTTTTTCAATTTTTTCATAATTGTAATAAATTATCATATACCAGAAGGTCTAATAAATTTATTCTTTAGAATTTAATGCAAAAAAATTCTCCGTATGATGCTGAATTACGACAATAAAAAACTTTTAACATGCTTTCATTGTCATTAATTTATTCAAGATCACTTACAACAAAATCTCGTAGCTTTAAATTTCTGATACTTTAAAAGATAAAGAAAAAGCTAATTATATCTTCGTAATTGCTTTTTTACTAAAACTATGCATTTTTCATTCCTGAGAATTAAATTAGCTCATTAAACTGCAATAAAATCTTAGTCGTCCTTCCTCGAATTAGAATTCCTGATATGCATAATTCTCAGAAGAGGGATTCATTTTCCTTAAATATTCGAGCGTTCGCAATTAATAATGTTTAGAAATCTTTTCGGAAAAGGCTGTTACAAGTGGTAGTTGAAAAAAACACTCACAAACAAGGAATAGTGTTTTGTATTGGAACAGTTTTGAGAAATTTTTCCGTTTTATTAAAATTGCACAGTAGTTCGATCTTAAGTTTCTTATTTATTTCTTTTTATAATGCATTAGAAAGCATGCGAAGGATTTTTTTAAGAATACATATTGTAGTCAAGGAATTGCTTATCAAATGTGTCTGTTAGTGTAAGTATAAAAATATATCAATGAAATTAAAATCTTTAAGTGTAATAATTTTTTATTATTGTTGCAGTCGTTGAATGGATTGATGAGAAAAGATGTTGTTATATTATGATCCCCATTTTATTGATATAAAACAGGTAAGGTGGCGACACAAAAATGCACAACATAAACACGTATGGCTTTAAGGGCAAATCAGAAAAGCGTTTTTTGTTCGCTCTGGAGATCTCAGGCTTTTATGTTGTTGTTGCTGCTGTTGCTCATGCCGCCTATCTGACTTAGTCAGATCGAGGCCCACGAAATTCATCGTAGCAAGGGGCTAGAAGAACGCCTGTCGTTGGTCTTGGCCTTGAGCACCATATAGGTGATAAGGCTTTTATACTTTTCATTAACTAGAAGCTTTTAGAATCATATGATTTCCAGGAAAATTTTTTGTGGCTGGTCAGAATACGCGGATGATGAAGAGATACATTATCTTGTTTTAATGACGCAAACGTAGCAGTTTTTTGGATATAAAGTTGTGGTTAACTTCCAATAGGTGGGTAAGAGGAAAAAAAATATGACATGAAACCTTGGAGGACTCAAGGCAATTCTGATTTAAGTAAAATTCTCCCTCGAGAGAATTATTACACACACACAGAGGCAACATTACAATCACCTGCATCGATACAATTTCCACTGCTTCCTTCATTCTGGTGGACGAGTTCTAAATGTATGTGAAGATGTATTTAATACATTGCTTTACTTTGTGGTATCTAATTTATTATTAAACATTTCACACTAAATTTTAAAAAGAAAATTATCTATTTTCTAGGTAATTTTAACTACATTCAAATATACTGCGCATTATATATATATATGTTACGCACCGGGCCTATTCGTAAAATGAGACGAGCATCCTTTCTAAAATAATTCCTTTATTGTTCTTCAGACACATGAAATCCAACTTATCGGCCATTTGACGGGAAATCGGGTGGTATAAAAAACAACATCTCGGTAAGGATCCACCAGCTAATCTTTTTCGTGCATCTCTCTATTTCGTCAGTGCTCACTCTACCTTTAAACAGGCTACCCACAAATCCCTACGCGATAGTAAAGAGTTTGCTCTATTTTTATTTATTACTTACTTAATTTTGAAGCTAAACTTTCCAAACCTGATATATATATATATATATATATATATAATATAACATGGATCTAATTTTCTTTTTTTTCTGTTATGTCGAAAATTTCTACTGTACGGATAAGGTGGATCCATAAAGCATTGCTTAACCCCAAATCACTGGCCTAATTCAACGAAAGCTTTAGAAATTATAATAGGTCTCATGTTTAGTCTAAAGACTTTTTTGTATCTTCATTTGTTGCGTCTCATGAACTCCAATTTCTTCCTTCTTTGGCATTGTAGGTTTTAGAGCTTTTTCACTTTTATTTTATTATACTATATATATATATATATATATATATATATATATTTGTAAATATATCCACTTTGTATTTTGTCATTTTGGGAGGGCTATTTGCGATGGATCTCGTAGTTTTGAGCCTCAAACAAGAAACTTATACGACACCTGAGCTGACACACCAGAATTCCATAAAATCTCTACGTGAGAATTTGAGCTTTAATAACTCACGAAAGACTACTCAAGCAAATTTCGTGATCATGACTACTTGGCTACCGAGCCACTTGAATAATGCGTCATATTAACCCCTTTACAGCCGATTAAAAATTGCATGATTCACTCCCCAGGGACATAGTTTTTCTCATAAGCGTGCGCATGCGGTGTATTAGCAGGGGGGAGAAAAGATACAAATAAGCACATTTTTCTCTAAAGTAAGTAAATTATTTGCAAACATTATCAAGATCATTGTATTACATTCCAAAGCCATCGGAATAGTTTTACGGATAGCCACGTAAAGAAAATAGTCGTACTTTGGAAGAACGTTTATATATGTCTGGGGCACATATCGCTCCGATAGAGCTAGGGAGATATATACCCCGGCGTCTTTTAAAAGATTACTACATTCATAAAATAAAAAAAAAGCCTTTTAATAGATAAAATTGAAATTTGTTATTTTTTTTCTTTTTTGAACAACGCTTTGTGTACGACGTATCAGTCTAATACCATGTCACATCACTCTTAGTTTAAAAATTTCTACACAAAGAACAATAGTAACACTGAATTTTATTTAGAATAGCCTTCCGGATTACTTGTTATCTTTCTATTAACGCTTCCACTCAGTTTAATAAGTTATGAGGGGAGTTTCTTACTTTTACTTCACAAAATAGTCTCTTAAAATCATTTAGGAAAATCACCAAGAAAACACAACTTTTCAGATTTAATTTTTTCTTCTTATTTCTGATAGGCCTCTTTTTGTAGGGGCAAAATGATTCTGGATAAAAATAATTTAAATCGTAAATTGTTACTAAATATTTTAATTTATCTGATGTTGCTTTCAAAGGGCAAATCAATTTGACCCGAAATGTCCCATGTGTCTTTTAAAATACATTTGGAAAATATTCGATTCGAAACTGGTCTGATTTTAAACCTTCGAAGAACAAATTTGATCAAATATCAAACTGTAGTAATTTGTCACGAAAAATATTTTTAGTTACAAAAATAATATTCGTAAGGTTATAAAAAAAGCCATTCGCTGTCTTTTTTTAAATTCTCACGCTTAATATTAATCTGTATTCAATCTCATTTACTGATTGATAAACTCGGTAGTTTAAACGGAAACAGCGCTCAAATTTTTACTTAAACCTATTGTCAATGAAAACTTGTAATAAATCTAGATATGCATTATAAATGCAAAAGTTTGTGAGGATATTTGGGAGTCTTTCACGCAAAAACAACTGAATGGATTTTAATGAAACTTTACAGTAATATAGCTTATACATCAGAATAACGCATAGGCTATAATTTATAGCATAGGCTATAATTTATACAGATTTCTAAAAAGTGTCCAAAATATAACGATATTTGTCAAGTAGGTAGGAAAAAATTCTGCCATCTGCAAGCAGTTCTGGCTTGCGCTGCAAAAAAGCCCCCGTTAGCATATATCTATCTTTTGTTTATGAAAGAACTCTTTTTGTTTTGGCCACGCAAGGCACTCGCTTCTGATTAATTCCTTTGAGCAGCATAATCCCTAATTTATTTTTTTCAGAATAAAACTAAGTTTTGAAGGGAGAAATTGTTATAAATCTCTTTTTATTTGAATGCTTTTTTAATGATTTTATTATGCACGTTTGGTAGTACGAAATTGATCTTTTTTCAAAATAAATACTTTTATTGCTTCTGGTACTAACAGTAGATAAACTTTGCCTTTCACACTACATCATTTGGACATATTTCCATACTTTGTTTGTGGTTAGTAGTTAATTATAACGTTTTAATTTTAATTAAATAGGTGGATATTGCATTTTTAAGTATAAAAATAATTATAACTACTGTACTGTATTTTTTGGAGTGAGTGAATATTAACGTCGCACTGTTCAGCTACACGAGGGCTTTTGACAACTGACCACGAAATTTTGAACCATGGTTAAGTGACGTGGATGACACCTGAGCTGGCACCCCCTTCTCCTAACTACCACACCACGCCAAATTAGAAGGAATATTCTACCAGGAATATTCTTTGCATATTAGCAGGAATATTCTTTGAAATCCACTCTTCCAAGATATATGGCGGCACGGGTCTTATGATGAATATTTTAGCGGGGAAGGCGAACAGTTTTGCAGCAGATATACGTTTTCAGCTGACGGCGTTTTCAGCGGATTGCAAAGATTATTATTTTTGTCTCGAAAAAAAAGTTTATGTCAAAATTTAAGTATCTTATTTTGTTGTATGTTAATAAAGACTTGAGAAAACGAATTGACTATTTATTTTAAGTGAACGATGTATATAATTAACTTTACAGTGGAATATCTTTAATTAATTTATTACCTCTAACGGATTAAATTTCCCATAGGGGAGTATTTTGTTTATGTATATCCCTTAATTTTCAATGTAGTGATCAAAAAAAAATATCGCATGAAAAAAACTGCAGTAAATCATAATGCTGTAGTTAAAGCATTAACGTGCATCCCTCCCCTACACGGCGGGTCTTACAAAGCTCTAATAAAGCTCCAGCTATGAAAGTAGCTAGACATTTGCCAATTTGACTATCGTGAACATTTCGCTATGTTTTTCATTGAATCGCCATTATAATTTAAGAAACGGCATTGCTTGCGAATATTACAATTTTAACATAAAATAAATACAACAGAAAGTAATATTAATGTATTACACTTCCAGATATAAATAATTTACTCTATTTTAAGCGTTCATTACGCAACATTTTTAACAAAGTGTTACTTTTGCTGAGCAGAGATCAGCTTAGGGAGTTATTTTCAAAAATCGACCCTCAAGAATATTACGGGGAATCATAAACAAAAAAAAAAATCCTTTTTATCAGCTATTAGATCTACATACTTAAAATTTAACAAAGGCATTTTTCTTTTCTTTTTTTTGTTTAGCTGAGATATGCAAATAGTTTTTTTTTGTTTAATTTGCAATTCACGTAAAATTAATTCATTAAAAACTTATTTATCTTTCAATCTGTGTTGTTTAATTTTTCAGTTCACCCGTGCGAAGAACGGGTATACCAGCTAGTATTTTCTATAATTATTGTAGTAAAAAGATTTATTATTATTTAATGTATGAAAGATTTATAAAAAAGTTTAGTCAGTTTTATGTGCTAATTTTTCAAAGAATTTATTGTTATTTCTTGTATATAGTATGCAATTCAGTGCTAACCTCTTTTCTTAAAAATAATAAAACATCATGTATTTTAATTAAGAATAATTGTGAAATATATGTCTAACTTATATTTGAACTTTACGCATGTACAGCCTTTATGTGATTTTTTAAAAGCTATTATTTTCGTTTAAATTATAGAATAAGATCCAAACTGCAAAATGCAAAAAAAAAAAAAGATTATTTTTGTTTACAAAACTTTTTCTGCCTGTAAGTTATGTATTCTTTAACAAAAATGAAAGTTAAAATTTAAGAAATATAAAAAAAGACACCTTTAAATTTAATACAAAACTCATTTTTAACTTAATATGTCGAAGAACTGAGAAGGAAAGTATATAAAATACATTATACATACACACACACAAAAAAGATTTATTGCGGCAATAATTAATAGCTTTATTGTAAAAGTAAGATCTTAAGAAATAAATGGCAAAAAGGAAATTTTTATGTAAAACACAATGCATTTCCATTTCGGATCTAATTCTTTAATGCATGGCAATGCTCTCTAATTTAAGGATTATTATTAATAACCATTTGTTATAAATAAAATCTTTTATTTCATATGAATAATTTCTTTATATAAAAAAAAACTTCTGTAATATCACTTCTTTATTAACGTATCGTGATGAAGAGTATGTTAGCCCTTTTGCCATTTCAGCTTCGGCTGCATATTCTCGTGTTACAGTTTATAACCCTCAACCCGCGGCTCCTCATGTACTCGATGATGAAAAGTCTAGAATATTGGGCCAACTCGCAAACGTGTTGAACAATGCCATGCGTAAGAGGCAAGCAGAGATGCACTCCAGCGACAACTCTGAAGCTCCTAACGAAGGTAAGTAGGAAATGGTACACGAACTACCACTTAATTATTCAAAATTTCACAGCATGCCTGACGTTTAACCTTGTTAAGATTATTTAATACCAATGCTGCTGAGTAAGCAGTTAGATTTTTCGAAATAAAAATGGTAAAATTTACTAAAACTATTGTCAGGATTCGAAAATGCTACTGAAAATTCTTTGTATTGATATCCAGATGGAATAAGAACACTGCTGGTTCCCCCAAAAATATTAGCCATGAAAATTGTTTCAAAGTGTTTTTCATTTTTAGCAGACCTTCTGCGCCATACATTCAAGCAAATTCACCATTATTTTTGGAAATTGTGCCTCTAATGGTTCCGTTCAAGTGCTTTGAAATTTGCCCTGTCTCATCTGTTTGCTGAAGATTATATTAGAAGATTTTTATCATGTGACCACTATAGACTATGGATTTTTCATTTGTAAAGTTTATTTGATTTCATATCTGGATGGTAATCGTAAAAAATAAGAAATACAGTGGTAGTTTCTCTTAAAGAACTTTTGCTGTAGTTTGCTTGATGAATGCTTCCAGTTCTTTATTTCTACCTGACTCGAAGATGCACTTGCGAAACGTTTCCTAATTTTGATCTCGGTTCAAATGATGCCCCTTATATTATCTATGTCTCAAAGATTCTAAACATCCTCACACCGATTTGAGATTTTCTCTACGATGAAGCATAGTTTTCGGTGACACTAAAATCTTTGAAAATGCAATGCAAGACCCATCCGCTCCGAATCTGTTGCTTTAACAACTGGTGCCTCGATCCTGGTGTTAAGGTAAAGTTAAAACAAAGGAATTTATTGTGAAATGATGTAAAAAAACGTTGATTTTAACATCAACTTAATCTGATAAACGGAGCAAAAATAAATTAACTCGCTTTAGAGAATCTTTTCATTTCAATAGTTTGTGTAAAATGTGTTTATTGCTAAATCTCCTTGATAACAAACTATATCTACATTAAAATCAAGACATACAGAGGTTTTATCATAAGGAACAAGTTATATGCCACCGTTGCCACACAGGGAAGTGTATAAAGTATTTCTGAATTAAACGTCTAGAACTTTTCTGACGTGGGTGCAAGAATCTGTAAGATTCTTCAAGAGAAGAAATACCTCTTGCAATGGCAACAATTAAAAAAAAGAAACAAGAACTCAAACTGAAACTATAACCAAACCTGAAAGAAGAAAAACAAGGAGCGACACCTCGGACGGTCAAACTCCTCGACTTCATTAAAGAACCAAAAAAAAAGGCATCAAACTCCTTGATTCTTTTGGTTAAAAATATGCAAGAGATTACAATGTGCATGTATTAAAATTTCCAGGTATGTGCAAATGCCCCAACTGCTCTAAATCGTAAATGTTTCACTCTAACTTTTTTCTTAATCAACCTCAATTTTTCCAACAGTGAATTATATCTGTAACGACATTAAGATTTAAGAAAGTATCATTAAAATAAAAAGTGACACGGCAACGATAACACAGCGTCAAATCTGTCCAAATATTTCAAAATTTATCATCATAATTTGTATCAGCGTATAGGACATGACAGTATATAGAAACAATTCGGATTTACATAATTGATAAGGATTTCTGTGAATCTAGAGGCTTCGCCATACACAACTGATTAATTTGTGTTTCTGAAATTCTCTCTCTTTAGTAAATCTGATGAATCTTCTAAATAACTTATGGGAGTTAACACTTTATAATAAAAATGGAATTGTGTATTTCCTATCACATATTTTATATCATAATAAAGAGAATTAACGCAGCAGTTATGATGAAGATATTCTGAAGAAGACAGAAAAAAGAGCTCCAACAACTTATTTGTTTTTGATGAGTACACACACTCACACAAGCGTTGGAAGAGTAATTGCTCCATTTTCTTTCCTTTTGGCTCTCTCTCATTAATCAAAGAAGATAGGCTCTTAGTACCGAACTATTCACTGTAACCATGACCAACTTTCCCAAAGTGGATGATCGCGTGGAAGAGCAATAATGGGATTAATGTCGGTCACACAGAACTTTTATTTCACTTCTTCCGTCTGTTAAATTGTCTTCTGGCAACAGGAACTGTCAAATTCCTACAAACTTATTTCTCATTTATCTTTTAGTCTTGAAAGCAATGTTCGGTAAAACATGTTTGATGACAGTGAAAGATGTATAATGATATCTAAAAGCAATATTAAAAAAAAATATCGAAAATTTTAGGAAATTTACTGTTTTAATGATTTGATAGATATTAAATTAATACAGATGAGAGATACCCTATTTACTGTGTATATGTATTTGTATAGATTGTATGACTTTGTATAGATGGTATTTCTAAATGTGATTATGTATATTTTGTTTCTTTAGAATGTATGTATGATAATTTTAATGATGAATGTTGTTAAAATGGCGTCTGAGATTTTTTCTTAAAAGCTTAGATCGATAACCAGGTAAATTAAAAAATTCCATAACAAAGAAAATGAGTATTTCTTACTGAACTTTTTATAAAAATATTGCAGGAATTTCAGATTGGATCAATACAGTTAGACAGCACAAAATCGATAAGGCGCATGACATCTTTGACACTTAAATTTAGTAATATTAAGAATTATGTAAATCAATTTTATAATGACAAAAACATCTTATAAAATCCGTAGCATAATTAAGTGTAAAATTTAAATATCTGTGTGCGAGTAAGTCAAATATTATATACACCTTTCGTTCTTCAACTTTATTAAACAGATGTGGGTGAACACACGCGCATTCATTGAGTTGTTGCGTTTGTACTCATGTGGTCGGAATTTAATCACGATCTCGTCTTTTGTTAGCATGTAAGCTCCGCAATCAGACGAGAGATGGTTACAAAGAGAGATCGTTGTGTCTGTTGTAAGCATGAGGACGAGATGGATCTCGCCTATTATCAGCATGTAAGCTCCGTAATCAGATGAGAGATGGTTACTTAGAGAGATCGTTACGTCTATTGTAAGTATGAGGATGAGACGTATTTTTACTGTGGTAAGCACTTAAGTACCGCAATCAGATGAAAGATAATTTCGGAGAGAGATGGATCTCGTCTATTGTAAGCATGAGGATGAGATGAAACTCGTCTAATCAATCAGATGAGAGATGGTTACAAGAGAAATCGTTGTGTCACGTGAGGACGATGGATCTCGCCTATTATCAGCATGTAGCTCCGTAATCAGATGAGAGATGGTTATCGTTACGTCTATTGTAAGCATGAGGATGAGAGATGGGTCCCGTTAGATGAAATATAATTTCGGAGAGAGATGGATCTCGTCTATTGTAAGCATGTAAGCTCCCCAGATGAGATGAGAAATGTCACGCTATTGCAAGCATGAGGACGAGATGGATCTCGTCTATTGTAAGCATGAGAAAGAGATGGATCCCGTCTAGTGTCATGTAAGCTCCCCAATCAGATGGGGCTACGAGATGGATCTCGCCTATTATCAGCATGTAAGCTCCGCAATTACATGAGAGATGGTTACGCAGCGATATGGTTACACAGAGAGGTGGTTACACAAGGAGATGGAAGGCCGCATCTTCTTTAAAGATTAGTCCTTGTCTGCCTATCAAATTATCCACAACGAACACTTAAATTCCAAAAATTTTGTGCGCGATAAGTACCACGAATGTTTACCACATCAATAAAAGGGTTTGGCCTAGAGATTATGGGACACCCTTCCTACAATCTGGGACTCACTCCCTTAAACTTTCATTTGCTTGGCCCGCTTAAGGATGCTTTGGGAGGTTGTTGATTTGCCTCAAACGTTGGCAAATGGGATACGTAGCAAATTAGCTTAATGACTAATTGAAAACCTTCTTCCAGGAAGGCATACGAAAATCTTTGGCTCTCTGTAACAAGTGCGTTGCGGAAGGTGGAAACTATATCGAAAACAATGTTTCCATTGTTTACCTATCTTCATATAATAATGTTGTAAAACGAAAAGTGTAATCAATCTCTTGCTTACTTTCGTATATGGAATTAAAATAGTCGGAATCCTAAAATAAGCGTTAGTTATGACAAAAATCAAACCATTAAATCAAATAGAATTTTTGAGAGAATATTTTCAAATCTCGAATCAGTTTCTCTAATCTGTTCATTAATTTAACTAATAACAGAGATACGTTCAACTAAATCCAAAGTTAATTTATGTATTTTATTGTTTTGATAAAAAAACTTTTTAAAAAAACCGTTAACAAATGATTTAAGAACATGGTTGGTGTGTTCAGAATCACCAAAAGGAAATATTAGGATGCATAGAAATTTCTTTTTGTATAATGAAATGATGTAAACAAGTATTTATCGTATCTTTTATTAAAAAATGGCCATGTCTTAAGCAATTAATGAAAGAAATATTTGATTTATTTTCAATGTTAAGTGTGAATGTCTGATAAATCTACTAAACTTTTAAATATAAATATTTGTTGCACTTGTATAAAATCTCTAAAGTACACACTAGAACCTCTATAGAAGACCTAATTCTCCTAAACCGGACTCGTGCATAAGATTGACCTTAGTATGCTGTCTACTTCAATTATTTGTATCTTCTCCAATTGGATTGTGTCATATGGTACTAGTTTATTCTTCATATAATACGATCCGTTGATTCGACGCTACTTCAAAGAAGATAAGGTATGGACTTTAATTCTTAGTTGTGTTTATGGTTTGATATATATCCTTTTCTAAATTTTAACGTAGCCATAAAATGAATTTGGCGAAACGCCATTTATTTATAATTTGATGTTGAGAAGTTTTTACATAAAAGGCCAATTATCCAAAAGCAATTAGGTATATCCTATCTGGAAACCGAAACGATGAATGTATTGGTTTTGCATGATATTAAATGTATGATTTACTGAATGTAGGATGTGAATGGTTGTGTTGAATTTGCATGAAAATATATTTGTACGTATGTATTATAGAATATTTATAATATTGAATGTATTATGTTTTGCATGTCTTTACATGTATGATACTCTATGTATGACGGTATTGAACGTATTTATACTGCATGGTGCCATATGAGTGACTTTTTTGTGTTCTGATTATGTGTGATAATTTTTAAATAAAAATTATATAAGTATAAAAAATTGTACTATGAAACTGTAGATGTTTATTGACCAGTGTATTGCAAGAAATGATCAAATTACAAAACATTATTTTTTGTTCAACTTAACAGAAAATAATGAAACATCAAGCAAAATGTAAACACAATTATTTTTAAATAAGTTACAAGATTATGTTTATTTATTTATTTTTTGCAGAGAATATGACAAAAAAATATGAAGTAAAAAGTTTGAAATATTTGAATTCAGGGAGAGAACATCATACCAGATAGAACTTGTCAATCAATAAAAATAAAAAAAAATATTTTTTTAATAATAATAATAAAATAGTTATAATGATAATATATAAAGTGTTAATCAAATATAAGAAGAGGGAAAATAATTTGTTTCATAAAGATTAACAAATGAAAGATTTATTATAATGAATGAAGTTACACTGATTACACATTACATTCATGAAGTTCTAATGTATGCAGCTAAATCATTTTTTGACTAAATCACAATTGCAATAAAGTTGAATAATCGGAATACATCTCTGATTCGAAAATAATGTTTTCTAACTGTGAAATCATTTTTAACCACTATTTTTAATAGGCTGGAAATAAAATTTACAGACATTTAACAAAAAGGAATGGACAAGGATAATTCAGATAACGTAATTTTAAAAGATGAACTTTCCTATTTCCTAGAAATTTTGCATTTCTTTTACCACCACTTGTACGGAAATATAGTTTGAAATAAAATAGAAAAATAGGGCAGAAAATATCTTAGAAGTATGAGTTGCAAAAATGAGATGAAATGTTGAGAATACTGGAAAAATGGTCGTGAAGTGACTTTAACTTTTAAATTTCCCATGTTGGTGCAAAAAAATACAAGATATCCCTTTTCTGCATAATGTAAAACGGCTGGGGCAATGAGAGCGCTGAAATAAATATCTTACACGTTTAATTAGAATAAACATGGATAAAAATAGATAAATAAATGGACAAAAACCAGAAACCCCGTTAAAATAAGTGAATTACGAAAAACAGAAAAAAAAGTAATGTAAAAAAAGATTTTTTAAGTCAATTCCTACTCAGATCAACAAAGACAAATTTAATTTTATCTACTTTTTATTAAATAGTTACAATCAATATCAATATGTATATACATATGATAGAATCCCAACATTAAGTGGTAGTTAATTTTTATTCATTATCATTAAAGTATCGTATTGTCATCCAAAACAATCGTGTATATAAATCTCAGTTCAACTGAATGCTTTAAAACGTGCGAAAAAAAACCTTTCTAGTTTTGACACTAGTCGTCAAAATGGTCGCTAAGTTGATAAAAATGATGCCAACGTGGCAGTATTTGTAATCCTTTAAATAATTAGTTTTAATCAATTAATTTTTATTGATTATAATTAAATTACTGTATTGTCATCCAAAATAATCATGTATATTAAATTTCCTTTAAAATATATTTTATTAACGATTGAAAATTCCACCAAGATAAATAAATAAATAAATGTATAGAGAGTGTGAGCTAATAGTAGGAATGAAAAAAAGAATTGATGTAAATTAAAGATACATTGTTTAAAGTTCATGATTATTTACAAGCACCGTTTGCCACAAGCAATAGCATTTTGCCAATGATTGATTGATTTAATATTAACGTCGCACTGTTCAGCTACACTAGGGCTTTTGGCGACGGACCACGTAATTTTGAACCATGGTCAAGTGACGTGGATGACACCTGAGCTATCACCCCCTCTCCTAACTACCACACCACACCAACGGGAGGACCTTTCAGCTCTCGAAAGATTTAACGTGCATCGCTGCCCTACACGGCGGGTCTTTAGTGGTACTGGGATCGAACTCGTGACCAGGCAAGCCACGATCCGATACCTATACCACTCGGCTACCGCGGCCACAGCATTTTGCCAAAAGTATCGCCAAATGGAAATTTGGCGTGAAAAATTGTAATGTTGAAACTTATTTAGTACAACCATATTTAACAGTTTCTCAACAATAAACGTGTTCTTGAATAAACATTTTTGAGTAAATAAAAAAAAAAGTTAAGAAATAATGCCAAAAAAAAAACTCTCCAGTAGAAATTATTTAAAACTATTTATATATTAAGTTCTTGATTCAAGCTACTTCTGAGAAAAACTGATAACTGAGTTAAGAAAGAAAACAAATGCGTATTTATTTAACTAAAAATCGAGAGAAAAATTTGAACCTTACAAAATAAATCTGAAATTTCAGCAACACGTTTTAAAGGGATTAGGGTAAATGCATGCGAACCTAAATTTCCCGACAGCCATTGATCATATTTAGTGTCTCTAGACTACCTTAAGCAAGTTTAAAAATAATCGAATTCCGCGTCTGGTGTCTATTTGTATAGAAAGTAATGTATTTGGCACGCTGTTAACGACACAGTTTTCCAAAGTTTATTTTGCGACAGAACGATAACGTCTGATAAATTGCTTTTCGATAAATTGGGGTTTAAAATATCAGAAATAGGAGTTTAAAAACTGACAAAGAGCATGAAGAGAGAAATGCTTTTAACGTCTGATTTATGACAAAACTGCAACTTTAAATTGACTTTATTTATTGCAGTGATTCATTATGTTTAAAGAGTTTAATGGCTCCTGAGAGTTAATTTTTGACGGTGGAATGTTTCAGGGTGATTACTAGAAGCATTTAAACAATAATTTTGACGATTATTGCGGTGACTTTAGGCATAAAAGTGCTTGTAGTTTTAATTGGAGATAACTGGTGGAAATGTCTATGGGTTTGAAAGATTTGTTGTGCTTGTACAATGACCGTAATAGCCTAGTATTTATGGCCACGTATTAGTGTCATGAGTTTTAATTCTGGTACCACTAAGGCCTCGCCTAGTAGAAGGAGCTGATGAAGGTTAAATCTGTAGAGCGTGAAGTCCACACTTTTGCGTGGTGTGGTAATTTGGAGAGGGAATGTCAGCTCGGTTTTCGTCACTCGAGGTACAAAGTTACGAGGTCCGTAGCCAATGAGGTCGTATTTTAATTCATACAACTCTCACTCTCTATTAGGGATTGCAATATCGGACCAAAAGTTCAATACCGGTATTCGGTAGTTTTTAAATCGTAATACCGGGATACCGGTTTGAATACCGGTATTAGAAATTTTAGAAAAAAAGCATGCAAACGCAGGTGTTTCTTTGTTTTATATTTGTCAGCTTTCTTAGAGAATGTAAATATCACAAAAAATAATTTGTACCTTATAAATTATAACACTATATAACGAACACACACACAAAAAGTAAAGGAGCATCTTATTTATTTAAATCGCAAAAAGTGTAAATATCATCAATCAGTCTGTGGTACTTACTAGTACAAGTTTTTGAAATGTGTGATCTTAAAAAACAATGTATCCATTGCTCTGGCATTAAGCCTGGAAAGTAATTTTATGCAGAAATTTCATCCGAATTATCTTTTTTTCTCAAAATAATCTAAAATCCCTGATGACTTGGGTTTAAAAAGTGTGCTAAAATTTGTATCTTAATCGCAATTAGATTCTTTCCACTTTATCAATTTTGTATCATGTTTCTTTTTTAGATGTGTATGGAGTCCCCATTTGTACTTCCTGCATTCATTTTAATAACACTAGAGTATTTTTTACATTGTGCCGCTATATTCTTTTCATCACATAAATAATGAAACCAAACCGAAGTATTATCCACTGATTTTTTATGTTCTTTAAAGTTATTCTCATTCTTTGTTATGGGTTATCATTTATGAGTATATATATAATTAATATAAAAAAATATTTTGAACCCTGTGAAGTATGATATACAAATACACTGTGAATAACAAACTCACCAATATAAAAATATCAAAATATTATGCTTTTTCTTTATATTTCCGATTTTGTTTTCACAAATATGAATATCGGTCTATGAAACCTGAGCGTTTACAGTTTTGCTCTAGAGCTGTAATAGCATGGTTTTGGCCCGCCTCTTTGTGTGTGTGTGTGTGGATGATTCACATATTTTATCACTTCTCTTGACTGTACGATACAACTTTTTATTCACAGTTTAAGGTATCCGAACATGTTGAAAATGACCAAATTCGGTCAAGACAGATATTTTTGATTTTTATTTTATTGAATAGAGGTATCTTTTGGGTTTACAAAACATACTTTGTTTTGCTTCTACGCTACCTAGAGGCCCCAAGCTACAATCAATTTTATAAAGTTAGAACAACCGGAAATGCGTCTTGGATCCACCAGACATGGGCACTTAAATTGTTCAAAATCTATCATGGCGAGTCTGATAACTCAAAGTATTACAAATGTATTTATGTTAAACTTTTAGAACCGGATATTTATGCTATTTTCTAGAGAATTTACTAAAATATTTCTCATTGTATGAATACTTTTTGAGTTAGGGCTTGTTTTTTAAATAAGGGCCTCATAAAGAATGTGACTTTTCTTATAGTGTTTACCTAATCATGTCTTAAAATCTTCAAATTTTAATAAAGAATTAACATTTTTGTACATTCTGGATTAGATTCATAAATGCATCTAATTTGTTTTGGTAATACTTTTACTAATATAAGTCTGTTACTTATTCTCTAGTTGTTTTGAAGTTTTACAAAAATATTGCTAAACTTTCCCTTATAATTGTGATTTTTATGAAATTTAGGTAATTTATTTTAAATATTAGTATTTATTGGTATTGAGTCCTAAAAAAGCATTTGTAATGTTCAAATATGTTATTTTGTCAAAAAGTACTCCGAACGTGTTCGGATACCTTAATTAATTTCACCCGTTAGGAAGACACAAAAATAAAAACGTATACTATTTTGTGATGCTGGTGATCCCTGAACATAGAGTGGAGACAATTTTAAGAAATTTCTAGTAAATACCGAAAAATCGGTATTTAAACTTCTGAATACCGGCATCTCAAAATTGTACAAATGGCTCAAAATACCGGTATTCGGTATCCCGGTATACCGGTTTTGCAATCCTTTCTCACTAAGCATGTGCAATTCTTAGGCAGACATATATAATGTTTTTTTTGTTTATTTTGTCGGCTCCGGGGGCTTAGAGGTATGGTTCCCACTTCGTTATCCTATGGTTCTGCGTTTGATCCTGAATGGAGAAGATAGATTTTCTGTATGTGAAAATCGTAAGCACGAGTGTCATATGATTATGTGGCATGTAAAAGGTCCCTTGAGTATCAATTCCACTCTGGTACATTGTCACAATTAAAACAAGGCGGTATTTAGTATCCTACGAGAGTTTGAATCGATAAAATTCGAACGTCACAATTTTTGGTAGAGGAATCCGCCACTAGATGGCGTCATCAATGAAATGGATTTCACTCTTGGGGGATTTGCCGTGTCTGCAAAGGCTTAGTTGATAATATGTTTCCCATTTTTTAAAAAAAAATGCTTAGATATTAAAGAATGATACATTTTTCATCACTTAAATTTAGCTATCTGGAATGAGATTATAAGTAATACCGTGCTTCTCTCAAACTTTCAATACTGGCGACCTAATATTCAATCACAATTTTCATCACCTCCCCCCTCCCTCCATGCAATAACCATATATTGAATTCGATAGTACTATACTTTGATGCCACAAATCTAGATTACGACTTTAACCTCTCCACCAACGACGTATATAAACGTCACGCTCAGCCAGTGTGTTAGTTTTTCTGGACGTATATATACGTCTTTCGGAAATACGACCTTTTCTGTCCACTGCTATCCATAGAATTATTCCGAAGGCTTTGGAATGCAATAAAATGACCTTAACAGTGTTTGCGAAGGATTTACTTATTCCAGATTATTTCTTATTTATTCCCTTTCTCCTCCCCCAATACACCACATACGTGCATAAGGGTGGCATTGTGGAGTAAACTGCGTAACTTTTAACGCGCAGTTAAGGGATTAATTATAAACCGTACAAATTATCGAGATAAGTGTTAATTTGTGTATACAATTTTGTATATGACAAGCCTGGGCGATCACTGCTGATTATTAAACTTGTTCTTAGTATTGTTAAATTAATTATAAAGTACATTGTATAGTACTGATACATTTATAAGTGTATTATATCAGTAAATATATATATCATTATGTCAGAATGTATTTTGTTTGTTTAAAATTTCAATGTATTAATATTTTTTTAAAAATAATCTTTTGTTTTCTACTTTTCAATATACTCGCCCCTCCCAGGTTGGCGCTCTCCACAGTTTGAGAAACATTGTAGTAATAAATTGAATTGACTTTTAAACAATTAAAAACCAAGAGAAATATTGTAAAAAATTATAAGAAAATAGTGGTTGGATGATATAATGTTGCATAAAAATGAACGGGAAATAAAAATTATTGTTATTGAAAATATTCGCTGACAAAAAACTGAAGCGCGCGATGTATTTCAAAACAGAAACATTGCTTACCTTTATTGAATATATGAGGTAGGATTAAAAAGTTCCCCCGGACTGAATCTGTAACGTGAAATTTTTTTGCTGTAGAGTGACCATGATAACGTTTCTGTGTTACTGCGTTCTTACTCTTTTATTAAAAAAAGTTTATCCCAATTCAATTGGTCGGTGGCTCGACACAGCATCGTATTTTGTTGGTGGATACATTTAATAACCGGAGATTGAAAGAATAGTTTGTTGAGCAAAGAATGAATAACAAATTTTGCGTTCGCTTCGGAAAAAAATGCTACGGAGACTTGTGAAATGTTAAAGACTGTGTATAAATCAAAGATACACTTTCGTGAACTCAAGCTTTTGAGAGGCATTGACGTTTCACAGAAGGCAGGGAAAATGCGGAAGACAACAAACGCTCTGGACGTCTGCAGACTTCTCGCACCGCTGAAAACATCGACAAGGTTTTCTTGTCGAGGGCTATTTGGCAAAATTATAACTGGAAACGAGAGATTTTGTTTTTTATACGATCCGTAATTCAGGAGAGCATCGTCAACTTGTAAATCACCACAATCTATATTAAAGCAGAAAATCTGTCAAGATCGTTGTAAAAGAAAGGTCATTCTAGAGGTGTTCTTCGATATCCAGGACATTGCGCATCTGGAATTCATCCTTGAAAGTTGCACTACGAACAAAGAGTTCTATGTAGACATCCTGCGTCGTTTTCGTGAGTCGATCCAAGGGATGGGATCAAAATTGTAGGCTGTGCAGTCATAGCTGCTTTTGCATGACATCAGTCCCGCAAACTGATCCCTTCTCGTCACAAACTTTCTTCCGAAAACGAAAAAAAAAAACTGTTTTGCCACAGCCTCCTTATTCCAATTCATCTCACCCGCTGACTTCACCCCCTATTTCCGTAACTGGTACGTCACTTGCAGGTTCATCACTATTTCAATCTGGAGATGAAGTTAAAAGTGCATCGCAGGCTGATTTAAAGTACATGGCTAAAAATGGATTCCAGAAATGTTTCGATGACCTTTACGAGTGAAGGAAAAAGGAGACTGTTGTTCAAGGGTGTTATTTCGAAGTAGGATGTGTTTCAGTAATGTAATTGGTAATATTTTTTAAGTTATATACTCAGTCCGTGAACTTTTGAATCCTATTTCGTACAAGTTATCATATCTACACACACACACTTCCAATTTTTTTTTTAAAAAAAATACTTTTTTCTTAAAGAAAAGAAATAAAGTTAAGTGTCTAAATTTTGATATTTTTAATCATTTTTAGAAATTAATTTTAAGCCATAAAAGTGAGAAAAGTCTTATTACTTACTATCTTAAATTTATTTCTATAAATCAAACATTTTTTATCGAAAAAATTGTTTCGAGGTGTTTTTTTTTTCTACATTTGTTTAAACAATTTAAATTTTCCTCCCTGAACAGCTTAAATATATCTTTAGAAAAATTTATGTATAATTAATAAACGTTTCAAAACTCGCTTAAGTACTCATTCTAAGTGAAAAGAATATATGAATACAATATTTTGTGTTTGAAATTCTTTTTTCAGTGTAATCAACAAACAATCATCTAAGGTAAAAACCACATAGTGGTTTAAAATAGATTGCATTTATTTACTGGAACTAATTTTTTGTAGATAATAAAATTAGAGCTCTTAGGTAATGATGTAGATACATCCCTGATCGGCATAAAATTGTTACGGTTATTCATACACCATAAAAATTAATATCTTATACATAGTGCACCAGCACTATACATTGGTTCTCAATTGTACTGCTTTGTTCTATCACAGAAAATATGATTTGGTATCACCAAGTTATTTTTAATGTGCCAATTTATATGTAGAACATGAAAGTCTCTTGCTGGTGCATCAAACCCTTTCATAAATTTCGTTGTTCTTTTATCATGTTGTGGTAACAATAGCATTATACGAATACTAGACACTTTCATGAATAATACGTAATTAATTCAAAAATATATATCAGTGGTGTATCCGGAAACTAAGTACTGTTTTTGAAAAACTCTTATAAAAAGGTTTTTTCAAAACAAATTTAATTTTACATATAAGAGCTTGTCTGAAACTGTTTTTCTATATAGTTACTGCCATTATGCAGATACATATGTAATATCGAGAAACCAACTTGTCTGTACCCACTTCAAAGTAGGATGTCGCCAGTGAAAAGAGCCATAGCTCTTTGTGGAAACTCAGGATAAATCAATCGTATTGTAAACCATCTGTTTTCATGAATTGTTTTAACCAAAGCATCATTGGCAACGCTAGATCGCTTACTCCTTGCTTCGTCATGAACATTGGTGCACTCATCATTTAATTATTGAATTCACTTTCTCACCATTTTATAACTCATTACATTTTCACTATGAACTTCTGCAAGTTGACGATGAATTTCAACTGGCTTAACAATTTTTGGGTTCAAAAAATTAATTACAGAACGCACTTCCAATCGGCGGGATCGACAATCGTCTTAAACATTTTAAACGCTTACTAACATGAGCAAAAACAATATAATCTTCTTGTAATGGCGTACAATCAACCAGAGATAAGTCTGCGCAAAGATTGAACACCGATACAACCACTTCGGTTGTAGTAGAACGAGACGGTGCTTTATTACTTTAAAACTAAAACATCTGAAGACAAAGGAAAATATTTGATTCAAATGTTTATAAAAAAATAAAAACTGTTGCCTTATTTAGATTGGTAAGTCTTAGGACTACATCCTTTTATTTTAATTGTATATATAATTTCTATAGTTGCGGGGTATGAAAATCAGTAAAAGTTTACAAACAAGTCGAGCAGATTGAATAAAGCAGTAATCGAGAAATTAAAGAATCCTTTTGAATAGTCACTGACTTTCAATTCTGATAATAATCTTCCAAGTGTTCCAAAGAAGGGAGCTGTAATTTTCGTCAATAGGAACTTAATTACGGAAGTGGAAGTACTTCAACCCAATAATGGGATTTTATATGAAGAGAAATCAAAAGAAGTGCTGCCTAATTGCATCCTTTATAATCAAGGAATCTTAGAAAAGAAAAAAGTTTCCACGTTCTGTCATTCCTAGAATAAATTAGAAAATACCGAGAAGAATCCTCCTTAATTTAATATCGTTTGGAATAATGATGTGTTATTTGATACTGAAGCCTTATTTCGATCAAATTTTCAATGTGGAATCATTTTTTTTCTTATCATCCATTAAGTATTGTAGAGATAAACCTGTCAATGAAACTGAAATGAGATTATATCGTGCTTCCTAAAACGTGATTGCATTCTATTTTAGTTATAAATTGGAAACGTGTGTGCTTGATTATTACGAATTATTTTCGAACTCAAAATTAATATGCAGAGAAAAATAAAGCAAATAAGCTTTGGGAGGAAAATAATTTAAAATATGGAGGTATTACTAATGAGTATAAAGTAAAAAAAGACCCAAATCATTTTGTTCACAAAAGAAACACTTTCTTTAAAATGAAAAGGCGTATTTAGTTCTAGAATTCAGAAACATAATGATATTAGAAATAAAATGAGCAAGAGTGAGTCTTTTGAAAGCGTCGGTAAATTTAATTAATCAAAAGTATAGCTTTATTTTATTTTGCAACTGATATATTAGAGTGAGTTTTTTTATCTTTATATCAGCTAAGTTATTGTACACAAAATTCTATTCATGCTGTTTATAAAGTTACGTAAACAACATATGATTCAAAGTACATGTCAAAAATTATATGCTGAAATTATATAATTTTAATTTATTTAAACTTATTGCTATTTTTTAATATGATACTGATCTAATAACTTAACAAATGATTAATTTTTTTTAAAAAAATTATGTGATATATTTTAGAATTTAAAATTAATTAAAAATTTATTAAATATTTTGAACTCTTGCATTCCAAGTTAACTGTTTTAAATATTAGTAAATGATACGAATTGAAGGGAACCCTGTATCCTAAAAAGTTATCATTCCTCAATTTTATTTAATGAATCAAAGGAATTTTTTTAAAAAAATCCGTTGTGTGTATTTTCTCTATATTTATTTATATTGTTAAATGTATTCACTTTGAATGGCTTAGGTTTGACCCATTAGAAGAAAAATAGAAAAAAAAGTATTATATATTTATTTTTAATTATTAAGAACTTTTAGTAAAAACTTCTTAAATTATATGTAGGAAAAAATTGTGCTTTTTTTTTTAAATCTATATATATATAAATGAATACGTGTCTGTCTGTGCTCGATAGATTCAAAAACCATACATCGAATAGCCGTGAAGATTTGGGAAATTATTAGGTATATCACCGGGAAGATTTTTGTAAATTTTTTTTAAATCAGAGTTGGGATTCTAAGTGCTCCCGTACAAAAATTTCCAAAAATATTAAATACTAAGCACTTCTAAGGTAAAGTTCATCATCAATCATCAAATATCATTCATTTCATGATGATATTTAATTCTAGCGATATAGTTCTTCATCAGATCGTCATAATATTTCTGCACGTGTATTTAAACAAAAATTAAAATCTTTAATAGATTTAAAATATTTTAAACACATAAATTGTGTTTCCTTTAAGATTTCAACAAATTAATTTAAATTATAAAAGCGACATTAATGTGTTTGACGTTTGATTTTTCGCCAGCAAATTCTAATAAATACAAAAATGCAGTCAAGAAACTTTTGCAATTATTAATACGAGCATAAATTATTAATACGTGAATAAATAGAAATATTATTGATTTCCAGCTGAAGAAAATAATTGGAAATACGTTTTATTTAACCCCACAATTATGCCACCAAAGGAAAGTGCCATTGGTTGATCTACAAATCAAGCAAAAAGGAGAAGAGAAGAATGAGCTTCAGAAACAAGTAAGCAGAAAAAAACTAGGCAAGAAAGAGATCGAGTTCACACTGCTCTTGCTCGATCATTAGAAACAATTGAACAGAGGCAAGTAAGGTAGCAGAGGAATCGAATTTGCAGGACACAGACAAGACGAACGATACATACTGATTTGAATTTATGTGGTTTCAATTACAATTCCCTTTACAATTACAGTATTCATCTAAGTGTAATTACTGGAAAGTGGATAAAAAGTCTACGTATTGTGGTGCTCAAAAATTTAAAAATGAAACACCAGGTATGTGCTGTGCAGGTGGAAATGTAAAGTTACCAGACTTACGTTCACTACCTGAACCATTATTAACTTTAGTATCAGGTGAAACACAAGTCAATTAAAAATTTTTTTGAAAAATATACGTAAGTACAATTCATGCTTCCAAATGACATCGTTTGGAGCAGCGAATATCGTTAGTGCAAATTATATGCCAACATTTAAAGTACAAGGGAAAATTTATCACCATGCTGGATCACTATACTACCCTTGCCAAATGCTGATCACAAATATCTTCAGATATATTTTATGGGAAATACTGAAGAACAAATCAACAGACGGCGTCAACTGAATATGAATACTAAACGAGAGATTGTCTTTGAAGTACAAAATTTGTTTGAACAACATAATGAATTAATTAAATTATTTAAAACCGCCATTGAACAAATGCCATCTGACGATTACAAAGTAATAATAAAGGCAGATAAAACACCTATTGGTAAACATTGAAGACAATTCAACGCTCCAACGACGATGAAGTGGCAATTGTCATAGTTGGTGAAGAATTTAATTCTCGCGATATAATTCTTCGTCGTAGAAATGATGACGTCCAGCAATCATCATATGATGTTCATATGATGCATTACAATATCCCATTCTATTTTGGCAAGGAGAGGATGGCTATCATTTTAATATTAATATGAGAAATCCTACAACTAATGTGGACATTAACAAAAAGGTCAGTGCTATAAATTATTATGCATATTGAACGACGATTCGTGAGAATGCTGATAATCATGTATTGAAATGTAGACAATTATTCCATCAATACATTGTTGACATGTATGCAAAAATAGAAAGTGAAAGACTCCTCTACATACGACTAAATCAAGTCAAATTGCGTTCTGAAGAGTACATCCATTTACGTGATGCAGTTGTAAATGATTGCAATCTCAGTGAATTAGGAAAAATGGTCATTTTACCATTCACATTTAACGGCAGCCCAACCCACATGCATGAATAATCACAAGATGTAATGACGTATGTTCATGCATATGGTCGTCCAGAATTTTTCATCACATTTACATGCAAACCTGCATGAGATAAAATAAAGGAGTTTTTATTAACCGGACAATCACGATCAGATCGTCATGATATTTCTGCACGTGTATTTAAACAAAAATTAAAATCTTTAATAGATTTTCTGTCAAACACCATGCATTTGGAGAGACGCGCTGTTGGATGTATTCCATTGAATGGCAAAAAAGAGGTTTACCACATGTGCATATTTTAATACGGATGATGGAAAAGATAACACCAAACAGAATTGATGGAACCATCTCTGCAGAAACACAAGACATTGAAATTGATAAAGACTTACAAAACATTGTCTCAAAATATATGATTCATGGTCCATGTGGCTCACTAAATAATAATTCACCACATGCATGTCAGATGGAAAGTCCACAAAGCGGTATCCTAAAGACTTACTTGCTGAAAATATTACAGGCAATGATGGTAATGATCCATTAAACTAAAAGTACTCAACAATACTATTAATGTTGATAATCGTTGGGGTAGTACCATATTCTCCATTACTACTAAAAACGTATAACGCTCACATAAATGTTGAGTACTGCAATTCAGTGAAAGCTACAAAATATATTTGCACATATGTGAACAAAGGAAGTGATATGGCAGTGTTTAGAGTGGAAAATACAACTGCATCTAACGATGAACTCCCCCAATATCAACTGGGACGCTACATAAATAGCAATGAGGCTGTACGGCTTATTTTATCATTTTCCATCCATGAGCGATATCCAACGGTTGTTCATTTAGCAGTACAACTTGGAAATGGACAGCGTGTGTATTTTACATAAGAAAATGTACGTGCAAAAGCAATGTCACCATCGCCAACAACATTAACTGAATTTTTCACATTATGTGGAAATGATACCTTTGCAAGGACATTACTGTACTCTGAAGTACCAACTTAATTTACGTGGAATACATCAATACGAAAATTTCAGCGTCATAAGCAAGGTAGAGCAGTACACGGAAACCTAAATTTATATTACACAGATGCATTGGGTCGTCTGCATACTGTACATCCAAAAAACGCAGAATGCTTTTACCTAAGATTATTATTAATCAATGTTCGTGGGCCAACATCTTTCTAAGAATTAAAAACAGTCAATGGACATGTGTGCGCTACATTTAACTCGCTAATGCTTCTAATACAGCTGAACCACTGCAGATACGTGTACTATTTTCCATCATACTAACTACATGTTTTCAGGCAAATCCAAAGGATCTTTGGGAAAGATATAAAGACTGTATGAGTGAAGACATTTGACATCGCATGCGTAGAATAAATGCTATAATCCCAACATTCTATTTACATCAAATATGTACAATGAAGCATTGATTTTAATTGAGGATGTATGTTTGACAATAACCAACAAATCACTGACAGAATTGGAAATAATTGCTCCAAATAGATATGATAATGACATTTTCGATCGTGAAATACAGTGAGAAACGCACTTCGATGTTAAGGAATTACAAACATTTGTTCGAATTAATCTGCCGAAATTGGTTTTAGAACAACGAACAGCATATGATACAATTATAAATGCAATATCTAACAAGAGTTATAGTTTATATTTCTTAGATGCACCTGGAGGCACTGCAAAACTTTTCTTATTTCAATTATTCTGGCAACTATGAGATCACAAAATAATATTGCATTTGTTAATACATCATCTGGTATTGCAGCAACTCTTTTGGACGGTGGTTGAACAGAACACTCAGCATTGGAATTGCCATTAAATGTGCAGGTAATTGAAACTCCAACATGTAATATTAGCAAATATTCTGGGATGGGAAAAGTATTAGAATCGTGTCATCCTATATTATGGAATGAATGCACCATGGCACACTAGCAATCATTGAAAGCACTCAATCGCTCATTAAAAGATTTTACAGAACATGAGCAGCTTTTTGGTGGTGCAATTATTTTGCTGGCTGGTGATTTTTGACAAACTCTACCAGTTATAACACGTTCAACACCTGCAGATGAATTGAATGCATGTCTAAAATCATTAATGTCATGGCGGTATGGGGAGAAAATATCTTTAAACACAATATGCGTGTTCAATTACAACACGATGAATCTTCTGAACGATTTGAAAAACAATTGTTAGATATTGGGAAATATAACATTGAAATGGACGAATCCACACACTGCATTACATTACCAGAAAACTTTTGTTACATTGTAAAATCCCCTGAAGAATTGATTACCAAAGTTTTCCCAAATTTATCGCAGAATTATAAAAATAATGAATGGGTTAGTGAGCGTGTTATATTGGCATCCAAAAACATTGATGTGAATTTAATAAACTGCATAATTGAAAATGAAATATCTGATGAAGAAACAACATATAAATCCATAGATACTGTTGTCAATCACGATGAATCAGTTAATTATTCAATAGAAGTTTTAAATTCATTGGATCTACCAGGAATACTATCGTATATTTTATCGTTGAAAATTGGTTCCCCAATCATCCTTCTACGAAATATAAATCAAAGTGACTATGCAATGGGACTAGGCTATCAGTAAAAAAATTAATGAATAACATAATTGAGTTAACCATTTTAAATGGAAAACACCAAGGGGAACCTGTACTACTACCACGCATTCCCATGATACCAACGTTTATTCCACTTGAATTCAAACGTCTACAGTTTCCTGTACGTCTAGCCTTTGCAATGAACATTAACAAAGCACAGTAACAATCATTGTAAGTATATGGATTAAATTTGATAAATTCATGCTTCTCACATGGACAGCTGTACATTAGATGTTCATGAGTTGGAAAACCATCAAATTTATTTGTTCTTGCACCATATATGAAAATAAAAAATATTGAATATTTACAAGCACTACTAAGATAAAGTTCCGCATCAATCATCAAATTTCACTCATTTCATGATGATATTTAAAAATTATAAAATTATTGTTCAATTGAAATTCGTTTGCAATATTGTTTAATATCACAAGTAAAGAAGCATGTTTGTTCTACCATCAACTATGTATATCTATGTTTTGTACACATGTTATATTCAAATGGCATATATGTAGGGATAAATTTATTGTTAACTTTCATTTTGATGTATTGTACACATTTGATAATTTATAAATTATGTTTAAGGTATCAAAACTGCCTTTTTGTCGAAACACAGCAACGTGTGAAAGGGTACTGCTAGTCTATATATAAGAAAATGAATGTGTGTCTGTATCTATACTCGATAGATTCAAAAACCATACATCGAATCACCGTAAAAATTTGGGAAATCATTAGGTATAACCCGGGAATGTTTTTGAAAATATTTTTTTAAAATCAGAGTTAGGGTTCTAGGTGCTACCGAACAAATATCCCAAAGATATTAAAATAACACTTAATCTATGTATAAAAAAAGAGAAAAAAAAGACTCACTCACTGACTAATTACGATATCTCCGGAACTATTAAACCTACAGACTTGAAATTTGGTACGAAGGTTCCTTTTATGGAGTAGACATCAGCGAAGAACGGATTTTGCAAAGATTGAACCCCAAGGAGCGTTACGGGGGTTTAAGTGGCGTTAAAGATAATTAGTTCCATTATTAAACTATTAGAAGTACAGTCTTGAAACTTGGTACACAGATTTCTTTCATAAAGAAGAGATCCCCTACAAAATGATTTTTACGAAAATCGACCCCCAAGGGGTGTTGAGGGTGCTTAAGGGGCGTTATGCATAAATATTTCCATTTTTAAACTGTTCGACGTACAGTCTTGAAATTAGGTAAGTGGATTCATTTCATAGAGTAGAGATCCGCTACAAAATGTGTTTTGTGAAAATCAATTCCCAAGTGGCGCTGCGAGGACTTAAGGGGCGTTATACATAATTATTTCCATTTTTAAACTATTAGACTTACAATCTTGAAATTTGTTACGCAGATACCTTTCACGGTGTAGAGATCCGCTGCGAAATAGGGTTTGAGAAAATTGAGTTTCAAGTGGCGTTGTGCGTGCCAAAGGGGCGTTCTACGTAATTAATTCCCTTTTTAAACTATTAGACGTGCAGTATTGAAATTTGATAAGTGGTTTCCCCTTTAATAGAATAGAGATCCGCTAGAAATTGAGTTTTGAGAAAATTTAATCCCAAGTGGCGTTGCGGAGACTTAAGGAGTGTTATAGATAATCATTTCCGTTTTTAAATTATTTGACGGGCAGTCTTGAAATTTCGTAAGTGCTTTCCTTTCCTGGTGTAGAGTTTCGCTACAAAATGGGTTTTGTGAAAATTGATCCCAAGTGGCGTTGCGGAGAATTAAGTGGCTTTATGGGTAATTATTTCCTTTTTTAATTTATTAGACGTAAAATCTTGAAATTGTGTATAAGCAGACTCCATTCATTGAGTAGAGATCCGTTATAAGATGGGTTTTGTGAAAATTGCTTCCTAAGTGGCGTTCCGGGGGTTTAAGTGGCGTTATAGATAATTATTTCCATTTTTAAACGTTTAGACATACAGAATTGAAAAATGTGATAAACAGATTACTTTCATGGAGTAGTAGAGATCCGCTACAAAATAGGTTTGGGGAAAATTGACACCCAAGGGACACTGCGGAGGATTAAGATACTTAATAGATAAATATTTCCGTTTTTCAATTATTAGACCCATCTGCTTGAAAATTAGAAGGTATGTTCCTTTCATGGAATAGAGTTCCTCTAACAAAGAGTTTTGCGAAAACCGACGCTCAAAGGAGTGGGGCTGCGAGGGATTATGGAGAGTTATAGAAAAATTCCTGTTTTTGAATTTAACCCATTTACTTGAAATTTGTTGAGCACGTTTCTTTAGTTGAATACAGTTCCACTAAGAATGAAATTTACGGAAATCTACTGCAGGGGAAACGGGGGGAGTTATTGGGGCGTATGGATAGACAAAATTCCGGTTTTTGAACTCTACTAGGACTGTAATAATAAAATTTGGTTTGCATGTTTCTTTTGTTGAATTGAAATCCGCTAAGAATGATCTCAACGGGGTTACGGGGCGTATTGATGATAAAAATTCCATTTTTGTTGTATTAAATTTAGACTTGAAATTTTACACGCATGGTTATTTTATAGAGTAGAGATCAACTGAAAGTTGCTTTGGCAGAAATCCACTTGATTATTGGGTTAAGTGAGCGCAAAAAAAAAATCTTTCCACTTCTAGTATAGATATTAATAGAAATTAGAAATTATTATTTTTGTCATTGTTTTATCAAGAGGTGAGAGCTACAGCTGTAAATTTATTTTTCAATAGAATAGAATTCTTAAAGCTAGATATGAATAATTTACATATAAATAGTATATATTTATACAGCATCGTGAAATATCCAATGAAGGGGGTGGGTAACGGCTAGTTAAAAATAAAAAAAAGGTATTTAAGAGTATTTGAATTGGAAAGTATTGATTTTAAAATATTGAATGTACTTTCTTAATTAAATTATCAGTTTCTTATTATATAGAAGGACAAAACAATAAGGCTTTTAGAGTTATTTCAGTTTTTAACAGGGATTCCTGAAGTATTATTGACCTAGGATTTCCTTAAGAATTCATTTACTCATTTATGTTCAATACTCTTCATATATGAACAATTTATGAACTGTTCGATGTACATTTTTTCTATTTAAATAGCATTCATTCTTTTATGAAAAAATAAAATTATAGTTCTGTAAAACATTTTTCTTTGCTTTAATAACCAACATGGCACGTGTAAAGTCCTTTCAATTTAAAGAATCATTTTATTACTTACAAAACATAATATTTATTTTTGAGGATCATTTAATCTTTTAAAATGGCTAAAGAGAAAACGTTGAACTAAATATTAATATATTTTTCTCTGTAGCAATTTCGTGAGATCAGAAATTTATATAATGTATTATAGTTTTTTTCTTTTGAGGATTATTTAATTATTGGGTTGTTCGGAAAGTAATTTCTGTTTTTTTTGTGTGTGTGGAAATGAAAGACAGTTTTAGTATAATAAACAAATACTTTATTAAATTATGTATTGGCCGTACTGGTCCAACACCTTTTGCCATCTTTCTGGTAGTAGCATAAGTCCACGCTCATAAAATTGTTGGTCTTTGCTGGCAAAAAACTGATCAAGGTGGTTATTGACCTCCTCATTTGAGGTGAAGGTTTTACCGTCTAAAAAATTTTGGGGTGACCGGAACAAATAATAATCCGATGGTGCCAGGTCTGGAGAATATGGTAGGTGTTGCATTGTATCCCATTCAAGCTGTAAAAGCTTTTGGCGAGTGACCAAACTTGTGTGAGATCTCGCGTTGTCTTGGTGAAACACTACACCTTTCCTGTTGATTAGTTGTGTCCTTTTCTGTTTAAGTGCATCATTCAGTTTGTCCAGCTGATGACAGTAGACTTCCGAATTAATCGTTGTGTTATCCGGTAAAAAAACTATTCCTTTAAAATCCCACCAAACAGACAGCATCACCTTTTTTGGAGAGTATCGGTTTTGGAAATGGTTTGAGTCGGTTCATCTTTTTTGCTTCATGAACCTCTTTCGTCCCCAGTGATGATGCCCTTCAAAAACGGATAATTTCCGTGACGTTTGAGAAGCGAATCACAGACGTCAACGCGGCGACACAGATTTCTCTGTGTGAGAAGTTGGCGAACTCATACATAGAGCTTCGAGGATAATCCTAGGTCTTTCAAGTGGTCATAAACTGTTGAATTTGATAAATTTAACCTCAATCCGATCTCACGTGTTGTTATTCGCCGGTTCGCATCAACTACTGCCTTTATCGTGTCTTTATCAGCTTCAACCGGCCTTCCCGAACGTGGTGAATCTTCGGCATCCAAATTGCCGATCGAAATTTAGCAAACCAGTTCTGGCACTAGCGTACTGTCAACACACCTCCATACACATCGGTCAATTTCTTTCTGGCTTGAACAGCATTTTTACCCTTTCTGTAGTAAAACAGTAAAATATGTCGAAAATGCTGCCTATCACTCTCCATATTTAAAAGGGCACCAACCAAAAACTACTGCGTAGAATTAATTGAAATTTTTCACACAAAAACCTTGCTATATGAGCTCTCAAAGCATATAAAAATTATACGGCTTAAATGTGAAGTTGGGTGCAAAAAAATACAATTAAATCCTCTGTCGGGAAAAAACGAAATTACTTTCCGAACAACCCAATCCTTAAAATAGCTAGAGATAAAGTATAAAACACAATGCATCAGTATTTTTCTATGTAGCAATTTCACGAGATCAGAAGGGATTCAAATATTTTGTATAACCTTTATAGAATGATTTTAATACGCTTAATATAAAACCGCAAATAATAATGGAAGAAGATAAGATCGATAAAAGTGGTTTGATAATCCCCTAACAATGGCTTTCCCCATGACAACACCCGAGTATTAGAACAATTTCTTTGAAGGGATTAAAGGGTGTTTTTTGAGAGGTATAGAACTTTAAATTGCAATAAAACAACGATGTATTATTCGATTGACATGAATTTTTTTTATTCGAAAAATAATCTTGTGGCATTACACTTTAAATATGATTTCTGGCATATGACTGCCACGGCTGGCTCGGATGTAATCCAATCTGGACGTCCAATTTTCGATGACTTTTTCCAACATTTGTGGCCGTATATCGGCAATAACACAGCGAATAATGTCCTCCAAATGGTCAAGCGTTTGTGGCTTATCCGCATACACCAATGACTTTACATAGCTCCACAAAAAATAGTCTAGCGGTGTTAAATCAGAAGATCTTGGAGGCCAATTCACAGGTCCAAAACGTGAAATTAGGCGGTAACCAAACGTGTCTTTCAATAAATCGATTGTGTCACGAGCTGTGTGAAATGTTGCGCCGTCTTGTTGGAACCACAGCTCCTGGACATCATGATTGTTCAATTCAGGAATGGAAAAGTTAGTAATCATGGCTCTATACCGATCACCATTGACTGTAACGTTGTGGCCTTCATCGTTTTCGAAGAAGGATTCCACCAGCCCATAAAGCGCACCAAACAGTCAGTTTCTTCTGGATGTAACGGTGTTTCGACATACACTTGTGGATTAGCTTCACTCCAAATGCGGCAGTTTTGTTTGTTGACGTAGCCATTCAACCAGAAGTGCGCTTCATCGCTAAACAAAATTCGCTTATGAAAATCGACCATTATTTTCGAAATAAAATTGCACAATTTGAAAGCGTTGTTCAGGCGTGAGTCTATTCATGATGAATTGCCAAACCAAACTGAGAATAAATCACTTGACAGCTGTTAAATCGGTCACCATCTTGGAAAGTAATGCCAGCTTAAACTTCTATACCTGGAAAAAAAACACTCTGTACTACCTTTTTAATGGATTTATCAGAACATCAGTTAAAAAAAAAACTTTTAACCATATAGATTATACCCAGCTCCTGAGCATTTCGTCTTTCCATCATGATGAAAATTTTTACATTTACTTTATCGCTTATTCAATTTGTTGTATTTACAGCTGTAATGTAAAACACTATTGGCAGCAAATTTCATGGCCATAAAAACGAATCTAGTGTACTTTCTGTTGAGTCATGAATTTGAGTTCATTTGCCCTAAAAAGCCAACGATTAGACGAGGAAATGCACATTAAATCTTTCGCGGCTAAAAGACCTTACGTTGAGGTGGTAAATGATTGGAGAAAGGGGTATTCGTCCCTTGATTAGGGTTCAAAATTACGAAGTACTTCATTAATAGCCCTCGTATTCTTTGAGTACGAATTTAAAAAAATAATCGCCAGTCAATATAATGATTAAATGATACACAAAAATACTTTTTTATGTTGAAATACATTCTTTCACGCAAATTTTAGTAAGTTATTTATAATATTTTATAATTTTATTTAACCCATTAACTGGTTCGCCACTTCACCGTACAGGCTACCGAAAGCTGGCCACAACCGGTTAGCCCGTACGCTGTACGAGCACTGATATATTTTCTTCTTCTTTTCTTTAATTTGCACATATTACTAGTTCTAATATTTTCAAGAGATTAGGTTTGTTCATGACACCGAGATACTTCTCATCCGGGATTTTCTTTGTTTTGAAGGCAGGAATTTTTCCTTGAAGGCTGGAATTTAGATTCTTGAAAATATTCGATAAAGAACAGGGATTACGAAGTTCTTCGTTAATACCCCGTGTATTCTTTTGAGTACGATTTAAAAAAAAAATATTCGCCAGTCAATACAATGATTGAATGATACACAAAAATATTTTTTATGTTAAAATACATTCTTTCACGCAAATTTTAGTAAGTTATTTATAATATTTTATAATTTTGTTTAACCCATTAACTGGTTTGCCTTTTCACCGTGCAGGCTACCGAAAGCTGGCCACAAACGGTTTGCCTGTACTCTGTACGACCACTGATATTTTCTTCTTCCTATCTTTAATTTGCACATATTATTAGTTCTAATGTTTTCAAGAGATTCAGATTCAGTTTGTCCATGGAAGTGAAATAGTTCTCATCCGGGATTTTCTTGGTGGTGAAGGCAGGAGTTTAGATTCTTTAAAGTATTCGATAATGAACAGAGATTGGCAGAATAATTTGCAATTTGTTACTTGAAAGGAAATGAAATAGGAAGATAATCCAAAAAATTTGATAATATATCTGATAGTATATCTGTCAGACTTACACCATGTTTCAAGTTTTGACATATATATATATACAATCCTCAGCCATTTGAAAAAGTATGGACGATTTTTTGCAAGTAACAGAAAAAAATTTTAAGATAAATGAAGCACACATAGCATGCAGAATGTACTAATAAAAATCATACATTTCAAGGATTTTGTATTCCACAATTAAGAACTAAAAATAGTGTGATAACTTTAAAGTTGCAAAAAAAAATCAAATCAAATTCTTTTAATTTGGTATTCTGTTAAGTATTTTTCTTAGTTGTATGCAATAAAAAAAATGTTCTTTTTCCTGGAACATTTTGGGCAAACAATGTGATCCCTTAAGGGTTAATATATATTTACTTCATTTTACTGTGCATTCATTTTATTTATAAAATTTTTCTTGAAAGGACCCAAAGTTCCTAGTAGAGTTTTTTGCACTAGATGATCAACCGACATTGGGAAACACATCAAATTTTATTTAGTTTTATACCAATATTTTGATGGTAAATATGCAATCGAAGCAAAATAAACCTTTAGTCTTTACTAAAAATCATTTAACAAGACGATTTTAAAGCACAACCGAGCAAGAACTAACTCAGGGTAGACTGAACGTCAACTTTATTTAAATGATTTAAGATCCAGTGCACAACTTTCCTTCCTAGCTATTAAATTCTGATCAAAATATATAACAGCTGATTCATTGCCCTTTGTGTCATCTACCACACGCACACACACACAAACATACGCACATACACACATACACAAACTAATCTATCCAACGAAACAAAAATTACATTATTATATCAAATGGTTATTTTGTAATTAATTTTTATAATCAGGGCAAAAATTTGGGTTAACCCTGAATAATGTTCATATTTTAATTTTTCATATATTTCAATATTTGTTTTTACAATTTGGACAAACATTCGCATTATGTTGACTATCCCCCTATAAACTTGAAATCTGAAAAACATATAACTTTTGCTGAGCAGAGATCTGATAAGAAGGAAGTTTTCAAACGTCCACTCACATGGGTGTTAAGGAGGGGGGGGTGTATAGATACAAGAAAAACTCCCTTCTTTCAACTATTAGACCTACAGATTTCAAATTTGGCAAATGTGATTTTTCGTTGTGAGCATAGATGCACTGAAGAAACATTTTTTTTTTAGATTAATATGCAATTCACTTGCATTTAACATATAAAAAACATTTATTTTTCCTTCAATCTCTCTCTTTTTCAATTCCTACCATTAGTTCCTAATCTTCCTATATATATATTTTATCAAATATTCAGTTGTTAATAAAATACATTTCAAAGCGCTCATTTGAGCTGAAATTTTATATACACGATCTTTTTGGATTACAATACGGTAATATAATTATAATTAATAAAAATTAGTTCATTAAAACAAATTTTTCAAAGAATTACAGATACAGCCTCGTTGGCGTCATTTTTGGCGACTTAGCGACCATATTGGCGATTTGTGTCAACATTTTAAAAGGTTTTGTACTCGTATATTAAAGCGCTTATTTGAGCTGAAACTTTCTATACACGATTGTTTTGAGTGACAATATGATAGCTTAAATGTAATTAATTGAAACTAATTCACTTTTACTAATTATTTAAAGAATTACATATACAGTCACGTTGGCTTCATTTTCAGAGATTTGGGTCAAATCTTTAAAATATTTTTTTCTCACGTTTTAAAGCATCCAGTTGTACTGAAATTTTATAGGTACGATTGTTTTGGATGACAATACAATGCTTTAATAATTAATAAAAATCAATTACCATTTGATATTGTAGTTCTGTCATATGCATATACATATTTATAATTTATTTTTAATTATTTGATAAAAAGTAACCGAAGTAAAATTTTTATTTGTTGTTCTAAGTAGGAATTGACTTTCATTTTTTTATATTACTTGTTTTTTTTTTTCAGTTTACCCATGCGAAGAACGAATATACCAGCTAGTTATATTATATTAAAAGATTTTTTTTTCGTTTATGCTACAAAACTTTTACATTAAAGAAATTTTATTATATATATTTCTTTTAGAAACACTCATCCAGTAGAATATCGCGATTCTGTATTTATGTATATATATATATACTTCCAAAATCCCTTGGAATACAAATTTCCCTATAACAGCAAATGTCTTTTTATAAAAGCTATTTCTCTCTCGCCATTCCTACATCCGTTAAAAACCTCAAAACATTTTCAACATCACGTTTTCTGACTGAAATTCATTTTTTATCCTCCACAGCAATTTTTCCTCCTTCTAAATTCCGTTGTCAGAAGAGGTTTTTCAATGTGCCCGAAACATTTCACGAGAGATACGTAGGTAAATTTTGAATCATTCACTTTCCTGTCACGTTCATATTATCGAACGAAAGAAAAAGGGATAGTAAAAAAAATGTTGACTCGTTTAGTGCTCGGTTATACTTAATCGGTGACTCAGCGATGTGAGGAATTCTTTTAGTAGCGTGTTAGGAATATTAATCCGAGTGTAAACACGAAAGAATTAGGAAACATGCTAGCTAAAAAGGAAAATGGATGTCGTGTATATGAGTAGTCATTTATTCAGGTACTGTGATGAATGGCGTTGCCATTAATGTTACGTAATTCAATAATGCTATGAATGAACTCTAAGTTAGAGTAGAAAGGAACGATGTTGATTACAATTTTATTGTAGAAATAACGACCAAAACTGTGTATAGTATATGCAATATACTTAAAAATGAAACTATTTCATAAAGATGATGCTCTGGATGGTATTTCATTAGTAGAATGGATACCATATTGTTATTTATACCTCGTTTATTTACAGCAATAATATATAAAAATAAATTATTTTTAGAAAAAAAAATATCAGTACTTGCTCTACTCACCCGTTGTAATGAACATTGACGAGAAAATTTCAGTGCTAATCGCCCTCATTAATTAAATGTATGTTGACAGTTTTAACATTGTACATAGTCTGAACATGTTTACGTAAACATCTCTGAGATCTATCTCTTTTTTCCCTCTAAAACTTTAAAGTGGAATAGATTTAACCGCTGATCTCCAGCGCTACATTATTCTTCCACAAGTGGTTTTACTTTATCAACCATTCCTTTCGCGTCGAACCCCTGGTGGTTAACGGAAATAACACCTACAGTCACAAGAAATTTGGTGGAGGCCTGTTTGATATCTCTGGGATTCTGACCTCCGTTAGGTAGTTGTTGTTTCTTCCCATTTGCCTGATGGTGTCAAATCGAGGCCCACAAAATCCATCGTGGTAAGGGATAGTGGTGTAACGTACACCCTTAGAATTCTCACATTGTGGGCCCCCAGGGATTTTAAGGGTCCCAAATCTTGACCGATACTAAGTACATATTTGGGCTTGGGATTCAAAACCTGAGTTTGCAGGAGTGTCTTTATATTCTCCCTGGTAAGGGGCTAGTAATTTGCACCTGTCGTTTGTCATAGCTTTGAGCACCATGCAGACGCAGAAGACAGTACGATTTGACTTGGTTCCACTCCAATTTTGAGGGATAACATCTTGGGGGTGGTCAGGGATCTCCCACCTTTCTTTATCTTTCAACAACCTCACGAGAGTACTTGTGACTCGACGGCTATTTAGAGTAACCCATGCCGCAAAGACATTAAACATTTAAAAACATCCATGCCGTCTTTGGGATTCGAATCCTGGCTCAATGGCACATTTGTCAGTGTTTTTAAACACTTAACCGGATGGACGTCCGTTAGAACAAGTCCTGATCTTAACTTCAAAATCTATGTATGAGGATATAATCCAGTTTAAAAACATTATGTAATATTAATCAAATCCTTTTCTCCAGTATTTGGAGTTAGAAACGCAAGAAATGAGTTTCAACTAGGAAAATTTATGAAAAAAATTTGGAATTTTTCTTTCATAGAATTAAAATATGTATTTTAGATTGGTTTTCTTAATACATCATTTCATAAAAAGATCTTTAAAAATTAAATTTCATTATAATAATCATCTAATAATCTTTGTGCATAAAGCTTAGGCTAACGACAGGAGTAAAAATCTGACCCTTCGCCGTGATGAATTTTGTGGACCTTGATCTGTTGTTGTTGTCGATTATGTGGCATAAGTAACAAAAATAGAATGATCTAAAAATTTTTTTTGAAAGTAAAAAGCATTTATAATTATATCGTCAAAATATTTGAGAGAAATAAATGTAGTTGCATAATTAATATAAGACAGTGTTTTTAAAACTGTGGAGCGCGCCCCCGGGAGGGGGCGCGGTAACCCTGCGAGGGGGGCGCGAGCATATTGAAAATAAAAGGTTTAAAAAATAATTTTTTGGAATGAAGTAAAACACAAGATGCTTTCTGACATAATAAAAAATACACATTTACACTGATATAATTTATTTTTATCATCTGGTAATCATCAAAAATAAAAGATTCCACTTCAAACGCTCATTAGCCATATTTGATATTATAACCAAATTAAACAAATATTTTGTTTGCTTTGAGGTCAATATGAGAACGATGAGAGATTTTTTATTACGTTTCTTTTAACCTAAAATATTACTTTAGCTGACCTTTGAACTTACTGGTATGGTTATCTCCGTCTTTTTTTAGAGAAGTTGTAAATATATAATATATTTCTGTTTCATCTTTTTTCCATGTGAAAGAGTTTTATGATATATGGATAAGCATGAGTATTCTGAAACATATAATGCATAATGAAAAACGTTTTACAACAATTATTTTTTAGAACATGCTACACTTTCCCCATGAGCAATTTTGTAGTTTTGATTGCTGTGTTGTACGACTTATTATGGTTTATAAATATAAATAAGCAGAATATTAAAAAAAATGGGCATCTGTGATCCCTATTAAAGGAAGTTGAAACTTATCAAGCAATTGAAGAACCTACTGAAATAATGCATATTAATCAAGATATATATATATATATATATAGCGAAAGTAAATATCAGAAAAGCGTGAGACATGAAACGTTTTAGTTGATTTGAGTTTAGCTGGAAAATAACGTTCCTGTGTTGTTAGCGAAAAGTGTCTGTGATTTATGTCCTCTATTAAGGGCATGCACATTTGGAACATTTTCTTTAGTTTTATTGGATTTTTTCTCAAATTTTCTAAGAAAAATTGAAAAGTCCTTGAAAGTAGGTAAGTATATTTTCTCTTAATAAAATTATTCACTGGAATTAGAATTATTATAGAGTATAGTAAAAAGAACTATAAAATAAATTATAGTTTTAAAACAAACTAAAAAACACGCTTTTATAGTGAATCGAACTAAAAAGCAATATATATATATATATATATATATATATATATATATATATATATATATATATATATATATATATATATATTGCTTAAAATTAAGATATACGAAACTTAATACTTATCTTGTTAATTTGTGCGGTTTATAATTATGATCGTATTGTAGCCTTAACGTCAAAGTGCATTATTATTGCATTCAGTACATTATTAATGTATAAGGGGGGGCGCGATAAAAATTGTGTTTGAAAAGGGGGGCGCCAGTAGTGAAAGTTTGAGAACCACTGATATAAGACAAAAATTAAATTCAATAAGATATTTTTTTTTAAAAAAATTAATTAATCAGAGAGAGAGAGAGGGAGAGAGAAGAGAGAGGGAGAGAGAAGAGAGAGAGAGAGTTTTAAACATTATACTCTAAAATATATTTATTATGTATTAATTAATACTTTATATTGTATTTAAAATTTTCAGAACGGGAAATAAAATTTTTTCTCATCACAAAATATCTCTAAACAATGATAAGAGTTTTACTAAAAATAACGAAACTTTATAGTAGAATAAATGCAAATATTTTATATTAATGAAATATTTCTTTCAAATAATTTCTATTTCGAGTTTGTAGAAATTAGAGAATTTAGAACACCTTACATAGCATTAATCAAGGAAAGCAATACTAAAATAGCATTTAGAAAGAAAACTGTTTTACTTATAAAAGCTGTTAGAGTAATTAATAAAATTAATTTCCATGTTTAACCCCTAGATGTAAAATCGAATAGTTTGTGCATCATATAGTTTTCTGTAACCGTGGTAGCCTAGTGGTCAAGGTATTGGATCGTAGCTGTCATGTCACGAGCTCGAGCCCAGTACTCCTAAAGACTCGCCGTGTAGGGTAACTATGAACAATAAATCTGTGGAGAGCTCAAGCGTCCTTACGCTGGTGTGGTAGTTAGGAAAGGGGGTGCCAGCTGAGGTGTCGTCCTAGTTACTTGACCTTGGTTCAAAATTACGAGGTCCGCCGCCAAAAGTTCTCATGTAGCTGAACAGTGTGATGTTAATAATCACTCACTGCTCATATAGTTTTCGTAAAAATTGTAACCTTCTTTAAAAAAAAATTGAGTCTTTTTTTATCACCTCCAAAAAAACTTATTTCTAACTGATAAAGTGATTTTTCTTGTCAGCAGATTTTTTACAAATTTGACAAGTCATTCCTTTAGAGATTTATCATCATTTTATAATGTTTATACATATATTGTCTCGAGATATAAGACTCCTTTTATTTTTCCAACTTTTCAGCATAAAAAAAAGGAATGAAAAAAGTATTTACTTTTATTTGCTTATCAATTATGATGTCTATCTTAAGATTTACACTTAATTACTTTCGTTAAGGTTTTTTTCCCAATTTTTTTAAATTTGTTTATAAATGTTTTTAAAAGTTTAAATTTTTAAGGTATGCGATTAGATTCCGAATCATGATTTTGCAAAGCAATTAGATTTTTTTCCTATTTATTATCATTTGAATTAGAATATTCAGAATATCTTTTTAAGAATATTAATACAACAATATTTTTTAAAAACAATTTTTGGACAAAGAATGAATAAAAATTCTCCTTTTAAAGAAAATACTTGTATTACAATAATATTTTGCATGCATATAGCTCGAACTTTTCTATAGTGTCTGAATTAGGAATTTTGTAGAATTCACATTATTTTCATAGTTACTATTAAACGAAGTGATAATCATTGTTTTCTGTTAAAATTTCACAACTCTCTATTATATTAAAGTATGAGTAAATCTACTTCCAACGAATATATTTTAAAATCTTACTTCAGGTTATGGTACAGAAGTCTTACTAATACATAGGCTAAATACCATAAAAGCATTTACCAAAAAAAAAGAATATTTAGAATTATGTCATATTTTCTTCATTTTTTTGCCAAGGACATGTATTTAAAATATTTTTGTTGCTATAATATTGTTAAAATAATTATATACGTATATTTAATTCATATCACACTAAATATTTACAAAAAATATTCATTTCTACGCTTTTTCAATATCACGTATCCGAATGCAGTCGTATACCTTAAGTAAAGTTAAACTATAGAAAATTCACACATGTTAACCCTTTATCTACCACATTATGATTTAGTGCAGATTTTTCCATGCAATACTTTTGGGGGGGGATCCCTACATTGAAAATTAAGGGATATATATTCAACTTTGGAAAATTTAATCCGTTAGAGCTAATTAATTAATTGAAGACATTCAACTGTAAAATTAATTATATATCTTGTTCACTTAAAATAAATAGTCAAATCGTTTTCCAAGGTTTTCATTAACATATAAAAAATAAAACACTAAAATTTTTATATTAACTATTTTTTCGGGACAAAAAGCACAATCTTCGCAATTCACTTAAAACGTGGTCATCTGAAAACGCAATATATGTTATAAAACTAATCGCCTTCCCGCTAAAATACTTAAAAAAGAACCATATATGCCATATATCTTGGAAGAGTGGATTTCAAAGATTATTCCTGTTAAGTATCGTCAGAATATTCGTACAAGTGGTTATTCCATGTAATTTTAAATTGAGGTACTTATAAGTACCGTAGGGGTAGATAAAGGGTCAAAGTACTCCCAGCAAAAGCATACCTTTATGTAGAAAGTAATTACTTAATTAACAATATTTTTACCGTTTAAGTGAGTATAGAGCAGTAAAACATCTTTTTTTTTATATTTGTGTTCCGGGGGCAGCAAATTAATGATTGGTGTTGTTTAAATCAAGATGTGCGTTTTAAAATCTTGAGAAATCCCGTTGTTAAGCCTTTCGAGCTACTTATATTTGAAATTACATGGTTAAAATTATTTCATTCGTAAGATTAAATGTTTATAGAGCCGAGACGGACATTCAGTCTATCGTGATCGACCGGAGGAGTATTATGAAATTTTGGTGTGACCGTCTTTTCTAAGAACTAAGATTCTCTTATCGAAAGAAACATATTTGACGAATACCGACGTCAGCTAGACTGGAGAATTGGCTTTTCACAATCGATGCGACTGTGTTTACTGAAGCAAATGATTCGCTTAATGTGTAGACGACATATTCATCTTCACTGGAAGCGCACGATCACGCTTAACTAGTTTACTGCCACTGTAGGGGAAAAAGCGATCACTGTAACGCCAGCCATGAAAATGAATTAATCCCCAGATGTCGAGATTGTCGGGGAGAATATATGTTGATGATAGCTCTTCCAGCTATAGCACGGGATCGGCTATTGAAAAATCATCCCATATCCCGCATCTTCGCGGGATTGGGTTGTGATACACCCTACCTGGGGGTACCATCTCGTCATCTAAGCGACCTGGATTTGTGGGAGGAAATGAATGATCACACAAGTTAGGCATAATAAATCCAATTTATTATTGTCTAATTATATTGAACAACACACGTCTTACTATAGGAAGCCAATCAGGAGTGATATAACGTATTCCTAAATTCTAAGTAAATAGGCACCTGGGGGGAATCCTAACCACTTATCTTTAAGTAAAGTTATTCTATGAATCTTTATCTTCCTTAATTTCTTTAAGTTATCCTATAAATCCTTAATTTCTTTAACACGTTAAAGCCCGTTCTATAATTACGCTTCTAAGTTTAATGTCTTACCATCAGCTCACGGCGTTCAGCATCTCAGATTTCTTTCTCCTTCTTCTTTCACGATTACAAAACCTTCACTGTATATCTACTAACTAATCTGAACATCACGGTTTCTTCTTGAGAGGATTGGCTGTAAATTAACTCAATTCTGGTCCCAAAGATTCCCCAAGAGGATTAATAGGAAAAACGTGGTAAAGCCCCGTCACAGGGTTACAACATATGGCGTAGGACTTGGCAGTGAACAAATTAAGTACTTCCATCGGTTTCAGAGTTGTCGGTTCATTAATACAGAATGGACCCACCTACACCATTGGGAGGACAGCAATACCTTAAAAGCATTAGAAGCAGCCTGTACTCTGGAAAAGATCTCCCACCCCTGTTATAGAGCATAAAAATATTATGTTTTCAGTTTTTATTTCCATAAGTTAAATGAAACAGCAACCTCATCATTAAACATACAGTTTCTAGGGAATATGATTAAAATTTACAAAAAAAAAAAAATTATCTTTTTTTTTATTTTAAACATATCTGCTCAAAATAATGAAATTCGAAGTTCATATCACGAGAATTTTTTTTTATCTAGAAACATTCTTGCACACTGATGAATATTGATCTGCATGATCTAAATATACAGCATTCTTTTTAATGTTTCCCTTACGTTAAGTGCGGTCGGATAATGTTATTACTTCGTGAAACATTATTGTTTTTCTGAAATAAAGGTGATGGATGTGGCGAAAAAAAGGAATCAATATCATGTCAATAAGTGCTCTTAAAAAAATTCAGCTTTTTTGTACTTATAGTTCCATTTACTTGTTTTTGAAAATATGTTTGCTGATAGTCACTTATAAATTTTTAATGTTTTTCCATGCAATTAAAAACAAGAGTGTGGTGGTGTTTTTTTTTCTTTTCGATTGACTGACCAAAAAGGAAATTGTTATGTTTTCCTTATTCTTTTACTGTTCGTGAAGAAATAAATTTATGTTCACTGAGATTAAAATCCTTAGAGATAATCTAGTGCGTGGATAGTAATAAGTTTTTGCAACTGATAATTTGGCTTACGTAATCATTTTATTTTTGGTTGAATTCTCCCCCAATACATAATCATGCTCCTAAAATTTTCACGTAACAAAATAGAATATTTCATAAAGGAAATTAAATTAAGGAAGTATAATTATTTTAAATTAAAATTAAATAATTCTTTTACACATTATTTATAAGGAAATGAGGTTTCAAAAATGTACAAAATGTTTAAAATATAGTCATAATTTAAAAAAAAATATAAGCATATGAAATTAAGAAACATTTCTGTAATAAATATTAAGTAATTTTTACGTTGAGCATGCTATTTACTAAAACAGTAGCCTTTGATGTATAAAACATTATAGAATTATAAAATGTATTATATTCTTTAAACCCTATCTAATTTTAGTATTATATATCTCTTGTGTTTCAAAATATTTGCAAAATATTGAAATTAAAAAAAATTTAAAGTGTGATTATTTTAATTTAAAAAAAATATAATTTATTGTTCTATTTATATAAATATAACTACAGTGTAATAAGAATACATTTAAAACTTTATGAATCAACTTATTGCTAGTAATTAACCGCTATTTTAGAAAATAAGATGCGCAACGTAAAACTTAATTAATATTTCTTATAGAAAAGTTTCCTATTTTCATATGATTACAGTTTTTTAAAATTATGGTTATGTTGTAAACGTTTTACTCTTTTTGGAAGCCTCATATCTTTATAAATAATGTGTAAAAGATTCGAATAATTTAAGGAAGAATTGGAAAAAAGACCACTTTATTAACCTCTTCCAGGCTCATTCTGTTTCAAAAATATGGAGAAAAAAATATAAATTTTTTATGCATATTTTCCAACATACATATCATTAAACATAATACCACTATTCGCATACAAACTTTCCTAAAAATATTATGTAAAAAAACTATATAAATAAATGAATAATTTATCTGAAAAGATGGTTTTTTGTGTAGCAGAAATCGATAGACTTCGAAGTCAATTCACGCTAACTATAAATAAATATTTTAGAAGACCTAGCTTTTATCTTGAATTATAAATTTTATTTAAATACTTTGCATTTACTGAAGTGATTATGAAATTATAATAAAAATTTACTGTCTTGTTGGATTAGTTTTATTTTTTGTTGGGAGAAAGTAGTCAACAAAGTGTCTTTCAGACTCACCTTAAAGGGGGTGTTCAGCAGAAGGACATCTTCTTTTTTGCAGATAATTCCATCAGATTTACTTTTCAAACCATAAAAAGCACATGGGAAATAATTAGGGAAAGACCGATTGCACAGTGTAAATTTCCACAGTGCCCTAGCTACATTTGAATGAAAAAGGATGGTACGTTTCACCTGCCGGGCTCAGTTCGAGAAAAGTCGGGAAAGGGTTGATTTAAGGATCATTTTTCTCCATGGTAATTTTGCTATGAATCTCGTGCTATGCAGATGCAGAAAGTTTCTGCTTTTAAAGTGTTCATAAAAAATAAAAAACAGTGACCTTTATCAGTTATTCAAGCATTTCTTGTACTATATTCATGGCATTAAATTTTAAATTACTTTTTGCTAGTTATCCTTTTGGAAAAATTTCCACAAACCTCTTTTTTCTAGAGGATCTCTACTCAAAAAAAAAAGAAAAAAAATATTACCAAAACGGGATTTTTTTAATCTTTAAAGTACCCCAAACTACACACAATTCCCTTTGGGAATGAATCTCTGTATACCCTGTGCTTAGAGCATCATTTCTCATGAAAAGAAACATCTTTGCCAAATTTCAAATATATTGGTCTAATAGCTCCTTAACGGGAATTTTTGCATATAACACCCTGCAACAGCCTTTGAAATCTATTTTCTTAAATTACATTCTAAGAGAATCTTTATTCAGCAACCGAAGAATGCTTGTCGAATTCAAAGTCTGTGTTTGTAATTACTCTGGAGTTCTTGTCATAAGTGGCTGAGTCACTTTTTTCATATACACATATATAATAATATAAATTTAAAATAATAATTATTCTTCATAACTATGAGGAAAGAAAAACTCTACGATTTTCTGAACGTCGTATATATATATATATATATATATATATATATATATATATATATAATTATATTTTTCTTAAAGCTATGATATTCCCATTCGAAGCTATCATTAATGATTACAATATGAAAATGAATATATTTTAACGTGATATATTGTCATTTACGCAGAATTTTTATCTTAGTTACAATATTATATAAACACGGTACAAAAATAATGCAAACATTTTTTGGTTTTACCATGTTTTATTTTAATTTCCAATTTAAGTGAAATAATGAATAAAAACGTGTGCGACGAATCACATTAAAACAAAAGAGTTCCTGCTCGATGTTTTTCACATCCCAGGAAAAAGCCAGCTATCACACGGCGAGTCCACAGAACAAGGATCGGACTGCATTAACTACACATATATTTTTAATCTGAGGTCGAGACTTGGCCTGACGATGGCTGTAACACTATAAACCATAAAAAATACCTTCCATCAGATATTTTATGATTCTATGTGTTGTTTCAGTTACCAACCTGGCTTTTAGAGACCGACAGTTGAAGCTATTATTTTATCTATAGCAAGGAGGTAAAAAAGATTATTGTGTTTTGCGTAATTTTGGAAAAGGCAGGGCATGCATTTCATGCTGAAACTACAGAGGTGAAGAAACAGAGATATCTTAGTGTTTTATGAAAATAATCATATTTAATCTATGGGAACATGATTATGTTCAATCTTTGTTTGTTTTGTTTGTGTTCAATCTTTGATCAATGTACATTGAACTCTTGTTGATTAAGAGTTTCCATTAATGTAACTTCCCCAGAGTCCTAACATACGTAACTTTGAAAATTGTTCTTTCCTATAAAGCGCATATCAGGAAAAACAACTTAATTAAGTAGAGTTAATAAAATAAAACATTTATAGAAATCTCAGGATTTTGAATGGATGGTTAAACTTTATCTTCTTTATGTTAATATTTTCAAAAAAAGTACATAATATTACATTGTCTGCCAACAAAAAAAGCCTTGGAATACTGAAATCTGTGTTTAAAAAATAGTTTTAATTTGAAAGAACGAAGAAAAAATAAAATACTTTTTCATTTCAATAAAAGTAATAATATATGAAGCATAAAAATATTCTGCTGAAAATAACTAAATGAAGAAAAAATAAATAAACTGCTTTAAGTTCCCTTTTAAAAACGAAAGAGAGACGAATACTTGAAATTCGTAACAAAAAAGTATGACAAATTGAAAGAAATATATTTCGCATATGTTGTTTTTTTAAAAAAATTTAAATCTCCAGACTTTTTCTTGAAAGTATCTTCACTGAAAAATTATTATCTTTAGCTTCAGAGGAATAGTAAGATATGTAAATTGAATTATGGATGAGAAAAGATTTTTTGTTAAACAATACTATTCTAATATAAAATTGTTAGCAAGAGAAACTCAAAGCCTCATTCTATGTTACAAAACATAAAATATTATTTAAGATATAACGTGTGTTTAAAGAAATATTTACAATGGAAGGGCACGACTAAAGAAATTCATTTCGGGTCGATACTTTGTGGAAAAGTAGTACTCCTTTAGGGTGTTCAACCCTCAATGTAATTCCGCCGAATGGCCAGTCAATACGGAGAATATAGCCTTCGAAATTCATGCTTAGCTTTTTACACAATTAAGTTTCTATTTCTTCCAACGATTCCGTAACATGGTTGGGAGAGTACGTGGTTAATATGAGGAAGTTCAGGGTTCTATTCCCTCAATAAACCTTTCTTTTCAATTTTTAAAACTATTTTTCAAATTAAATAAATTTATTTATAAAAGGTTTATAAATTAAGTATTAAATGATATTTTATGTAATTACTTGTATTTTATAAAGTAAAAAAAATACTGTAATCATATAAATATATATATTAAATTTTATATAAATATATTTTTATATTAAAAATAATATTTATAATAAAATATATAATACATATTAAATGATATTTTTCATAAAAACAAGTTACAAATAATTTTATAATGTGAAATACAATATACTATAAATAAAATGTTATATATAACTAGCGGTCCCGACAGACGTATTCCTGTACACACATCTTAAATCCAAAAATTACAAACTTTTTTGAATAAGTTGTAACAATCTGGACCGTTTTGATGAATTTTTTATAAAGAAAGGTATTACAATACCTGACATCATCACATGTACAGTTACCACAATTCTACCTATCGATTGTGTATGAGTATGTATTCACTATGGACTAAGTTGGATATAGAAGCTATTCTGAAAAGAAACTTAAACTTGTTTTGATTAAAGCGTATAAAAAGTTAAAACTTCATCTATATTCATAACATGTATTTTTTTAATGTGTACAGCGACCAGCCAGGCACATGTAGCACCTTCACTAGGTGCCCCTGCGTCTTCTCGAACCATACGAAGGCGCCTGGCTGTAGAGCATTTGGGATCGCGGCGCCCATTGCATGAGCTGCCCTTGACGACCACCTATAGACGCCTCCGTTTTGAATGGTGCCACGCACGAGGAAACTGTACTGCGACAGAATTTAAACAGGTCGTCTTTAGCGACGAATCCATATTCTATATCAGCAGTGATGACAATCGTGTTTGTGTGTGGAAGCTTCGAGGTGAACACCTCAATTCTGCCTTAACTTTATAGCGACACACCGCTTCCAAAGTGGTGTGATGGTATGGGGTGTCATTACCAACAATACACGGTCCACCCCAGTATTGATCCGTGGCACCATAGGAGCCCAGCGGTATGTCCATGACAACATGCAACCACATGTGTTGCCACTCATGCAACGCTCATAGGAGCCATTTTTCAGCAAGACAATGTTCGGCCTCACATGGCAGGGGTATCACAAGACTGTCTCCGCACTGTTACTACATTTCCTTGATCTGCCCGATCCTCAGATTTGTCTCCAAGGAAGCATATCTGGGATCATTTGGGACGGCGAGTTGGGCATCACACGAGTTTGAACGAACTAGAGGCAAGGTTACAGCAAAAATGGACCAAAATGTCTTAAGAAATCATACAGATCTTGTAAGCCTCAATGCCCGATTGTATCGCATCCTGTATTTGTGCTAGAGGGGGTTCAACAGGGTATTAAATCCTCCGTTCTTTTGCTTTTTTCGCTGAAATAAACGATCATTTTTCTTTGATCTTCTAATCATTGACTTATATCAAAGTAGTCATTACGTATGTAAAATTTTGTTTCATTTTGACAACTCCTTCTTGGTGCGCTAATTTTTTTGTCCATGAGTGTATATATAATTTTTTCTTCTTGTAAATAAATTTTACTACACTATTTTTTAAGAAATCGCCTCCCACAGGTGTATGTAGATGGAAAATAATCTTCCCAAGGCTGACGAAAGGGTTATTAAAGTCATTTTTTGAATAATCTTTCTGTAAATAATTATCTTTTATTTTGTGCATCTTTTGAAAGCTGAACATTTCTAATTTTGGCAAACAATTTCATTAATATTTACCGATTTTTAAAATTTTCCTTAGTTCAATTTCCAGCAATTTTTCAATTCTCGAAATAGAAATATCATTCGTCTAAAATATTGTCGGTTCTTGCAGAAATCATTTGACTGTATAGACATAACTGCTTTCTCAATGAATGTATTGTGTCCTAAAAAGACTAGATAATTTAGAAATAGGCAAATTTGAAAAAGAACAAAACAAAGCGATCGTTTATTTATAATTCTCTTTTTCTCTCTAGAAGAATTTTTAAGTCAAAATTATAACTATAAGGAGTTACCCAATAATAAAGGGACACGCGGGGGAGGGGTTCTTAGCTAAGTCCACTAGTTAATTAAAATACGTTTATTCGACAAAACAAACATTTACATACATAACTAAAGAACTAACACATTATTTAGATTAGAATTAAAAGGGATCGGAGTGCGCATGCTCGTACGACCTTACAGTTGCGAAACTTGGTCATCACTGAAGATTATTCTACCCGTTAGAGGGCGCAAAAGTCTTTCTGTTGTTAATATGTGAGAAGTCTAAGCAACGGGTAAGGGTTACATAAATAAATTTCGGAAATTGATGATACAAATTAAATTTGTTTTTAATAAGGCTGTTGTGCGTTTATTAATTAGGAAAAATTGGAAAACTAAATCATTTATACGAAGTATTTTTGATTTCATTAAATGTTTAATGCAATTTAAAAATTAGATTTGAAATCTTCTTTCAAACCTAATGATTATTATTTTCAATCTTTAAACCTTCATATATGAAATAAAGTTTTAACGTTTTTATAAAAATAAGCAGTTTTATATTTTTTGTCATATGCAAATGCAATGAAGCGCGCTTAATTAATATGTTTTATGTTGATAATTTTAATAGATTGTCTGATGTATTAACTGTTTTATTATGTATATTGTGTGCAATTATTTAGTTTCTACTACATTAATATTTATATTTCTGTATGCAACTCAGGAAGCTGTATAAAGATGACTGATAAGATTCCGTCCTTTTTATTACACATCATTTATTTTTAAAAAGAAACCGAAACAAATGAAAAATATTGAAATATATTTTTCAATAACTATAACTTGTTTTACTCCCTCTAAAAAAATTTTGTCAAAACATCAACATAATTTTTAATATACTCAGGATACCTTAAATATTTGGCACTGAATGGAAAAAAAATACTGTTCTTTCTTCTCTATTGACCAAAAAAATTGATGAAGCAAAGAATGAGAGAAAGCTGATGAATTTATGTACATATATCATTAACACCATAATAAACTTTTAAAAGCTGACTTTATCAATTTTATTTCTTATCTTTTAATGTCTTGTTAAGTAGTTTCTAAGGCTTCTTTATCCTTTTTTAAAGCCTTCATCTATTTAATAAAAAAGTAATAGAAAATTTTATGGAAATAGGTATCACAAATAAAAAGAAAAGTTCTTTCTTACGTAAGTAGATGTATCTCTTATTTTTACAACTTACTAAAAAGTGCATGGAAGGATTTCCTGTTTCTGTAAAGAATAATTTTTTTTCATTTGTAGATATTCAATTTCTTTTATTTTATTTATGAAAAATAAAGATAATGTTCAGAAGAAAATAAAAAAAATGATGAAAAATAAACTAAAATGGGATATATATTTTTTTTATTTGTCTATCGATACTTAGACTTCAATCGATAACTTGGAGAAAAATATTCTTCACTCATCAAAAACTAGTTCAGCCTAAGCATGAAGATTTTTTTTTAATTTATTGAAAAGGAAAGTTATTCAGTTTTGTCTCTTGTTAATTATATTACATAACACTAGAAAATTATGATTAATTAAACAGTTCCCCACAATAACTAATAATTTGAAAGATAACTAATTTTACTAGCCTATTTGTTTTTCAAAATGTTACGTAGATCCGGGGTTCGAGGATTTTAAGTAAATCAGTCGCAAAGAACAAGGCAGTTAGTTTCTTAAGAGTGTGATGCGAATTTATTGTCGAAAAAACAATCTTTGAAATACAGGATACATAGAAAAATTCGCAGAATAAATTTCAGAAGGTTTTCATACTTTCAACATCTCTCAGACACAACTTTTAGTGTCTAAAATATAAGTATGATGAAGATTATTCACAAGCACTCGCTCGTCCTATTCAACAGCCGAAGTAATCACTAATCGACAGTCAATTCTTCAACGGTCAAGTCAATACTGCTAGTCAAGACAAAACAAACTGTGCATCGGCGAGCGTCTTCCTATTTATAGTCGGCACGACTTTTCTCGAAAAACCCGCTTATGTCATAGATCGTAATATTAGTAGTTTTCGCAACTAATTCCCAGAAGAATACATATGATCGTGAACTCGCCAACATTTTCACCGCTAAAATGTTTGCCAAAGTCACCAAAATAGTCGCCAAGACACCAATATAGTTACTAAAATGATGCCAATTTATACCTCTATTACCAAGATTTCTCCAAGTTTCCGTTGAATCGCCATTATAATGTGAGAAACGACGTTGCTTGTGAATATTGCAATTTTAATATAAATTAAATACCAAATAGATTAATATAAGCGTGTTACACTTCCAGATGTAAAATATTTACACAAAACTCGTAACGCTATGCTTCCTTCACATGGTGTTGCTTTTCGGCGTAACACAAATTTCACTTTCTTATTATTATTACTAAAAAATAATTATGCATTTTTTAAAAATGTGTTTTTTATTTTTGAAAGAAGAAGCAAAAAATAATAAATTTCCATATCTTCACTTCACTTTACCCCTACAAACCCTTTCAATTCCATTCACTTCTGATCTCTTCATCCCACGTTAAACATGAAAAAAGACTGACGTAAGCAAAAGTTAGGGCGAAAGAGTAAGCGTTTTTCATCTAAGAGGAGGGGTTTGCGTTAACTGTAGTCATGTCTATACCCAGATTAAATGCTTCCGAAAACAGATAAAAAAAAATACGTGCTTCCATTGAAACTTTTTGCTAAATACAGATGAAATACAGTTGTTAGGATGTGACTTGCTGTTCAATTAGCTAAAACTGAACTAAAGTTGAATGGATGTTAATGGTACTTACAATTGTATTGTAAAAAAAGCTATGTTGCACAAAACAATTTTTAAGAGTAAAACAAAATCTGCGATGTTAGTATAATGTAGTAATGGGTTTCTAAACATTACTAATCTCTTATATTTTTATCCATTGCTAAAAGGAACACACCGCATAAGAACATTAGAATCAATGATAATTATAAGATTAGTATAATATATGTCAATTATATTTTTCCTATTACATTAGTTTTTTTAAACTAGAATGGGATCATATAAACATTAAAAACACGTATAAAAAGGAAAATTTTTGTAGGGATGTCAATTGTAAAACTTTATAAGTGAACGTAACGTAACTTGTATATGTAAACTCTCTGATACAAGGTCTATTCAAATGGTATCCGTCCTTGAATTTTCTCGCGCACGATATAGATTCTAAAACGGCGCCACTGCGCACCGTGGGAGGTGATAGAATAATGCACACGCTTGAAATTTCCTCCTTCACTTCAGTTTACCAGTCGTTTCTAGCAGGTAGTCAAGTGAGGTGCTGTTGTAAAGGGTGTTTTTTTAGATGTATAGAACTTTAAATTGTAATAAAACAACGATGTACTATTCGATTGACATGATTTTTTTATTCGAAAGATAATCTTGTGGCATTACATTCTAAATATGATTTCTGGCATATGACTGCCACGGCTGGCTCGGATGTAGTCCAATCTGGACGTCCAATTTTCGATGACTTTTTCCAACATTTGTGGCCGTTGTTGTTGGCGGCGAATGTTGTCTTCCAAATGGTCAAGTGTTTGTGGTTTATCCGCATAGATCAATGACTTTACATAGCCCCACAAAAAAAAGTCTAGCGGTGTTAAATCACAAGATCTTGGAGGCCAATTCACAGGTCCAAAACGTGAAATCGGGCGGTCACCAAACGTGTATTTCAATAAATCGATTGTGGCACGAGCTGTGTGACATGTTGCGCCGTCTTGTTGGAACCACAGCTCCTGGACATCATGATTGTTCAATTCAGGAATGAAAAAGTTAGTAATCATGGCTCTATACCGATCACCATTGACTGTAACGTTGTGGCCTTCATCGTTTTTGAAGAAGGATTCCGCCAGCCCATAAAGCGCACCAAACAGTCAGTTTTTCTGGATGTAACGGTGTTTCGACATACACTTGTAGATTAGCTTCACTCCAAATGCGGCAGTTTTGTTTGTTGACGTAGCCATTCAACCAGAAGTGCGCTTCATCGCTAAACAAAATTCGCTTATGAAAATCGGGAACAACGGCAATCTCGTTTTGGGCCCATTCGACGAATCTACGCCTTGCTTGATGATCGTTTTGATGAATTGCCAAACCAAACTGAGAATAAATCACTTGACAGCTGTTAAATCGGTCGCCATCTTGGAAAGTAATGCCAACTTAATCTTCTATACCTGGAAAAAAAACACTCTTTACGTGTTCGTGGTATTTTCATTTCTCTAAAGATGGCTGAGCGATTTGAGGAAGGGTACTGCAGCAATTCCTTTCGACAAAACCTTGGTGATATTCTAAGTGAAACAAAACCTTAGATTGAGTAAGTGTATGGAGACAATGCTATCTAGGTCACATGAATTAAATAGGGATTTAACCAATTCAAAAGTGGGTGCATGTCGGTAGATAAAGACCAGTGTTTTGGGAGGAAACAAACCACTCGAAATGCAGCTGTTGTTGGAAAGGTGAAAACTCTGATAATGAAGGATCGCCATTTAACCATACGAGAGACTGCTAAACAAGTTGAGATCAGTTCATGTTCTTCACGTACAATTGTATGTGATCATGCACAGTGTGGCTGTGAAATTTGTTCTCGAGCTTTTGTTTGTGAAACAGAAAAACTTCTTTCAATTGCGCAGGACCTACTGGACATAGTCAACGCCGAATCTTGCTTTAGAAGGAAAGCTAGGTTCAAACAGTGTGTGAAGGCGCAAGGGGTCTACTTTGAATTTTATTAGGATCCTAATTTCTCAAAAGAACTGAGATATTTTTCTAGTGAAAAGTCAGATACACTTTGGCCAGACTTTGTATTTCTGTGAAAGATGTATAATTTTTTTTATTTGTTTTGTAAATAAATGCTAACAAAATGTACCAATGGTGCTTAATTTACTTTAACAATATGTTAAATTTTGAGGGAAAATGATTAAGAAAAATGAATCAACTTTTCTGAAATGAAACGAAAAGTTATTTTTAAAAGTATAACCCATCAAACAGATTTTGTATATCGTTTTATAAGAGTAACTATGTGTCATGAATAAACTGTAGGTTAAAATGGGGAGTGGGAGTTATATATCAACGTTGCTCTGCAAAGTAACACGAAGGCTATTGGCGTCAGACCTTGTAAGTACTGAATTGCGATTATAGATGTGTGTGAGAGAAAACGTCATCGAGATATATGTGGTTTAATTATATGAGCAGATTCGAGGAAAGTACTTCATACATAATAACAGGTCCCGTTGTTAATAGCCTCAATGAAGCTTCACTCCCTCACCCGAATTAAGTACTATGAAGTAATTATGAAAATAAAAGACAAATTGTAAAGTTAATGTTGTTGTTGCGCATCCAGTTTAATCTGTTAAAACACAACAAGTAATATAAAAGAAATTAAGTAAATTCCTACTTTGAATGGATGAACAGAAAGTATTTTATTAACTATTGAAAATTTGAATAAGATATATATATATATATATATATATATATATATATATATATATATATATATATATATATATATATATATATATATATATATACATATATAGGAAGAGAGTGAACTAATAGTAGGTATTGAAAAAAGAGCATGATTTATTTGCATTGATGTAACAATGCAAACCCGGTTTGGCTAGTTTGGCTGAAAAACAGGTTTTCGACGCCAACTTTTGTCTTTATTTTAACAGTTACATTGTTACAACAATAGAGACGAATCTAAGATGGCGTCAGAAACCGGTAAAAATGAAACCAACATAGCTGTATCTGTAATTCTTTGAATAATTAGGTTCAGTCAATTAATTTTAATTAATTATAACTCAATTATCGTATTTTTACACAAAACAATATTGTATACAAAATTTTAGCTCAAATGAGCGCTTTAAAATGTGAGAAAAAAACCTTTTCAAGTTTCGACACAAGTCGCCAAAAATGATGCCAACGTGGCTGTATTTGTAATTTTTTGAATAATTAGTTTTAATCAATTTATTTTTATTAATTATAATTAAATTGTTGTATTATCATCCAAAATAATCATGTATATAAAGTTTCAGCTCAATGGAGCGCTTTAAAATGTATTTTATTAACGATTGAAAATTCCACCAAGATAAATAAATAAATAAATAATTATATAGAGAGTGTGAGTTAATAGTAGAAATTGAAAAAGAAAATGAGTCAGATGTCATTTCTGAATTAAAACAATAATCAAACAAAAACAAATTAAAAGTCTTGATTTTTCGGAGTAAACTAAATATAACAGCCTGAATATATAAGTGTCTTTTCATGTTAACCAGAAGTTTATATTAATCTTCTGTAATATTGCACTTTATATAAATTTTTAATAAAGTTACAATATTGTCAAGTTTTATTTTTGCCTTGCAGTTACAAAGCTTCTGGCATTAAGTCAACGTAAAAACCTGTATTATAACAGAAAAAATTCACATCGAAATAAAAAAAAATAAGAATATTCAAAAAATGCTCTAAGCTTCTTTTTCTTCTTTTGGAAAAATGACTTACATTTCTTATCTTCATAACTTCCCAATTAATAAATATATTATGGTGGAGCTGCCTTAATTTAAAATGCATATTCTTATTATTTTCATGAAATGTTTAGACAGAAAAAAACAGTTTGCAGAGCCTCTGAGATTTAAACGCATACGTCATTTGCTCTGTTTTCTACCAAAATCTCATCTTAATTACGCAAATTGAATAAAAATTTCATTTTTAATCATGTAACATGTTCTGAGGAATAGACTGTTTAATAATTATGTATACATTTTCACTAAATGAAAATGGCAACAATGCGAAAGATTGCGTGACACAGTCGGGAAAACTATGTCTGTAGACCGAAATGCACTATAAAGATTGCATATGCATGATATACGAATATCAAGGTCAAAAAAGGAAATCTAAGACTATTAGAGTGAAACGTGATTGTTATTGGAAACCAGCTTTGGATCGGCAGTTTTGGAATAAAAATTTTTTTCATTCTCATAATATTTTCTATTCTTGTTTTATTTTGCCGTAAGTAATGGTAAAAATGGTGTCTAAAAATTGAGTTTGACAGAGAAAAGAAAACTTATACAAATAATATGAATTTCTTCTGTTTTTGGATTTAAAATTGAATACATTTTATTTTACACTCATTTCAAGCTATGTGTTATAGCTTAATGCAATTGTAACTCTAATAATTTTCAATGCTATGCTATTAATGAGAAGCTTTTGCTGAGAGTTCGACATTTAAACTACAGCAGATTACAAAAGTGGTTAAGTTAGTCTATGTTAGCAGTAATGTACACAGGGAACCAGAAAAGAGTGTCATCATTTTGTATAAATATTATATGCACTACCTACCAGTAAGTATTTGGACACCTGCGATAAAAGAGTTAAGCAAACTGTATTCAAATTCAGTAGTTGGCAGAGCCTACACTTGAAACAATAACAGCCTTAACCTTCCGAAGAATGTTTTCAAGATATATGTGGATGATGGACAGTGGTATTTTCTTCCACTCAGCTTGGAGAAGACACGTAATTTCATTCAACGTAATTTCATTAAAGGGTTGCTGCATCCCTTAATTAAACGGTTCAATTCATTCCAGAGATTTTCTGTAGGATTCAAGTCTAAACTCTGGTCTAAGCCAGTCCATGCCGATTTTTTATATATTTTACGCGTTGAATTGCAACCGGATGCTTTGTTTTCTGTAATGTCACCAATAGTTTGCGATAATACGTAAATTTCGACTTTTTAAACATTTCGGGGAAAGTAGACACTTTAGACCTTTTAAGGTATCCGACTACTTGTCTTAATTTCTTTTTTAAAAAATGGGCAAATGGAGAGCTTTTGGTGATTTTTAGATTTATTTAATACATTTTAAGAAAAAATGACTAAATTAAGAAGAGAAAAATAAATTATTACTACTAAAATGGGAAAACAGTGGTTAAAATTGACATAAAATTACATAAACGGGGCCCGCTCTGTACAAATAGTAAATGAACAAATTCTCAATTTTTCAATTTTGTTGTATTACTTTGCTATTCCTTTTTTAAATGACCTTCACGATAAAAGATATTTTAATTTTTTACAAGAACTAGAGCACTTTATCTTAGTTGTTATATGAAATTGTTTAAAAAAAGTGATTATGTTCACATGAAGAACTGTAAATTTTGTCATAAAACAGTGATTGATAAATCTGAAGGTTTAAACATTTCTATTGTTATACAAAACATATACAAAAAATTTCAGCGAGTTATTTTTAAAAAAATTTGGGGGAAATCGCTGTTCCCGTTTGAGCTTTTCAAAAAAATCCCATTTCGAGTAAAATCCATTTTAAAGTTTGACATCTTATGTAAAAATATGGCATCCGCTTTTATTAAAACTTTTAATTTTTGTTCTAGTGAATGGAAAATAAAACACTTGATATTTTTATAAAGCTAATAAGATAACCTATGAAACAAAATAATAAAAACAAATTGTAAATTTTTTAAAAATTATGATTTTACGTTAATCGGATACCTTAATAGACCTTGATTCAATAAACGGTAAAAAATATACACAAAGTAATACATATATTTTCATAAAGCTGTATCTTTCTTTCAATTTTACTTTCAAATATTTTAAAAATACTTTATACTTGTTATTTTGCATCATATTTCTATATATAAAAATATTTATCAATTAGCTAATAACAAGAGTTCGGAACAAAATTAAATGATGCCTAGGTAAATGCTTAATATAAGAACAGGAATGCATTTTCGTACATTTAAAGTACATAATAACCGAATCTAGTTTTTATTTTTACTTTCACTAAAAACACAATTGTTTTCTCCAAGGGATCCTTTTCGCCGTAGTCATTTTATGTGTCGTATATCATCGGATAAATTGCAGTGTTTTCTCTCAACTGAAAACTAACAGCTCTACTGGGACTTGGAAAACCATTTTTTTGTTGTGTGTGTGTTCCACGCTCTCAAATAAATAACTTCACTGCCCTCATTGTTTGAACTATGAAATGGAGTTTCGATTTCGTTGCCATAAAAACAACAAAATATATTTCAACTTTTTCCTTTTTGATATCTTTGGAGTTTTATTTTATGTTACTTTTGGGCGAAAATCTTAAAAAAAGGGATAAAAAGATTTGTGTATTTTTGCCTCAAAAGCTGAGAATAAAGGGCTGTGAATATGGCTTTAAATTTCGGGACAATGGCATTGCGTTTCTTACGGTTGATTGATTTTAAATACACGATGTTTTGTCCATCGATAACAATGTTTCATATCGATTTATAATCGTAAACATCTCTTGTGTTATCAAAAATATGTGCATAATACAGTGGTTCTCAAACTTTAACAACTGGCGACACAATTTTCAATCATAATTTTTATCGCGCCCCCCAGAAAAGTATAATGTATTGAATGCAATAATAATGAATTTGGGGGGAGGGGGTCGTAAAGCTACAATACGATCATAATTATAAACCGTACAAATAAACAGGATAAGTATTAAGTTTTGTATATGTTACTTTTGAGTAATATATATATATATTACTTTTTTTTTAGTTCGAGTCACTATAAAAGTGTGTTTTTTTAATTTGCTTTTAAACTATAATTTATTTTATAATTATTTTTACTACACACGATAAAAATCTCAATTGCAGTGAATAATTTAATTAAGAGAAAATATACTTACCCCTACTTTCAAGGACTTTTCAATTTTTCTTTGATTTTTTGAGAAAAAATCCAATAAAACTAATGAAAATTTTCCAAATCTGCGTACTCTTAATAAAGGACATAAAGCATGTTCATAGAAAATATTTTTGAACAAAAATGGTCGCGCAGGGAACTCGATCAAAACTAGTAACTTGATTGCAAAAAAAAAAAAAAAAAAACGTTTGAAACTCACCCAAAAAAAGAGGGCGAAATGTGATAAATTCATTTTAGTTCCCATTAAGACTGTCTTATTGGAGGATACTCTGTCAAGGTCATTAGTAACAAATTAACAGTTTTTCCAGAATTAACGATTTCGTGAACATCAGATGACTCTGTGCATCGCGAGACCGATCCCGTGTTAAAAGTTTTATTCAATAAAACATATGGATATTAGTTCTAAAGAAGAATTGCGTTAAGTGTTCTCCGTTATGCATTGTATGTTTGCCAAGTAATCCTTCAAAGTACTCAATACGCTTATCCGTATATCATATAACTCATTCACATGGGAAAAAAGCAACAGAAAAATATTATTTACAACTTTCCTAAATTAAAAACAGATGGAGTGAAACATACCAGTAAGTTTGAAGGTCAAATAAATGATATTCAAAAGTAGCATTTTAGTGGTTAAAAAAAAAGAAACGTAAAAAAAAAATATCTCATCGTGTGATTACAGTAAAGCAAACAAAATGCCTTTTTTATATGGTTATAGCAGTGTTTCTCAAACTTTCAATACTGGCGACCCAATTTTCAATCATAATTTTTGTCGCGTCCCCCCCCCCTGTACAGCAATAATGTATTTACTGCAATAAAAATGTACTTTGAGAGAGACGCTAAAGTTACAATACGATCTTAATTATAAACCGTACAAATTAATATGATAAGTATATTAAATTTTGTGTATATGTAACTTTTAAGTAGTATATATTTTAAGAAAATTATTTAAAATATATATTACTTACTTATTTTATTATGTTATTTTTCTTTCTCTAATTTTTAAATTGGAACAGATCGCAAAATGATATATTTAATTAAAAATTTATTTCCTTCAGCAGCATTCATTTCTCAAAGTACAAATGTCATTAGAAAAATAGTCTAGTCAATGTTGCTCTCTATCATATCCATCACATCTGGCATTATAGGGTACGTTTGCGTGAGTCTGGGCAACCTATCGGACGTCTGCGCAAAACATGTAAAAATGCTTTTCCTCGTACAATTCCAGTCAGTTTTGGTCGACTCGATACTCCTATAGCTACCGAATCTAGCTTCAATGTACATTTTTTAATTTACACGTTAATTGTAATTCACGGTAATTAAGTATTTACGGAAGTAGATTAAAACAATATCATACATACATTTTTAAGTCGTAAGCAGACATTCGATGATAATAAAAAATCAACAAGTACACATACGAACGAGCACGGTTCCGAAAATTAAATCAAGGCGATATTCTCAAAAATACTTAAATTTTGGATTTGCCACTACTGAAGTAAATGATGGGGAAAAAAGCCACAGCTCGATATGTGTTGAAACTTACAAATCTGTAGAACAACATGTGAAAGTTGTTTTTAAAACATGTAAAATCATTTAGCTATGTTGGAAAATAAATTTAAAAAGTATTTTCTGGATGAGGACAGCTTGGTAGCAAGTTACGAGTGGATTAGGGATCTATTTCAAGATACTCCAGAAGGGCTCTCAACTTCCGAAGAAAATATCTTCATAGATTTCACATCCAGTGAAAAATTAAACGGCAATTTTGTATTAAATCACTCTTTGAATTTTGGGTAGAGGGTGGATGAGGAATTATCTGTATTGAAAACAAAAGCACTTCGTATACTATTATCATTTTCAACATCCTACCTTTGTTAAACCGGATTTTAAACGGTGGATGCTTTGAAGACAAAATATAGATCTCAGCTAAATATAGAAAAATAACTCTAAGTGTCAATTTCTGATATAAAACCTTCCTTTGAAAAACTTTCCTCTACAAGACAGCCCCTTGGAAGTCCCTCATAATTATTAAACTTGTTCTTAATTTAGTAATAAGATTGATTGAATATTAACGTCGCACTGTTCAGCTGCACGAGGGCTTTTGATGACGGACAACGTAATTTTGAACCATGGTCAAGTGATGTGGACGACACCTGAGCTGGCGCCCCTCTCTCCTAACTACCACACCACACCAACAAGAGAACGTTTCAGCTCACGACAGATTTAACGTGCATCGCTGCCCTACACGGCGGGTCTTTAGTCGTACTGGGCTCGAACTCGTGACAAGGCAAGCCACGATCCGATACCTATACCACTCGGCTACCGCGGCCAAATTTAATAGTAAGAAATTATTTATAAAATACCTTCTTCAGTACTGATACAATAAACGTATACTGGATGAAACACCGACTCTTCGCCCGAGTTCATTTTTTTCAAAAAATAAAACATTATTATTGATATAATAGCTGAACTGGAGAGTAAAACTGCGTGTAAGACATTGTATACAAAAATGTAAAATGATTTTTTTTAGATAAATGCTATAATTGTAAATAACTGTTTAAAAGAACTGTAATTTTAAACCTCACAGAATTCGCATTAATTATTGTCGAAAAACATTCAACAAACAAATACAGTTAGTTAACATAAAATGCAAAATAGTAAATCATAAATGCCTAAACTTGAATTTATGAAATTCGTCTTAAAAATTAATAACAGTTATATTTCAATATATAATATATTCTATGCATTTATTATTTTTCATTCCATTTTTCATTTTTCTCCATATTTATTGAACTGTTTTTTTTAATCTGACTCGGCTCGTGTAGCCATTAGTTGTCAAAAGAGTGCACAAAGAGTCCGAACTAATTTAATAATTTTTTGCATTTTGTGTAGCAATAAAATTAATAAAAAAAATTGATTTGGTAAAATCTCATTTTAGCCAACACCTTAGCAAAGAAGAGGCTGCGATAGCCTAGTCGTTAAAGTTACGGACTCGAGGCTGGCATGTCCTGAGTTCGAGACCATAGAGTACCTGCCTTGTAGAGGACACCGATGCACGTAAAATATTTTGAGACTTGAACGTCCTCCCGTTGGTATGGTGTGGAAGTTAGAAGAGTAGTGTGCCAACTCAGTTGTTGTCCTCGTCACTTAACCATGGTTCAAAATTTACGAGGTCTGTTATCATTAGCCCTGCTGCAGCTTTACAGTGCGACGTAAATATAATTTTCTCTCTCTCTCGGCAAAGATGAAAAAGTTGTTGTTGTTTCTAATGCCACCTGTCTGACGTAGTCAGATCGTGTCCCACGAAATTCACCGAGGCAAGGAGCTAGAAGTACGCCTGTCGTTGGCCTTGAGCACCATATAGGTGACAGTGCGATTTAGCTCGGCGAAATTCCCCGAATGGACGATAGATGGTGACACCACAATCTCTACCTCCACAATTTCTGCATGGAACTGAAGGGGAGAGAAATATTCTCCAGTCCCCTGTACTCGTGACTCATCCCAGAAGACTTCGAACCCACTGATTTAACGAGCACGTACTCCGTGTGTACTCGGTAGGTATTTGGAGGCATCGGGCATCATACCCAGGCCTTCTGGTCTGGAGTCCGATGCTCTAACCTCTAGTCTACCCACGCATAATCCTACCTTTGGCATAATCAGCCAAATTGCACTAGTAGCTTATTTTTCTGTTTTGGGCTTCTGTTCAATATGAGAATAATATTTAGTCACATATTGACGATAAATAAAAGTGTGGGCTAAATTAGGATGCAACCCCTTTTCTTATCAATTAATCTGAACATCGTTTGCTGGTGAGTGTCTGCTTAGTTATAACTATTACATGTTACAATTCGAAGGCAAATTTATTCGGTTGTCAAGTATAAGATTGGTACTAATGTTTTATCTCAACCTATTGGCGACATTATATGAAACGAGACACCTGGTTTCACACATAGGAAATCAGAGTTGCCCACTTGGTGAGTTATTTACAGAGTTGGAAACTGTTGCGATAAAACATAGTCACTGTAAGTTTTTGTTAATGAAAATTAAGATAAATTTACTTTTGATGTTAATATCATTAATAATTTGGTACTTACGTATTATTGCAACCTATTGGCGACATTATATGAAACGAAGCACCTGGTTGTCAATTCAGCCCGTACGACAAATAGGAAATCGGGGTTGCAAACCTGGTGAATTATTAATACAGTTGGCGATTGTTGCGATAATACGTAAGCACAACAAATTTCATTTCGGGAAATATTTTCTTTAATTAATTAATTTTGGACTTAAGAATTATTGATAAGAATCACGTGGTTGCCAATTCAGAGCATACACATGTGAAATTGGAGTTGCCAATTTGGCGAGTTATCTTGAACGTTGGTGATTGTAAGTACCGTAATTTTAAATTTTGTCTTCCAATTGGAATCTTTAGCCCCCTCCTCCATTAAATATCTGCACTATTCTTACGGGGAATGGAAACTTTTTAATGCTACTATGTCTTTTAAGGGGATTTAAAACTTAAATCATGAATTTTCTTCTAAGTTTTTTCAAAATGCAAGATAATTCAGTTTTCAAAAAATGTAACATTCCAGGAGATTAAGTAACAATTCTTTGATACATTTCCTAAAACCATATGTACTATATTATCATTCGTCGTGTGAAGAACTGAGGCTTGACTTAGAAACACATAAGAAGGTTAAATCGTTAATTATAAAAAAAAAATATTATTAAACTGTTATCATTAATTCATCATCATATTATTACTATTTATTAACTTTAAATCAGAATTTTAGAGTAGAAAGATTAATCAAAAAAAATTATCACTAACAAATATTTTTAAAGTGAATGCAAACACACAACGTATTATGAACAGGATCGTTTTAAATTTGAAATGAGATCAATACCTAGTAGCAATAAAAATTAATTTAGTAGCAATAAATATCATAGGGTTGGATCCTGGCTGAATCCCCCGGCTTGAAGACAAAAAAATAGGCACCAATTTTTGATTAGGATTTTATCACCAAATCAACAACTTTTGCATGCACACTGCAGTTTTTGCATTTGATAACTTTGAAATAGTTTTTTTCGAGCAATTTGGCGACAAATTGGGGAGCCAAAAAATCAGAGGATTCAACTGGGACTTAAGCAAGCATTCTTAAAATAATAAGTAAGTAAATAAACAAAATAAAATTATACGATTCAGATTCATTTAACAGGTCCACCTCCAAGTGCATTGCCACTCACCCTACTCGAAAATAAAAAAAAAAATTAAACAATCGATTGAAAAAATAACGGGAAAAGTAAGAATCGTCCACTGCTTGGGACCACTTTTAAAAATCGCCAACTTGGCCCATCAATAAGACGTAACGCAAGGGTGAGATATTCGAGATTGCAAAAAAAACATCGCCAAATAATGAATAAAGATGTATCGCCAATTAAGTGGGCGATTTTGCACTTTTGCCAAAAAAATGCATCTTAAGCTCGTTACTGTAGAAACCCCTTACAATATTCATATTATAATATTTTTTTCAAAAAGCTGTGAACGAACATTGTTGATTGCTATTGCTTATTTATTGATTTGAAAAACAAAATAAGCAACTCCATTTTTTTGTCGGAGCCTTATTCACGAAATGATGAAGTCTCGCAACTGGCATCGGTATTTATTAATCGATGAAATTGATCGTCCTTGGATGAAATTCGAATCGCATCACTGCATCATTATCTGCATGTTTTTAAGAGGGAGGAGAAACCGTTCGAAATTAATTGCAATACTTCTGATTCGTTTATTGATCACATATCTGATAACGCATACACTCGGTGCATATCGCGTTTTAAGGCCGTTGCAATTGGATTGATGGAGATAAGAATTTTTTCGGAAACGGAAAATGTCATGTGTGTAAAGTTGGTAATTTAAGCCATTTCTGCTATAAAATAAAAAGTATGTTTATGCTTTTATAACAAGAAACGTTTATTTATAGCTGTTTAACACTCAGCATGGTTATTTCACCAAAATAACATAATACCTTTTGGTACTAAAAAAGTCAGTACATATGATTAATTAAAATTTGCAAAGATTTGTTGATTAAGTTAGAAAAATTATTTTATGCTTGAGCACAATAGCGTTTTAAATATTTACAAAATATAAAATAATTTCATTACATTAAAATAAATGATTATACACTTACAAATACCCCTAACTAGCGATTTAAAGAAAAATTATTATTCTTTTTGGAGCATAATTTAAATATTAGCAGCTTCATATATATTTCTCGGTATGAAAATTGAAAATATCTATATATTTAATTTTTATTTTATTTATATTTACATCGCGCTCTAAAGCAACGTGAAGGCTATTAGTAACATACCTCGTAATTTTTTTCCATTTCAAATGACGAGACACCATCCGAATTGCCCTCCCTTTACTTTCTTCAAGCTTCCACAGCCCATCGTCAACGCGATTGTAACCGGGCTTCGTTGTTAAAATAAAATCTAACAAGCTTATTCCCTTATCAAGCTAATTTGTTACCCGATACCTCTAGAGCTCAAATTTCTAAAGAAAAAAGAAAAACTCTCATTGTTTGGAAAGTGGTTTTTGAAAACAAACTTTAAATCAGACATTTTAAACTTCTTGAATCATTCTTAAAAATTAAATCACCAGAACTTGGTAAACAAAACCGTAAAAGACGATATGGAATATAAAATGAACTCATGTTGAAAATAACTGCCACAAACTGCGATATTAATGCTTTATTGCTCAAAATATTTTTATTTCACCTTTTTATTTGTTTCTGGTTGATCATACATTAAATTCTACCGATATTTGAAAAGTTCTCTTAAAATTTTATTCAAGAAAAATAATTGTTTATATATATTTACTATATTACCATTAATCGCGATAACGTTGAGTAAAAAATGGTATTCAATATGAAACAAAATAACGTATACCCATTAATGTCTCTCAGAACTACAAAGCAAATTATACGAAAGGAATGACAAAGTAACCTTTCCAAACAAGCGCATGGAACGAGAGAGAGAGAGAGTTTGGGTGTTTTTTCTACATTTCCAACCGAAAAATCAGAAATTTGTGATACAATGCAATGCGCAATGTTAAGATGCAATTTTGTTTAAAAAATGCACTTATTAAATTAGAATTCACATTCAGAAAGGGAACTTCAAATGAATAAATAAAGTAATCTATCGAAAAATAGGCATATTTTGCAAAGTAAGTTTTAAATTATGCAGAAAATATCCCTGAATATAATTTGATATTCGTTTCTTACCTTTCCCTTGTTTATCTGATGCTATTTTAAGACCATCGATCTCTCGAAGCCTACGCCGCGCGCTCACTGAAAATGCAGCTTATAAATTTTCTTTTCCATAGTCAGAGTGATGGCGAGCAAAGCATTCAATTATTTAAATTACGAAAAACACTATGTGAATATTAGATGGTAGACAGATTTGTGAGTATAATAAAGATGGAAAATTTAATTTTCTTTGTTTAACTCAGTTTACGTAGTAGAATTCAAATTTACCGGACTGAGTCCTTAACTTAAAAAAATATTACCAATTAAACTGCTGAAACACATCATTGTTCGAAATAAGACCCTTGAGCAAAAGCACACTTTTGCCATAGCTTGTAAAGCTCATCGAAAAATTTTCGGAATTCATTTTCAACCATGTACTTTAATTCAGCTTCCGATGCACGTTTAACTTCAACTGCATTTTGAAACTGACGACCCTGCAAGTGATGTGCCAGCCTAAGAAATATTCTTAAGTTTCACGAGATGAAGTCAGGGGAGTTGGAAGGATATGGCAAAACAGTTGTTTTCATTTTCACCCCGTCGTTGTTTGAAGCATGTTCTTACGTGTTGCCGCAGAAAACTTTTTAATGTTTTCAGCGATGCGGAAAGTCTATGGACGTCCAGAGCATTCATCGTATTTGACACTTTCCCATACTTCTCTTAAACGTCAATGCCCCTCAAAAACTTGCGTTCGGGATAACGTATTACTAAACGTATTACTACAACCTTAAACACGCTTCAACATTTTGTAAATCATAGGGGCACTCTTTTCCAAGTGAACACAAAATTTGATATTATTATCTTCTCAACAAACACAATTTCTGTCAATCACCGGCAACTAAATGCATCTACCTGCAAAATACAATGCCGTGCCAAGCCACCGACCACGTGATTTGGAACAAACTTTTTTTAAAAGGGGAATAATGCAGTGACACAGAAATGTTATCATTGTCGTTCTACAGCAAATATTTTTCACATTACTGGCTCAGTCCGGGAACTTTTGAATCAAACCTCGTATTAAGTACCTCAGAATATTTTTTATTTAAGCGAAATTAAAAATTTCGCCCCAGTTTCATCAGATCATTTTATTGTGCAAATGAAACTCTATTTATACTCACTTAAATGTAATAGATTTCATTTATTGGTTGTCTGAGAATGCTATTTTCAAATGGCTAATTAATCGCGGTACTTCCTCCTGATGTTGGTTGAGATGAAACTCATTCTAATTATTGTTATTCCTGGGGAAACCCGAACACAGCATAGGTGGAGAAGCCATTGAATCAACTAGAAAAGATTGCCAGCAAAAAAAATTGTAATTATTTACTTTTATTAAGTCAAACATTAGATATTACTACGACATATGCAAACAAGATAAGCCAAAAGGTAAGAATAAAGTTTTCCACTTATCTGAATGAGATGCAACTTCTCGATCTTGACGATTCAAAAACCACCGTATTCTTGAAATCTAAAAATTGATAAAAGTTGACGAAACAATATGGCTTTGACACGAATCAATGTCACCTACTATCTTCCACAATAATCTGTATCGCTGACTATTTTATATTATATTCGTTAACTTACATTGAGGTGTTGTTTTAGCTTAAAGTAACAATTTATCTTGATCAGTGTTTCTCAAACTTTCAATATTTGCGACCCAACATTCAACCATAATTTCCATCGACCCCCTTTCCTAACAAATAACGATGCATTAAATTCATGTACACTGAAGCTAAAGCTACAATACGACATTAACCTCTTAAGTGCAACTGGCGTATATATGCGTCTTGCTCACAAAGGGCGTTAAATGCCACGGACGTATATATGCGTCTTGCTCACAAAGTGTGTTAAATGCCCCTGGCGTATATATGCGTCTTGCTCACAAAGTGCGTTAAATGCCACGGACGTATATATACGTCTTTCTGAAGTATGATCTTTTCTGTGTATTGCTATTCATAAAATTATTTCGAATACTTTGGAATACAATAAAAGGACTTTGACAGTGTTTGCGAAGGATGTACTTATATCAGAGGATTTCCTTATTTATTCCTCTTCTCCCCCCCAAACGGAGGCATTTGTTAGCGAATCGGCTTAAAGAACTAATTACTTTTCATCGGCAGTTAAGGGATTAAGTATAAATACAAATTTCTAAGCTGTGTTATTTTTTTTTACATAAATTTATAGATGATAAGCCCATGAGTTCACTGGTAATTATTAAACTCGTTCTTTACTTAGTATTATTAAAGTAATTATAAAATACATTGTGAAGTATTGATACATTTATATATATATATATATATAATATATATATATATATATATATATATATATATATATATATAAGTATAATGCATGTATAACTGAGTATAGTAATTGTATATTTTATTTTTTATCATGTCAGGATGTATTTTGATTGTTTACTATTAGTAAAAAAATTAATAGTTTTTTTAAAAATGATCTTCTGTTTTCTACTTTACAATATGCTCACGCTTCCCTCATAGAGTTATCACGCCCCCGCAGTTTGAAAAACGCTGATTTAGATAAGAAAACCTAATTTGATAAGGATAAACCTAGTGGAAACTTTATTGTTATACATTCTTTTTTACTCATGAGATATATTAAAGAGACTTATGCGAAATTATTACCTTAGGTTATTGATGTTACCAAGTAGAAAATGGCCTGGCAGGATTGGATTGATTATAGTATTTTATAAAAAACAAGTAATATATATATATATATATATATATATAAATTTAAAGTCAATTCCTACTTAGGTGGCACCATCTGTTACAGCTAGCTGTAACTTCGTCAGAAATAACATAGAATAAATTTAAAATTAAAAAATGAAACTCAATTAATGAATTAATTTTTGAAAATCTGTATTAACATCAAGTGTTATCCAATACAAGTTTTAAAAAAATGTATTTGAACTTGAGTCGATGAATAAAAATTATTTTATTAACTATTGAAAATGTTAACAAGTTATAAATATATATAAATAAATATAGGGAAAGGGTAACTAATAGTATAAACTGAATGAACAGCTGTGTGCTTCATAATTTACTGGATTTGTTTTAGTTATTCGATTAACCTTTGAAGGGACATGCCCGAAATTATATCGGGCACGATACTAATGCTCCAAAATATCATGTCCGAGACTACAGGACTTTAAAATGTCACACCCGAGTATTATAGGAGGTGATTTTTTTTTTATTTTGAATGTATTCTATATTTCTTCCCGATTACATATCGGAAGAAGTTTATTTCAGCATCATCTCTTCGTCAAACTTGAATCTATATCGGGAAAAGTTATTTTGGGCTCAATACAGTAGATGGAGACGTTTAAAGTATTCATGATATTTCTATGATCAACCTCAAAAATAAAAATAAAATGTAGACATATTCAAGCAAAAGATTGTTTTTGACTACAGTCTAACTATGGGTGGTGAAGAGCGTTGCGATCGGGAAGTATCCTTTCATCCGACAATCTGAAAACATCATCAAAAATATTAAAAAAATTGATTTTTACACTTACTAGACGAGGTACACTGAAACTCCTTTTTTCTCTCTAAAAATGTGGTTAGTAAACTTATTACATATTTAGAATTTGGAATCCAAGATGCCGTGTGTTCATGTTTTAAATAAATATGATGATGCAGCTTCCAGACACACACAAAATAATACTGACAGACCATCTACGGTAGATAACCCTGCAAGTATTAGTGAATGACTTTTTATATCCCTATTTCTCCTACTCTTGTGAAACGTAAGCCCACAAGACTCTTCAGAGTTTGTTGTTCAAAAAAGGATACACATGGAAAAACGATAAGGAAGGAACACGATTTTGGTGTAATGATTATAGAGTTGTTTTCTGCTTGGAAAAGTGTTTCCAGTTATACCACAACTAGTTTTTTGTCGTTTCCACCATGCTTCCAATTATACCACAATTGCTGACCTACTAAAAAGTGTTCATTTTATTTTCTTTCTAAAACAAGACTCTATTCGACACGAACTTTACCACTGCCGCGCTGTGTGCCAGCCACCATATGCAAATATGCAGTTGCTGCAAAATCTTCAGAATACTTTTGCATGCAATTCAAAGTATTAATTTTTAACCACTAAGTGTATTTTATTTCGCAGATTTTTTCATGAAAAATAATTTGACAGTTTCTGCACCCAAATCATCAAAATAACTTGAAAAAAAAAAGGTTAAAATATTTGACTGAGAATGTCTTTAAAATTGATAAAAAAAGATACAAGTATATGACTATATGTGAAAAAGTATTATTTTTAATTTTTTTTCGAAATAACTATGCTGGATTCTATTCCAGCAATCAGATGAAAATGTTCCATTCAACTTTTCACAACACTCTTTTGAAATTCTTCCTGTTGTTCTGGGGAATAAAAATCAGTGTCAAACGCCTAGAATTGGAATTGGGAATTTTCAAACAATTCAAACTCTGCTCCTCATGTTCAGAATAGTTGATTGCAATAGCAAACGTTTTTCTTTCTTGGTTTTCGAAGTTTGAAAGGAATTTCAATATCTTCCCATCACAATCCATGCATTCTTTAGAGTTTACGAAGATATTTTAAGGTCACAAGCAATCGATTCGACTTGGAGAAGAAAATATATGCTTTTGGATTTTTTTGTAGTCTCATCAATTCGAAAATGTAAGACTTCAGCTACAATAACACCGGTAAAACACAAATTTTTACGCCTGGATTTTCTTTTAAGGTATCCGACTACGTTCGGAACCTTGATTTTGCAAAATCGTATAAATATATAATATTTATGATATTTAGTGTCACTTAGATTAGAAAACCTATACAAAATTGTTTTAAGAATATTATTGTAATAAAAAATATTTAAGTACAATATTTTGACAAAAAAAGAACATAGAATGACTATTTGTCAAAACATTCTCCTTTTATGAAAAATGCTTCTATTATGATAATATTTTGCCTGTGTATAGCTTAGACCTCTGTACAGAGGTTGAACTAAAATTCTTGAAATATATAACTTAGAAGTGGATTTATCCATATTTTACTATAACAGAGGGGATAAATTTTAAGAAAAAAACGCCGATAATTATTTCAATTTGTGGTAACTCTGAAAATAATGTGAATTTTTGAAAACTTCTCTAGTTCAGACTCTTTGGAGAAGTCTTTACTTTATGTTAGCAAAATATTATTATATAGAAGCATTTTTTATAAAAGGAGAACATTTTGAAAAAAGATTATTCTAAGTTAATATTTTGCCAAAATATTGTAATTAATTATTTTTTTATCATAATGTCCTTAAAACAATTATATACATGTGGATTCTAATCTAAGTGACACTAAATATCATGAAAATTATCTATTTATGCGCTTTTTTAAAATCACGTTTCCGAACGTAGTTAGATACCTTAAACTGCACATTTTGCGTAGCATGACTTTTTACGCCTTAAATTTCAAGAGTGAAACGGATTGTTGAGTCAAATTAAGTTTATTCAATAAATAGTTTTAATAATTATATTTTACGAGGGGAAAGCGTAGATTGCAGGTTTCATTATTCAACATTTTCACCTCATAAAGCTGTTTTCGATAAAAGTATGAGAGCTTGAACTAAACTTGATGCACATTTTCAGATTGAAAAATGCCTCAATTTCCTTGGAAATTTGTAGGATTATAGCGTGTATCTCTCTTCACAATATAGAGTTTTTAAAAATTGCAAATATTCCATGAATAATTTCTTTTTCATTTTAATACGGCAAGGCATTGCCCATTTAACATTATTGTATAAGAGAAAAAAAGCGAAACACATTTTATACCAGAAAAAAATGAATCAACTCTGTTAAAAAAAAGGAGTAAGATAAAAAATGCTGCTTTCTAAAGGATAGTGAAGCCAGAATATCAGATTATAATGTTTCATTTTTTTATATCTAAAAAATGTTCCAATTTCGGGTCTTATTCTTTAACATTAACCGAAAACAGCCTTAAACGATTGGAATTATGAGTAAAATTTAATTATATTTAACTAATTTGTTTTAATCAACCAATTTTTATTTATTACAATTAAATGATCGCATTCTCATCCAAAACAATCGTATATAGAAAATTTCACTTTAATTGAGGGTTTTAAAATGTGAAAAAATTTTTTTAAGTTTTTACCCAAGTCGCCAAAATGGTAGCCATATTTGGTAGCCAAAATGAAGCCAACAGGGATATATTTGTAATTCTTTATATATATAATTAGTTTTAATCAATGCGATTTTATTAACTATATTTGAGTTATCGTATTGCCTTCAAAAACAATCGTGTATAGTAAATTTCAGCTCAATTTTGAGCTTTAAAATGTGAGAATAAAGCTTTTAAAGATTTGAACTAGGCATAGTCACAATTTGAGTATTGAAAAACCGTTTATAATTTTAAAAAAAATACTTTACATTATATAAAGGGAAGACTAATTCTACTAATTTTTAAAAGTTTTGTAGCAAAGTTTTGAAAAAAAAATATCAAATATTTATAAATCCTTGCCATCTGATAGTTATATGCACCTCTCCTGTAACGCCTGGATGGTGTAGTGGTTAGCAACGCTGACTCCTGTCCCGTGCCGCCCGGGTTTAAATCCTATATGAGTCCTGAATGCTTTTAAAAGTATAGTGCCTGTACAGCATGGGGACACTCCAAACATTCGTCGAGCCGAAAGTTTTCTTGACAGGTTGTTGGAAGGGAAAGAAAGGTGGGACATCCTGATTAGGGTGTTCTCTTTCAAATTTGGGGTGGAACCAAACTAATACGTACTGTTACCTGCATGTAGCTTAGAGCTAATGTAAGATGTAATCTATCCCCTTGCCACGATGAATATCGTGGCCATGATATGACACCGTTGATAAAGTGGCATTCGCTACAACAGCGATAATCTTTCCTACAGTCTTAAATAAAAAAAAAAATTAAGGTTAGAATATCAATTGTAAAAAAAAAAGTTTAAAATTGGCAAGCTTCCATATAATTAACATAAGTTTTTAAGAAGGTAGTGATAATATCTAAGCCTTAATAACAAAATATTCTAATAAGTGTTTCTCTCTCTCTCTCTCTTAGGGAAGTTAAATATCGGTTAAAGCCATCTAAGGGAAACAGGTATTGTGATTCGGCATGTGCAAAAGTTTTCAAAGTTGATCAAACAAAATCCTTGGTTCCAAAAGTGATAAAATTAAATACTCTTCTTGGAGAATAACAGGATTAAAGCTACAAAACTGAGGAAAAGAAGTAACAACTCATGTGTTGTCTTCAATGCTTACGCGTGGCTGAATGATTTGAGGAGTCGCCGAAAGCTGTCCTAGAACTCCTAGTGAAATAAGAATTTAAGGTATCCGACTATGTTCGGAACCACGATTTTCAAAAACGCATAAATGGATACGTTTCAAGATATTTAGGGTCACTTAGATTAGAATATATGCATAAAATTGCTTTAAGGACATTTTGACAAAAAAAATTTATTTAAATACAATATTTAGGCAAAAAATTAACTTAGAATAATCATTTTTCCCCAAATGTTCCTCTTTGTGAAAAATGCTTCTATTAGAATAATATTTTGCCTGTATATAGCTCAGATCTCTGTTCAGAGGCTCAACTAGAATTTTTGAAATATATAACTTAGAAGTGAGTTTATTCATATTTTACGACAACAGATGAAAGCAATTTTAAGAAAAAAACGCGAATAATTATTTCAATTGGCGGTAACACTGAAAATAATGTTAATTTTTCAAAAATTCACTGTTTATCCTTATCTCTAATTTCAAACAGAAGAACCAGTGTAAGAAAATACTTTTCATTATAGTTAGAATTGTATTTAAAAGTATAATGAAAATCATGGAATTAATCTACAAAAATGTAATATATAAATAAGAGGATTTGATTTTTAAAAAAAGCATTTAGTGATGTAAATGTATCCAATATTCACTGATGTTTAAACCAAAGCAGTAACTCTTGATAATTCCTCAAGCTAATTCAAAGTATATACTCAACCCCTAGAAAAACTCTTGATATTTCGAACTAAAACAATACGTTTTGGTACACTGAATATTTCGAAGTAAGATCTGTGGCTGTCCAGACTACAACACACGAAAATTCGAAGTTATATCATATAACTCTCAGCAATTCGAATACTCATTATCCTGTAGAGTCTTGTAAGCAAACAGGTTGTAACTGACATGTTTTGTTTATATGTCTCTGCGTGTCTTCCCTGTAACGTAACCTCTTTAAAGACCATCTGTCTGCCATCTCTTCCTTGTATTTCCCGGTTCCTCAGGCAAAAAGACACTTTTATTGCTTTCCTCTTTTAAGTGGACAATAGACCAGTCGCACCTGTTGTCAGCCGTCAATCTCTTTCGTTTAACATGTGGCCCTGCTACACATGTGTTCAGAAAGGATGGTCCGCTATTGTGAAGAAGAAATGCGTGGGATTGTGTATTTTGCGTCGGAGTGACATGACGATTTATTACCCAACTGTGTAACTTATAGTATGTGGTACCAAATATAGCCTGGGACGGATTTGACCCTGCCTTGAAGAACCAAAGGTATTGGGGACAGTATCTGAGAGAATCGAGTACGAAACGATTCTTTTCTAATGCGGAATGGAAGAGATTTGAAAAAGTCCTGTTCCAGCGGTTAAGAAAGATTTTTTTTTGATAATTCGAAGTTTTTCATTTGTCCCTCCAACATCAAATTATTGAGAGCTAACTATATATAATTTCTTCAAATAAAAATAGAATTGTAAAAAAAATGAATAGAAATGTTCTGAATAGCATTTGGTTCTTTCACTTAAAAAATTTTGAGAACGAAAATACACATGTGAAACTCGAAAAAACCAAACATTTTATTTAAAAACAAGCTATAACCAATGTTTGACAAAATACAACTGGATATGTCAAAAGCATTTGCCGCAAAGCATTCGCGCACACTCCTTATCGTAAAACAAATATTTGTCATTCAGAATCTCGTAGGTTCAAAGAGCCCGCCGCGCCGAATCCATCCTCATCAATCAACAATCCTTCAGTTTGCATATCATTTCGAATCCTCCCTTCTCGCACCCAAACCATCAGGTGTATTTATGGGGTTATTTTAAGAGTATAATCGATCTTCCGTGAAGTATTGCCCAGGAGTGGTGTATACAGGAAAAGCGGGTGTGGCGTCTGGGAATCGGTGGCAATGCCTGGGTGTGGCTCTAGTCCCTCAGGAGTCAAAGCCGGATAAGCTAGCCGGATATTGAGTCAATGATTACCATTTTGATTCACGGTTTCTTGAAATTTTGGCGCGGTTACTGATCTGGTATTTCATCGGTATAGAAAAGTGTCAGGGGTGGTAGCTGCTGGAATTACTTTCGATGGGACTGATAGTTATGATAGTTAGAGGGTGAGTGAATGTACTCAGAAGATTAAGGAGAGGGTAATTAATGTTAAAGATATATTTTTTAATCATTAGTTTTATTAGCATTATTTTTTGTTAGTGTAACATACTTTTAAGTCATTGGACTGTTTCAAAAAACTGAAAGTGAACTATTTTTAACTTGTAAGTGAAGAACAAGGTCTTGGGATCACGGATTTATTTCAAATTTTGTAGGATGGTAGATTTAGTTCCCCTTTTGATGAAGATATATGGTTATAGGGGCCGCTACTCAATATATTATAGATATTTGTAAGTGAAGATATAATTCACTCGTTAAATTCAGTTCTGTAGCAAACAATTACACGCAAAAGGCATAGCGTAGCAGCAACGGATTGGTGTTCCTCGTCGTTAGGAGTCGGGTTCGACTCTGTGGTGGGTGAATAAATGTTTTAAAAATATTATGTCTATTTCCACATATAAAGATACATAATAGAGTTTAAATAAATTGGAAATGAAATGTCGTTAATGACTAGAAACCTTATAAGAGTTTTATTTGTCATTATCATTCGTATAAGTACAGAATAATATTTATTACATAACAATTAAAGCATTTTGCAAGAAGAACAGGAGAAATGCCCTTTAACTGCTAGCTAATCATGCCTGGAAACAATAAATTGTGAAAGGAAACAATAAATAAAACATTTATCAGATTAAAAATATTTGTATAAAAATATGACTATATAGCTTCTTACCCCTCATTGTCCGTACAAATGGTGAAACGTCATAAAAGCAAATGAAACATAATTTCGAAAAGCATCTAGTGCATCGAATTAGTGCTGTATCATTGCACTGAATTAAACGAGCGGATTGCATCTTCAATTGCAGATATCTAAGAAATTATTCAGAAGAGTCCCCTATAACCAAATATCTACATCAACAGGGAAACTAATTATTTCCCATCCCCCAAAGTGGATTTCCGCAAAACCCGGTTTGAATGGATCTCTGCTCAACAAAATAAGCATGTTTGCCAAATTTGAAGTCTAAGTTTTGGCAGCTCAGAATCGTAAACTTCTGACCCCCTTGAAAGACGATTCTCGTAAGATCACAGTTCTTTGCGGATTTAAACTCAACAAAATATCTTGCTTACAAAATTTCATTACTGTACATTTAGAAGCTCGTAAAGGGGATTTTTTTCCTGTATGGTCCAGTAACTCCTCACTCCCAGCACATGAGTAGGTTTCCGTAAAATCCGTTCAAAAACGCGGGAACATTTAAGTATAACGCTCCTGAACCACTTGCATAACCCCTTGGGATCGATTTTCTCCAAACCTGTCATTAGAGAACGACTTGTCTACGAAAGAAACTGGCGTACCAAATTTCAAGTACATAGGTCTAACAGTAAAAGAGATATCATAATGAGTGAGTGAGACTCTCTGATTTATATATGCAGAGTACAAATAAGAGAGAAAACGTGTTCTACGTGTTGTTTGTAGCACATTTTTACATAGAATATTCTTCTCAAATGTAAAATATTCGTCGCCATTTACTTATTTCCAATGCATCGTAATTGGCCGACAACAGCTGCACTTTATGAACTCATAAAGCATTTATTTATCTTTTTATAGCTCATTCCTTGCCCGTTAATCTTTTTCCATGCTCATTATCGCTTGCATGTATGACGCTAATGTATGTGTAAAAAATATTTAATCCATTACTGACGATCAGCATTACTATTAACATATTCGTAATGACTGAATTGTTAGATGATAATCATGAACAAAATGAGTCCCATCGTCATCAAGTCTAATCGTTGCTGGTTGTTATTTTAGTTTCCGTAATAAATGGAAGACATCAGATATATTTCGATTATATGTTTTGTATTTGACAAAAAAAAATGTTTGTAACTTAGAAAGCGCTATTAAAATCGTTACCGGAGCCTCTTTTGAATTTCTCGCAGTTTTTTTTCGTGTTTTATTAATAGTTAAACAATAGCACTTTAGGAAATATATTTTACTTTGCAGAATTTTATGTTTCTATTTAAATTTTAAGGACAGGAAGGATATTTTCCAGGGAGGCATTCACTGTCATAAAGAATATTAAATTTAATGGGGATCATTTGTCATGAAAAGCATTAAGTAATGCACAAGGGGATATCCCATTCTGCACACATGTAATGGGTACTCTTTTCTTGTCTCTTTTTGCCACATTTCCTACATCGTCTATAGTTTAAAACCATCCTTGGCATATGATTTCTCACACTGGCTAAGCGCACATCATGTGGAACTACACACTGTTTTTACTTGGAAGCTAGCACACCGACCTTTCCTTTTTCTTGAGCAATATCCGTCATCACCTGAATAGCTAATGCTATACGGGATGTCGGCTGACAGAAGGAAGAAGCTCTGACACAGAAGGAAGAAGTTCACTTGCCACAGTATGAAACTATTTACATTGGAAAGGTCAATTGGAATAAAAAAAGATAAGATAGCAACAGTTTACAGAACTTCTTATTTGGTGTCTTTCTTTTCTTTGATCGAAGCGATCAACACCTCCCAAGACATATTTATACAGAACGACATCTTTCAGGGACCAGGTACTTCTTTAGTACCATATTTTTGTCCGATTTAGAGATGTCATAATCGCTGGATTATGTGTATTAGCACAAAATTGAAGCGGGAATTAGACTTCCAATCGTTATAACAATAAGGCCAATATATATAATGGATTTTGCGTTTCTCACAAGTGTATTTTGTAAGATCATGTAGATGGGAAGTAGTCTTTTCAATGTCCATGCAGGGGTTAATAGATTTTAAATGTAGTTTAGAAGTACATGATTTCTGAAAAAGTATAACTTTTTAAACCTTTAAAAACTATTTAATTTGAGTCGATGAATAGTAATTAGAATTTTAAATTTCTTAATAACGTTGACTGTAATATGTAGGATTTATTTTCTACGAAAGTTTGCATGGCAATTCATTTAAGTTAATGATTAGAAAAAATTATGCGCACGCGTATTTTTATTTTTATTATCTTTATTATTTTTATTTTTATTATTTTTATTTTTATTATCTTTATTATTTTTATTTTTATTATTATTATTCTTATATTTTTCTTCAAATATACGTTTTGTCTTTATTTACATTTTATTATAACTTATATAACTTTATAACAAGAAAAAATATTTGAGTCATCAAAGTAATTATTTGCTAGTATGCGAGCAAATTTGTTTGCTTGTCTTTCACAAAAGTACTGATTAATGTAATACTATCCTCATAAGTAACGTTCGATGAAATCTTTTGCTCTAGAAAATCTCTCTCTCTAGGTGTATGTATATATATATATATATATATATATATATATATAAGACATGCTTCGAGTCAGATTCAGACTTAATTTTTAAAAATGGATCTTTATTCGATGAAATCTGTACAAGTTCTGACGCTGAGAGGCAGAGAGAAAAATAATGCCAAAGTGAAAAAAAAAGTTTACCACTTACGCAAAGTAAGTTTTACCACTTACGCCAGATGTGAGAAGTACCTCTGATTTTATGAGTGTACTTGAAAGTTAATGCAGATATATAAGGCTATTAAATCTAACGAACTGGAATAAGACATGTTTATTGGCTAGGCCATATGTTCGGAAGAAATAAATTGGTGATTAGTTTGATACCTGAAGATCAAATGAAAAATATGAGTTAAGTGCTAGATCGGGAATTCAATTTTTAATCTAATTTAATTATCCTTACATATTTATGTATGTGTGCATGGGTACGCGTGCATGCGTGAGTGCGTGTGCAAGTCAGCTGTGACTATGGAAATGATGAATTATTTTCGAAACATGATACTGAGATACATGATACGGTTAGAGCAATTATAGGTTCAAGTATGTATTTAAAAGTTTTTGAAACTGGTAAAATAAATACATTATTATCTTCTTGTATTTTCTCATTAATTTTTTCCACAGTTTCTTGAGTAGCGCATATGCATGAATCTTTTACACATTTTTTTAAAAAAAGTTATCGTAAATGTATGGACAATTGGGGATGTGGCTTAGAATTGATGGTGGCTTAGTTTCGAGTAAATATTGTATACATATTGCTAATTTTATTTATTTTAAAATCAGATTTAATTAACAAATTGACATTTTTGCTTAAAGTTGCTAAAGGTTTCACTTTAAAAGAAACATGGGTGATTCTAAATCTAACTTAAGTTACTTAGAGAAAGCACCTCTATCAACTCATTTTAAGCAGCCCATGTATCACCGTGAAGGGTGTGCTTAAATATTCGCGAATTCCCGAAATGAGCGAACATGCATCAAAAGCCCGATTAGGGTCGTAAATAAACGCCCCTTGCTCGAGGAGTCAAGAAACTCCTTCAGAAGGAGGATGTGAAAAGGCTAGAAAGGGGTTTGGAAGACACCGGCGAAAGAAATATTCTGAGCATGAGAGAATAAATTCTGAATTCTAAAGGAGTGAATATATCGTTTGGGTTGTTTATTAAGTGTTTAGATAAATCGTTTGAGAATTAATTTATCTTGCGCCAGTATAAATCAGCATTAAAATATAACTTAATTTTTTCAGTCTCTTGGATTTTTAGATGTTCTGTTTCAGTTGGTAATAAAACTTATCATTACTATTTCTAAGAAAATAACTGATTTAGTAATTGAGTTCTAAAAATATTTATATTTTAATCTTTAAAAGATTAGTTATCCTTTCTTTTCATCAAAAATGCATTAGTTCGTGAATAATAAATATACAAAATTCAGTTACATTATACAAGAACTTTTTTTTAAAATTGCACTGCATATACTTGTGTATTTATTTGCAAACTTTCCGGAAAAAGTACTTTTACAAATACTACAAAGCTAATCATCATTATCATTAGTCAAATATTAGTACATTATTTTAACTTACTTTAAAGCACTTAATGCCCATAAATGCTTTTATGCCCTTTTTGAAAATCTTACTTGTAACTGAAGGGACCGATTGGATTTAATTTTAGTCCATATATTTATCGCCAAATGGGCAAAATATTATAGTCATATCGCATAGAAATCCAATACATAAAAACGAGCTTCTGGTGCAATTTGGCATTATTTTTTATCCCGTCTCAATTAAAGTATGAACTTATCTATGATTTCCCCGAAAAAGCCTTTCTCGGTATCATCTTTACAAAAATATTAACAGAACCATTTCAGTATTATCCGAATTCTGCTGATGTAGGAAAACGAAGAAAATGAGGCAGTTCCAAATAAGCTTTATTCGTAGGGCAATGATCTATTTTGGACCCTTATATAAGTCCTTATTGCCATCAAGAAAAATTCTTGAATCAGTAAAATTTGATCGATATCCTACGGTTCTCTTATACTAGTGTTAGGTCTTTTTTTTAAATCCTACTATTAGGTCACACTCTATACAGTTTTATTTATTTGTTTGTTTGTTTATTTATTTATCTTGGGAGAATTTTCAATCGCTTATAAAATACATTTTAAAGCACTCAATTGAGCTGAAATTTTATATACATGATTATTTTGGACGACAATACAATAATTTAATTATAATTAAAAACTAATTGATTAAAACTAATTATTTAAAGAATTACAAATACAGCCACGTTGGCGACTTAGCGACCATTTTGGCGACTTGTGTCAAAACTTGAAAATGTTTTTTTCTCACGTGCATTCAGTTGAACTGAAATTTTATTTTCTTGATTGTTTTGGATGACAATACGATACTTTAATGATAATGAATAAAAATGAATTAACACTTAATGTTGTGATTCTGTCCTATGTATATATATATTTATATTAATTGCAACTATATTTAATAAAAAGTAGCTAAAATAAAATTTTTTCTTTGTTGATCGAAGTAGGAATTGACTTAAAATTTTTTTTTTTATTACTTGTTTAGAGTATTGTTACTGAACATTATTTTTTTTCTACATTTCTAGTAAAAGTCGTAGAAGCCTTAGTTTCATAAAGCAATCTAGATTCATTTTATATCTTTTTTACTACTTCACAAAATAATAGAAAATTCCATTATATAAAAAAAATAAACTGATGCGCTTTAAAAATAGGTTAAAATGAGACCAAGTTAATACAGAAGCAAATAAAAATCAAAGAGTTCACATTTCAGTTGTGTATATCAAGGAAAAAAGTCTTATATATTTGTGGATAGTTTTGAAACTTAGCGAAAAATTTCTCCAGTGTAAATATTCTTTTTGTTTTCATTAAAAATATTATCACTATAAACATCTTTTACGTAAAAAAGTAAAGATGCATTTTTGTGTGAATCCTTTTTTTGGAACATATTCTTATTGAATTGACAAAAATATATAGTTATTTGAAAAATAGTTAACGAGAATATCATGCCGAAATATTTATATTAAAATTAATTTTTTCTATTTACAGATTTGTGAATAGCATAAATTAAAATAATATGAAAATTCAAAACAATTTTAAGCTTCTAAATAATTAGTTATTTAATTTTACATGCTAATAGAAATGTAAAAGATAGAAAATACATTTTTTAAAAAATAGGGTAGTCCTTAAAAAAGTATTTTAGAAAGCAAAAGCGCATGCCATTTATGTTTCACTTTTAAGGCGCTTTGCAAGTATACACCTTTGAATTAAATTTACTTTTTTTCCATGTCCAAAGAAACAAGTAATAGTAAAAAAAAATTAACATCAATTCCTACTTTGTTAGAAAAACGTACTGGGGCCATCTGTTGCAGCTAAATTTAACTACGGCAGGAAAAACTCAGAATAAATTTAAAATTAAAAAATTTAATTCAATTAATGGATTAATGTTTGAAAAAACTGTATTGACATCAAGTGTCATCCACTACAAGTGTAAAAAGGTTTATTTGAACCTGGATGGATGAATAGAAAGTATTTTATTAATAATTGAAAATTTGAACAAGATATAATATATATATATATATATATATATATATAATAAAAACATAACAATACACAGATAGTTAGGATTTAAAGGAATTACAAATTTTTTTTTTCATTTTAATGTAATATGAAACAAAATTAAGCATTTTTAAATTCCTACTATAGGGATAGAATAAAAACTAAATAGGGAGAGAGTAAATTAATATAGTAGGAATTTTAAAATACTTAATTCTGTTTCATATTACATTAAAATGAAATAAAAATTTTTGTAAAATTCCTTTAAATTCCCCTTAAAAGAATCATAATAATAAATTTGAAGCTGAATGAGGATTAAAAATCAGCAATACGGTAAAAATCTTTTACTTTTTAAAATATTTAGTTTCGATATAATGTTATATATTTTCCATTTGTTTATCACACGAAATTTAAGCTCTTGAAATTGCAATTTCTATTATAGCTTTTTTTCGGTTTTAGACTCAAGATTAAAATTATGACTTTTAATTATTTTGTTTTTCTTTTCTTTTCTCGTAAGAAAAAATTTGCAAAAAGCAATGAATTATTTACCAAAACACATTATATAAATGGAACTTATCTGCTCAACAAAAACATTTTACTAAAAGTAATAATAAACCCTTGTTTATACCACGTAAAATATATTTTTTAAATTTATTCCTTCCAAATTGTGTTTTCGCATATATAAACTCGTTTCCTCAAAAAACATATTTCCTACATCGAGAGTTCACTAAAAAAAAAAAATTTAAAAACAAAAAAAAACATTAAACGAAATATAAGTGTTCTACACACACACACACACTGCTACCCTTAATAACATTTTCTACATTAAATCAACATTTAGCTCATGTTTTTTAAATCGTAATCTGTTTGAAATCTGAATTGCATACCTTGTATAACGGAAGTTAAATATTTTGAACATTTGAAACTTTCTACCTTGAAACTATGTGTTTCCCCCAAAACTAATTAAGAGCAGAACGAAAATGGCATGCTTTCCAATTCGTCTTTTAAAACATCTGCCACCAAACTGCAATTTTTTTTTGTTGTTCTTTCCTCCATTTTGTTTTGATATTCTGCAATAGATTGGATAACGAACAAGAAAAAATAAACGTTTGGTTTAATTGAAACAAAGATTTTAAGGTAACAGCAAACATCATCATTATTTATATATAATTATTTTATATTTAAATTATTTTAATGTAGTTATGTATTCTTCAACAGGACATAAAACTCTTTTATTGATCCTAATGTGAGTGACTGCATTCGAAACCGTGATTTTGAATATGTGTATAAATAGATAATGCTTTTGATTCCTAGTATCAGCTGAAATAGAAAATACATATAAAATTGTTTTATAAATATTATTACTACAAAAAAATATTTAAATTTAGCAAAAAATTAAGCACGATAGATTAGTTTTCAAAACATTCTGCATTTATAAAAATTGCATCTGTAATAATAATATTTTGTCTATGTATAGCCAAGACTTCGATACCGGGTCTGACTAAATTTTTTGAAATATATAATTTAAAAATAGATTTATTCAGATTTAATTTTATCACAGTGAAGAGATTTTAACAAAATATCATTACTGTTGATCGTAATTCTGAAAATGTCGTGTATTTTTACCCCATAAAATTCACATGAGTTTACTTCGATACTGTCATATTTTTCACGCTCTTTTCTGCTAAGAAAAGAAAAATATATTATTTGATGACAAAAAAAAGGAATTATTCAAAAAATGCAAGTCTCTCAATTCCAAATTCGATTTCGGAAAAACTTTTCCACGTTTCTACCTTTTTGAGTTTACCCCCTCGTTTCATATTTCTCTTTCATTCTTCCGGTTTTCCGCTCTATCCAAGATGGCGGACTTCGGAAAATCGAAAACTAGATCTTAAAAGTTCTTACATGAAACCCATCGGATCAAAACATTTGCTTTATGGAAAAATTTCCACTTGATGAAATTCCAAGATGATTTTATTCGGTTTTTCTTGAATAAAAGGGAATTTTTTGAAGAAATATCATTCAATTGGTAGTATATGAATGTATTTAATCTCAGAAAAATCTGTTTAGTAGAATTAGATATCAATGCAAAAGTGTTGGTTTATAGTTTTTTTTTAAAATCGTGTATCGTATTGTTTTGGGGCACGTTTTGTCTAAAAAAAATTATGAAAGTTTTTAAGATGGGATGAGATTTAGATTCTGGAAAGATGAAGATAAAATTTTAAAAATAAAATAAAAACTGAACTAAATTTGAAAAAGCAATTTCTAAAATTCATCCCGTTCAAAAATTGCGATTATTTTTATGTAGTTGTTACATTTTCCAGTTTATTATTAAACTTACTTCGAATCTAGCTATATAACAATAAGTTTTGAAGTATAAAATACATTTTCTATGTGAATATCAGGATCTCAAACTTTTAAATTATTTTTCTTCGAGAGGGTTTTACTCAAAATAATATATCTGATAATATTTTCAATTTAGTTCCATTAAACTAAAAAAATCTATGCATAGAGTTTATCTGAGAAATATAATATACTGCCAGTGGTTGAAACGCTACAAACATAAACAACTGAAAAGCAATTGAAAGATATTCTTCAAAAGTTTTTGTACGCGTATGTTATCATTTTATCAAAAATACGATGCGAAATTAAAACTTTTAATGCACTGCTTACAGTAAAAAAATATAATTTTACTTAAAAAATTTTCAAATAAGGCAAGATTTATGAAATGTATCACATTATTTTTTTAATTTAAAAAACAACTCATTATATAACGTAAAACAGTTTCTACCAAAAGAAAAAAAGATTAATTTTTTTATGAGAATAGTTTTGCAGCGCCTTCGTGCGTTTATGAGTTGTATTGGGGAGAAAGGGGATAGACATACATAAGCAAATTTTTCTGGAATTAGAAAATTCTACGTAAACACCACCAATCACATTTTGTTGCATTCTGTTGTTCCTTTGGAATGGTTTTATTGATAGCTGCGCTAAAAAAAGGATCGCGTTTCTGAAGCCCAAGGGGTAGTTATCACACTGGTTGAGTGAGACGTATACATACGACAGCGGCAGTTAAGAGGTTAAAATTAATAAATATTAAATGTACACAATATGTATTTATTCAGTATTAGGATAACAAGATTCAAGTCCCTGATACGTCGACAACTCAGAATATAATTCTTATAGATATAACTCAAACTAGCAACAAAACAACTTACTTCTATCTTCCTCTGAAACTGAATTCTCTTAAATTTTGTAACTTTTATTTGCACATATCGCAGTTCCTTTACAGAAAGGAGTTATCAAATCAAACAATGAATAGAAAGCATTTTCCTTTAAGGGTTAGAAGAATCCGTTGAAAATCTAATGTCATAGAAATTCATGAACATAACTCGTAAAAAATCACTCTTTTTGTGTTTCATGAACTGCAGTTTTAAAGTAATTTAGACACAATTATATACACTGTACATGTATACAGCGTCATAATGGCACACATTTCGCAGCGAAAATAACTATTAAGGTATCCGAATACGTTCGGAGTACTTTTTAACAAAATAACATTTTTAAACATTATAAATGCTTTTTCAGGACTCAATGTCAACAAAAACTACTATTTAGCTAACAATATTTGAAATAAATTCCCTGAATTTTACAAAAATCACAATTATAATTAAAATTTTAACAATATTTTTGAAACACTTCAAAGCCGTTAGAGAAAAAAGCAATAAACATATATTAGTAAAAGTATTACTATAACAAATTAGATACATTTATCTAGAAAATGTATTAAAATTTTAGTGTCTTATTAAAATTTGAAAATTTTTGAGCTGATTGAATAAACATTATAACAAATGTTACATATTTATGAGACCATTATTGAAATAACAAGCCATAACTCAAAAAATACTAGTGCAATAAGAAATTTTTTGTACATTTTCTAGAAAATAACATAAATATCAGGTTCAAAAAGTTTCATAGAATTAGTTTTGTAACATTATAAGTTATCAGATTCACTACGATAGATTTCAAACAATTTAAATACTTACCTCTGGTAGATCAGTTTTTAACTTATAAAAGAACATAATGCTCTTTTAATCACTCTATGTATATACAAAAAATTCGTGTATATGTGATAAAATTATTTTCATTATCAGAAACCTGAACCAGTTAACTCTTTATCTACCGCATTATAATTTACTGCAGTTTTTTTCAGTCAATATTTTTTTGAATCACAACGTGGAAAATTAAGAGACATATATACAAAAAAAATATTCGACTTTGAGAAGTTTAACCCGTTAGATCTAATTGATTAATTAAAGATTCTCAAATGTAAAATTAATTAAAAAATAGTCAAACTGTTAACTTAAAAAAATAGTCAAATCATTTTCTAGGATCTTCATTGCCATACAAAAAAAAATAAGAGATACTTACCTTTTGACATTAACTTCTTCGGAAGACAAATGACAATCTTCGCAATCCGCTGAAAACGCCGTGAGCTGAAAACGCAATTTCTGCTATAAAACTATTCGCCTTCCCCGTTAAAATACTCATCATAGAACTCGTGCTGCCATATATCTTGGAAGAGTGGATTTCAAAGAATATTTCTGCTAAGTATCGTCAGAGTATTTGTAAAAATAGTTATTCTATGTAATTTTAAAGTGAGTTGTACTTATAAGTACCGTCGGTAGATAAAGGATTAAACTGAATTTTAAATTAGGTTCTACGTCATGGTGTTTTTGGAAGCGTTTCTCAAACTGTGGGGTGCGTCTCCCTTGGGTGGGTGATAACTCTACAAGGGGCGCAAGCATATTGAAAAGTCGAAAACAAAAGATTATTTAAAAAATTACTAAAATTTACTGAAAGTAAACAAACAGGAAATACATTTTGACATAATAAAAAATAGAATACACATTTACACTAATATAATATACTTATAAAAGTATCAGTACTGCGTAATGTATTTCATAATTAATTTAACAATACTATGTTAAGAACAAGTAATAATTACCAGTGATCCCAAGGTTGTGTCATATATATATATATATATTAAACTTTATAGAAAAATTAATACTTATCTTCATAATTTGTGCAGTTTATAATGAATCCCTTAACTGCCGATTAAAAGTTATTTGATTCGCTCCCCAACTCTACGTAAGCCAAATGCAATTATTTTTCCACGTAGGCGTGCTTATATGATGCATAAAAGAGGGGGAGAGGAAATTAATACAAATAAGCAAATCCTTTGAAATAAATACATCTCTTGCAAACTCTGTCCTTTTATTGTATTCCAAAACCTGCGGAATATTAGAAGTGCACAAAAAATATCGTACTTCTGACAGACGTGTATACACGTCCGGAGAAAAGAACGTTTTAGCTGAGCGAGACGTTTATATGCGTGGATGGAACTTAAGAGATTTAAATCCTATTGTAGATTTAGCATCAACGTTTCGTATTATTGAATTCAATAAATTGTTATTGTATGAAGGGGGCCACGATGAAAATTATGTTTGAATATTAGGTCACAAGTATTGAAAGTTTGAGAACACTGTTGTTTGGAAATTTATATATTACTGATGGCACAAGATTGGTAGAGAAAAATACCCAGAAGAGAATATTCTGCAGTGTGAATTTTTTATCAGGGGATAAGAAAAGCGCAATTGTGTGTGTGTGTTTGTATGTATACCAAGGATCACACTGGACACTCGAGGAGACTTGGATATGTCTAGGGATGGCGATTCTTTCCGAAAAATATCGATTTTTAAATCGATTTGAATTGTTATCTGATGAATCGATTCACAAAAAAAGTTGATCTATAAAAGATCGATTTCTGAAAAATCGGGGTTTTTTTTTCAAATCTGCATTTACAATGTAAATATAAATTCATTTTTATAAAAAACAAGAAAGATACCATACTAAACGATCTCTCATCAGTAAAATCAGGGAATTTTTTAGTTCAGGGTATTCGACAATTACAATTATTTTTATTTCCAAGTCAAAGATTATCAGGTAGAAAAGAAGACATTTATTTTCTAAATGTATTTATTACATTAAAATTTTAGAAAATAGATAATATAGCTTATAGTCCCCAAAGCTTAATATATAAGCTTTTTAATAACAACAGTTTGTCAAGTCTACTGGGATCCAAGCGGTCCCGCTCATCACTTGCGATGTTGCGGGCAATCGAAAAAAGGCGCTCACAATGAACAGATGATCCAACGATACTCATATACATCATGGCTATTGAGTGAACGTGTTGATAAATCCATTTTTTTTTGTTCTTGCCAGTAAATTAACCCTTTAACCACCAACACCGTAATATTACGGATTTTAAAGATAATACATTCAACTAATCCGCCAACGCCATATTATTACGGATTTTAAAGATAAAACATTCAACTAATTGTAAATAATTTTATGGTTTTTACCACATCAGAAAAAATCGAATTTCGATTTTCTAGGAGAAAATATCGATTTACTGAATGGTTGATTCATTGCTACAAATCGATTTTTTTGGCCCGAGAAATCGATTCTTCAATTAATCGTTCTCAGATCGCCATTCCTAGAAATATCATCCATACAGAAACGTACTGAATTTCCTGTAGGATCGTAATTTGCCATGACAACTAATAAATCACAGGGGCAGAGTTTTGAAAAGTCAGTTTATGTGTAACATCGAAGAAAACAGTGTGTACTCACGGCTCTGTCAAGGTGCAGAAGTAAAGATGGAACAAAAATTCGGTGCAATTTAGAGGAAAAAATTATTAGGAACATTGTTTTTGAAATGGCACTAAATTGAAGTACAAATTAAAATGTGGAGATAAAGACTTGATTTTCTTTTCTGCTTACAATGTATTGAAAAAAAAACAGAACTGCATTTTACATGTAAATTATAGTTTTACAATTTGAGTAATAAGTAGGAACAGCTGTATAATTTTTACAGTGGGGGTCGGTCTGGGTACTACCCCCCATCACCACCGTCAATTTTATTAAAAAAATAATTTGTTCACCAAAAATCTCAAGAAGCATAAATTTCCTGACGAATTGAACTAAAAAATAGAGAAAAAAATAATGTTAAAACAAATACGAATAAGAGGATACGTAGATATTCCCGAACAAATATCTGTTAAAGATTCTTATCTCAATAAACAAGCTCAGATTTTGTCAAGAACAAAGGGAAACTTTGTAACAGCTTCCTTTATGATCAGTCGATTGAGAAAAAAACAGCAACACACTCCTGGATTATTTAAACACTATCAAATGTCAAAATGTTACATTTTGTCGTTTTTTTAACGTCTGGAAGAACACATAAAAGACTTTTAAATGATTAACAGCTGACATATTCTCAAAAAAAAATAATAAAGGTTATGCAACAGTCAATAACAGCAAGATCAAACACTTGGAAAGAACATTTATTGAGCTATATTGATTTTTTTCCGTCACATTCATCATCTTCATTCGAGAAAAAACAATAATGGTTTTCACCAAGTAATGGCATTATTCGACCACATTTAATGCTGGTGAACATTAAAAATGGTATATTCTTAGAACATGGAGATAAATAATCAACAGTGCATGAATATTTCTGCATAAAGTGATTTGTGTTGAGATGAGATCTTGGGATTTGGGTTATTTTTAGCAGGATATTGACATTTTTGATGTGTAACATCTTTCCTCTCAATTGTCGAATTTTGTTGGAGTGATTTTGTCAAAGGAGACGGAAGTGGGTAACTGGAAGTGACGTAAGAGCGCGTTATTTGATTTCACCAATGAGCGCGTGATGGTATCTCTTCTCTACCCTCGCATCGAGGTCCAACTCTAGTTGGTAGTTGTTGTATGGTTGAAAAAACAATAATAATGGTGACAGCATTTATTGATATTTTTCAAATAGGCGTCGTCTTTTGATTTCTCAAAAGGAATTGATGGTATAATACGTAAGTACCTAAAATTTAATTTTTTTATATTTACATTTATCCAAGAACTTATTTGTAGTAACGTATCAGTAATTCGTTATGGAATAAATCTCTAGTGTTAGTCCTGAAAATCTTTACTTTTGTTTTCAGATTAAACTGAGTACATGTGTTGTTCAAGTTACTTATTTGCAGATATTCAATAATATATTACTAAATTGAATGAATCTAACTGATTTTGGTATAAAAAAGTTATATTTCTTACCACCTGTTGATAAATTTATAATTCAAGGAAATTAAAAAAATAATGTATGTGCTATTTTCCTTCGAAGTTACTAAAGTTAGTATTTTAAATGCGAGTATATACAAAAACCCGTTTTAAGGATTTATACCTAAATTGCTTATTCTCTTATCAGAAATGATTTATTGCTTGAAGATTAAAACGGTTATCCGATTGGTTAAAGGAAATGGGTGTTTTTTCAAGTTCGGAATAAAATTTTAGCAGAAAACATTTTAAGCATTAATTAAGTACCCAAAATATAATAATTTAAATAACTTACTTTTTCCTTATTTTTTACAGCGTTATTTTGCGTTGCAAATGTGTTGCAATTACGACACATATCTAAAACGGATATGAGCATGCAGTTCTTCCGGACTTGATTTAAGGCATTTTGTCATTAAGCTATTATTTCTGGTGGTTATCGTGACACAATTGATGAGGAAAGATCTTGGAGACTAACAATCCAATTCTATTTTACATAAACATTAAACAAGCAACAACACACAAAACTGGACATTAAAACGCAAGGTTTACAGGACGTACAGAAAAGCATTCCTGTACTTGTTCCTGAGATCTCAGCTCTTTATAGAGTTGGTCAACCGAAGCTGTTGCAGTCAAATGATTTCCGGTAAAAGCTTCTCTGATTTATTGGAATATTTGCAAGGTGCAAGATTACATCGTCCTGTTTTAACCACTTTCCAGTTTTTCCCAAGCTGTTCTCGGGCAGGCGAAACGTGCCATCCTGGCTCATCCCGAATGTAGCTCGGATACTGTCATAATTTACACTGTGCAATGTCTTTCTGGAATTCACATGTGCTTTTTATAGTTTCGAATAATTGAAAAGTACCACTCGGTGGAATTTTCTACAAAAAGAGGACGTCCTTCTGCTGAGCCCCCCCTTTTCCTGCTTCACCCTTGTCTGAAAGACCCTTTGTTGACTACATTCTCCCAAAAAGAAGAAAACTAATCCAACACGACCTTGTATTACTTGATGCTCAAAGAGAGACAGTAAAGGGATGAAGTTAAAATTCTACAAAGCATTATTCTATTAAGCAAAAATTTGACTGTGTGTGTGTACCATGTTGGATTACGTATAGTACCGTGTTTTTGAATTAATCATATACAATCAAATTTTGATAAATAATTGCATAATAAATTATGTAAATGCAAAAGATGTAAATAAAATTTGTAATTTAAGATAAAAGATAGGTATCCAAAGCTTTATATGTATAGTTAGTAAGAACTTACACCACAGTCTAATGATTTCTGCCATACAAAAAGCCACAACTTAACAGATAAATTATTCATTTACTTAAATAGATTTTTTTGCATTAATTTTAAGGAAACCTTGTATACAAATGGTGATATATTTAAAAAGATACGTATGATTAAAATTAATCATAAGAAAAAAAATTGACACTTTTTGATATATAATCTAGAAATAAAATAAATCTGGAAGGGGTTAAAAACGCAAACGCTTCAATTTTTTGAGGTCGAGTCATTGGTTGTGAGTGTAATCAGTCAGAATTTTTAATAAATAATACATATTATTTGAATTTTTAAAAAAGAAAAAAAATTATATCTACTAGGAATGCTATAACATTATTCTGCGATAGTGCCATATGACATGTTTCTTAAGTATTTTATCACAAATAATGCTACGCTTATATTCTTTCATTATCATTTGAGTTTCATATAAGTTGCTTATTGAACCATAAACTTAATTATTTAACTTTTATCTTCATTGACTAAGACATTAACATCATTAAATATCCACCATTAATTTTAACACCCTATAAAACACAAATCTTAATTTATAAATCACAAAAACCTTCTTTCTCTTCCCACTAAATACTTTACGAAAGTTTCGTCTTCTTTACCTATTGCTAAAATTCCTCATCGAATCTTAATTACTTCCTCATAAAAAAAAGTTACACTGAACTTCTAAACAATGTTCTTCTTTCTACAACCATAACTGTCCTCAGAGGAAGGTACCAGATACATAAAGAAGCTGGGTCACATTCTCTTATTAACAAGGAATGTTCCGGAAGAAAATATTCTTAGGGCGTGTCTAGCGTGCTAGTGCCGCCAAATATTTGCACTTTTTTTTTTACCCTGTCCTGTTTGGCGACTAGTTGTGAGGAGGGCATATACTTCTATGTACTATAACACGCCCCAATCTAATTGAGTGATTCTATTACGAACCTTCTTACAAACAGAATGGGTTGGAAATAGCTACATTGCCTACATGGAAGAAAGTCCCGTTGAAATGATTGGTCAATAGATAAGTAATGTTATGTCAGCAAGTATATTAGCTGATTAATATATTGCTATGATGCTAATTTCTTTACCTGAGCTGGGGTAGAAATAGGTCAGGTTTAAGCTTACAAAGCTAGCTATATTTATCAAACACACTCGAAGCATTTTAGTGTTTCTACTATGGTTATTATAACAAATAAAAATGAAAAAAAGCTTATTAACTAAAAATATTTTTAAAAAAGGGTTAAATCTAGAGATATTTTTTATTTCTTATGATGACTTATTATGTGATTCTGCAAATACATAACATTTAGTTTAAAAAATATGTTACATAATTGCTTTACATTTTATAACGTGTGACAACAATACTAATGACATTAAAACTTTGATTTCTTCAATGGCAATTTGTTGGTTAATGGGATAATATCCTTTGCTTCTCCATATACCACAAAACCTCTAGCCTGTAACTGGTGAAAAAGAATGAGAATTAAAAATAGCATATATTAATATAAAATTAAAAATAAAATAATTTAAATAGCAGCTAAAGAAATATTGAAATAAAGTATTTTTTATGTGTATTTATATGTAAGGATTTACTAATTTATATTTTTTGAGAAAATAACAGCTATATATACATAACTACTATTTACAGGAATGGATCAGGGTGGCGCAAATGCACCCTGAAAGTTTTTCACATGGTGGCCAGGTCGCCACATTTGGTCACCAAAAATGATGTCAAACAGATTGAGACATTTTTTTTATGTTCCTATTAATCATTCGAGACAATAATGCTTTTCTTATGTGGAAACACTAATTAATACAATTAATACAGTGATAAAAATTATTAAGCCATGCGATCATTTTAATATCCATATTGCATAATAAATGGCGCCAAAAACTTTGATGCAATTGCGTTGTCCAGATCCACTTATCTCTTTATTTATTTTTTACAAACTTAAATATTAATATGCTTTATAACAATTTTATAAAAAATTGGTTCGAATCAATTGAAACCCGGCGTCTAGTATTTTAAAAATGTATCATTCTTACGTTTGGCTGAGTCTGGAAATGGTACAAGAACACTTGTCTATCAAAAGTCTAACTTTCCTTTAACTCATACTTTTCAAACGATCGCAATATAAACTTATAAATAAACGTAATATTTAAAAAACATAAAATGAACACATTGATATATATATATATACATGTGTGTGTGTGTGTGTGTACCAATGTATTTCAAACCATTCAAATGTATAAACCCTTTAATAAATCCTTTCATACAAAACAAACTTACACTTTTTTCAAAGAAAACATCTCGAATTATTTCATATACTTATCGAATTCTACTTTTTATTAGTGATTAAAGTATATCTACATTCTTGGACCCGATTTAATGTATTCATTGGAACCGGATATTTTGTTCGTTAATTCAATGTTATTTGTAATATCGGGGTCCAAAGAAAGTACAAATATTTTTCTCACTTACGTTTTGTATATTCTATAATAAGCAACTACAAAAAAAGAAATTGTCGAATCGGCCACTGGTCCGCCAAATTGGCGCATTGTTGCGTGTTGTGTTTTGGAGTAGCAACCCTACGATTTGGCAATTTTGACCTTTAATCGATTTGGCGAGAAATAACTTGGCGGGATAAGTGGCCGATTCGACAACCCAACCCACTCTTTTCATTCAACAGCTAAAAATACTATTAGTCAATTAATACGCTGCTGTTGATTGGAAAATTTAAAATAATAGCTAATAGATGTTTAAAACAATCTTTTTAATTCCTGACTCGAAAGAGCTTTTTTTTACTTTATACAGAAAAATTAATACATCGTTTATATCCTGCTCCATAAAGTATGTTTTCATAGCTTCCAAACAATGTAAAGCATTGGTTAGTTTTGAATTTAATTTTGTTATGAAATTCCGTATCAGAATGATTATTTACTAGCTTTGACAAGTTAACAATTATCCCAACTTCAAGAGTAGAGTGTAAGGAATTTCTCTTTAATATATGATGAATCATTATTTACATTGTTGATGTTGCATTGATGTTACTCATGAAGCAGTCCTCTGTTGAAAGAAATCTGATTTATTGTACATTTTGACGCAAAGCAGGAAATGAACGACACAACAAATAACAAAGACAAAAGACGGGTTGCAGCTATTTAAACGTTTTGAAGACAATGCAAAGAGAGAAAAATTTCAGACTCCTGATTATTTATATGAAGCGGGAGAAGGAAATCTTGGATCCCTGTGACTTCCTCGTACGGAGGCTATGATTGGTAGAAAGATATCGTTAGCAAGATTCTGAAGTACACTTATTTTTAACAAATACATGCTGTTAACTTTCAAGATCCGATTACGATTAAATTTCGTTTGGCAGACAAGGAATAATTATTTACGAACAAGTTCTGAAGGCCAGTACCATTACAAACTAATATATATATATATATATATATATATATATATACAAGCTGGTATACCCGTTCTTCGCACTGGTGAATTGAAAATGAAAAATTAAACAATACAGATTGAAGGATAAAGAAGTTTTTAATGAGTTAATTTTACGTGAATTGCACAATAAACGATAATTGAGCAAAAAAGAAAAAGCCATGTTTGTTAAATTTTATATCTGTAGATCTAATAGCTGATAAAAATGATTTTTTTATTTATAACTCCCCGTAACTCTCTTGTGGGTCGATTTTTGAAAACACCTTTCTTAAGCTTCTTAGCTGATCTCTGCTCAGTAACAGAAACACATTGTTATAAATTTGTGTAATGAACGTTTAAAATAGTGTAAATAATTTACATCTGGAAGTGTGTTTCGTTACTATTACTTTCTATTATATCAGTGGTTCTCAAACTTACTCTACTGGCGACCAATTTTCAATCATAATTTTTATCGCGCCCACTCCACAAAAATAATAATGTATTGAATGCAATAATAATGCACTTGGGCGGTAAAACTACAATACGATCATAACTATAAACCGTACAAATTAAAAAGATAAGTATTAAATTTTGTATATCTATGTTACTTTTATGTAATATACATTTTTATTTTTTTACTTTTTAGTTCAATCCACTATAAAAGTGTGGTTTTTAGTTTGTTTTAAACTATAATTTATTTTATAATTATTTTTACTATTCACAATTAAAATCACAATCCCATTGAATAGTTTCATTAAGAGAAAATATACTTACCTACTTTTAAGGCCTTTTCAATTTCTTTGATAATTTGAGAAAAAATCCAACAAAACAAAAAAAAATGTTCCGAATGTGCGGGACCTTTATAAAGGACATAAATCACAGACACCTTTCGCTAACAATGCAGAAACGTTATTTTCTAGCAAAACTGTCATATTTTGTTCACGTTATTGTAGTTTTGCTGTCGTTTGATGATCTACAAATAGCATTTTGAACTTTTTCTTCCTTGTGTCTTTTTCCCAAGGCGAAGTGCTACATTTATGGCTTCATAGTTTTCTTCACAGAGTTCTTTAGGCAGCAATAGAATATTTCAATTAAACTCAAACGTTTCATGTCTATCGCTTTTCTCTTATTTACTTTCGCTATCTTGATTAATATGCATTATTTCAGCAGGTTCTTCAATTGCTTGATCAGTTTCAACTTCCTTCAATAGAGATCACAGATGCCTATTTTTATATACATATTCTGCTCATTTACATTTATAAACCATAATGCAAAAAAAAAAACGTTTGCCACTTTCAAAAAAGAGGCATATTTGTGACAAATTCGCTTTTGTTCCCATTAAGACTGTCTAATAGGAGGATACTGTCAGGTCACTGTCAACACAAATAAACAGTTTCCCACAATTAACGATTTCGTGAGCCTGGGTTGATTCCGCAGTTCTAAAAAAATAATTGTGCAAAACGTTTTTCATTATGCATTATATGTTTCGGAATACTCATAAAATACATCTTGGCTAAATAATCTTTCAAAGTGTTCAATATGCTTATCCATCTATAATAAAACTCATTCACATGGGAAAAAAGCAACAGAAAAATATTATTTACAACTTTCCTAAAAGAAAAAGAGATGGAGTGAAACATACCAGTAAGTTTGAAGGTCAAATATATGATAATCAAAAGTAGTATTTTAGGTGTTAAAAGAAACGTAATAATAAATCTCTCATCGTAAGATTGCAGTAAAGCAAACAAAACGTCTTTTTTTATTTGGTTATAGGATCAAAGATAGCTAATGAACTTTTGAAGCGGAATCTTTTATTTTTGAGGATCACCAGATGATAAAAATAAATTGTATCAGTGTAAATGTGTATTTTTATTATGTCAGAAAGCATTTTGTTTTATTTCATTTCAAAAAATTATTTTTTAAACCTTTTACTTTCAATATGCCTCGCAGGGTTACCGTGCCTTCCCCGGGGGCGCCCCACAGTTTGAGAAACACTTATATTTATTTTATGTTAAACTTGTAATCTGCCTCACATTCCACCTATTCAAGCCTTCGCATTTACTGGCGCCTGGCGTAAACAAAACAAAATTGGGAAAATTTTTGCTTCCCACATAAAAGATAGATATATTCCGTCACGGGATTTTTTCATATGGCAGAATTTTTCCCTACTAACTTGACAATTATCGTTATATTTTGGAGTCTCCACACAATATCATTATAAATTATAGCCTACGTGTAATTGTGATTTATACGCTATATCATTGTAAAGTTTCATTAAAACCTATTCAGTTGCTTTTGCGTGAAAGAGGAACAAATATCCAAACATACTTTCGCATTTCTAATATTAATAAGGATATATATATATATACATACATACATATATAGCAACTGAAATTTAACTTTCAAAATCTATGATAATATCTAGAATTAATGACTTCAAACCATGAGAGCATTGCATGCGTACATTTTAGGTTTATTCGTAAAAAAAGTGAGCGCCTTATATACGGCGAATATACCTGTAAATTAAAACTTCCAGCTTGAAAGTACAGGTGCGCGTAATATTCTGGATCTGCTACAAAATTTCAAAATGAAATTAAATGGCTGTAAATAAAAATATTTAAGCAGAAATTGATTTAAGAATGTGCGACAAATCTATACGGAACTTTATCACTAACCTTCTGAGTCGTCTTTTTTAGGGAAATTTAATTCCCTACCTATTTCCAATCAACTCCAAAAAGAGGACAGGATTCCTTGTTATGCAGATTAGATAAAGTATTTAATGTCAAACGGAATAGTAAAGTTAGAGCAGTAGGAGAGAGAGATTGAAGCAGAAAGTTATAGTGAAGTTAAATTGAAGATTTCTTGTTGGATAATTTAATCTCAGAGAAAAGCTAAGCTGAATTGCAGTGTGGTAAATATTAATTAAAGTCTCATTAAAGTTTATTATTACGAGTGAAATTAAAATTAAATGTTCAATAAGAACATTGAGTATAATTCTGGGATTTCTTATCGTGGTAATCTCTGCGTGATCAATATTCTAATTGTTAATTAATTGGATCATTAATTATTTAAGTTAATTTAAAGGATATTACCTTTAAAACCTCATAATACTAGTTAGATATATTTGTTAATAAATCTTTGATTCTATTTGGATAAGATAACCAAATAAAGAAAGTTGTTTATAAAAATGGCTACTGGTTCTTATCAGACTCCTATTTATTCTCGTTCTCAAAGTGAGGTCCAAGGAGATCATCACAAATGTAACCTCTGCAACAGATTTCTGTAAATAATTAATTATTTTAAACGAAACGGAGGAATATCATATTTAAATTAATATTTTATTAAAACAGAGTTTCGTAACTTATTTTCTAGTTCATTCTCCAGATAATTACACTCAGACACATTGTTTAGTATTAGAAGCTCTGAAAAAAAGCATTAAAAATAGCTTACGGGTTTTTTAACCTAACTCGGGAATTTCGTAGAATCCTCTGATTGAACTTTTTAAGACCATTAACTTCTACTATGCTATCCTGTGTGTGTGTCTCCTTTTTACTTTACTTTTTTATTACCCTGATTCACCTTTGGGAGAAATGAAGTAAATTTGATAAGGGCAGTTTCGTATTCTTCGTAAGGAGGAATATATGCAATGCATGAAAGACTAAACTGAGTAAAAGGCTTTAAAAGCTCGTTTAAGATTTTCAGGTTATCTTTTTTTTCATTAGATTTAATTTCTTTTCTTTATAAAAGCTGTTGCCATATCTAAGAAAATACCTTGCTAATATGATTTACAGCAGTGGTCTTTAAAAACTTCTACTCTCGGAACCTTTGGAGCTTAATGGTGCTCTAGTAGAACCCCTAAAACTGCAAAGTGTTTTCGTGGAACCCCATTCCTTACACATACTTCGAAGAATATATCTCAAAATAATATTTAAAATAGATCAAACTGTTATAGGCAATTCATGTAAAGACGATTGAAAAAAGTATTGCATTTATTATTAAAAAATTCTAATCTAGTTTTTAATATAATTAACTCATTAATGATATTAATTTGTGATTCAAGGCTCACCTACCCATCTATTATAATTAGTAACTGGGATATATGGTAGTACTTGTTACACAAATTGTCGAAGTCTGGATTAAATGCAATCCCTTTACATATTCTGAGATTAATTTTTCTTTATACTTTGCTTTTGTCTCCACTTACGGTGAGAAATATATTTTACTTAAACACAATGTTCTAAATGGCATTAAAATGCTTGTAATTGTGCGAGAAATCCCGTGTATTTTGCATGAAAGAGAGAGAAACGATTTGCAACCTAAAATTTAGAAGCTGTACTTGCTTAAATTTAGATTTTAATATCAGTTTTGTTGATATGTTGTTCCGTTCTTTTATTATAGGGGGTTGTTTTTCACAAATTTAAAAAGGTGCCTTTTCTATTAAAAATTATTTAGTTTTGCAAGATTTTGTTCTAACTAACGAGAATTAAATTATCTCGTGGAACCCGAGATAGTAAATAATAGAATATTCACAATCTAGTGGGAAGTATATAAATAAAGATAAAACACACACACATTTTAATATTCTTTTATTGTACTATAATAAATGTGTTTCAAAATAAAGATATTATATGTAAATAACATTTGCAATTTTAATGAATAGAGGGGAAGGGATGAGCTTTAAATACTTGCAATTGCACAAAATTCATAGAGAACGTGAATCCATTTAGCATACATATATGTTTCTTAACGATTTTTTATTGTGCCTCGTGGAGCCCCTGGGTATGCTTTGCGGACCCCACAGGGATCCGTGGAACACAGTTTGAAGACCACTGGCTTACAGGAGTTTTGTAAAGAACAGTCCTATGTAAAATAGTCATAACGTTTTTTCAAAACTCAAAACAATACTGACCTTCAATTTTTGAACTAAAGTCAGTTTTAAAAACTACGAATTTCTATGCACGTATGGACTCTATATTAACGATTTCTTGGGGACCATACGTTTTATTCGTTAACCCTTCTCTGCCTCATTTTCTTTCTTTTTTTGTGAAGTAAATCAGGGTGATAGAGTTCATGCTCTATGTGACAGGAAAAATGTTAAAAAAAGTTCTAGTATAAATATATAGTATAAAATGAATAAAAAACTGTGTGAGATTTAAATATCCATCATCATGCTAATTTATGTGTTAAGCTTAGTACGAAAGAATCAAAAAAATCCTAAGATATCTGTGTATCCTTTTTATTCCTGATGATAATTAAAAAACAATTTTTCTTTTACAATTACTGCTATTGGTTCACACTTACTCTGTATATATTAATATATCTTGTTCAAGTTTTCAATCGTTAATGGAGTACTTTATTCCTCCACTCAAGTTCAAATTCAATTTTTCAAACTTGTTGTGGAAGACACCTGATGTTAAAGAAACTTTTTCAAACACTAATAATTCATTAATAAAATTTAATTAATTGATTTCAGTTTCATAAGAGAGAAAAAAAATTGCCACTTAATACTTGATTATGTCATAAGTATTATCATATTTATATTAATTGTAATTATTTAATATAAAGTAAATAAAATAAAATTTTTCTTTGTTGACCTAAGTAGGAGTTGACTTAATATAAATATATGCAGTAGAACTATATAGCGAACTTTTTCCTGGAACCTTGAACATTTCACGATTTTCTTCGAAAAATAACCTCTCTATAGAGAAGCGCATTTTCTGTTTAACTTTTTCCTTTGTGATTCAATTTTTGTTCTGCCTTCTTTTAAATTATTTCTCAAAAATTTTCAAGTTATTCTCTCTTTAACACATTTTATGGTGATCATAAATTTTGAACTGGATTTATTAGCCCTTACTCGCAAAGAACAATAGAATTCTGGACGTTTCATCCAAGAAGTGCAAACTTTAACCCCCATTGCCCAGTTCACTAGAAACATCTTCGATATCCTCTTCCATACTCAGTGGAGTTGTCCCGTGTCCTGGTTCTAATTATAAAATAATATATGTTTATTATTACTTGTATGTTTTAAACTATTAAATGTCCTTAAAATTCATTAATTTTAATTTAAAATTATTTTCTTAAAATAGAGTGAATTCTTCGACTTTCTTTTTTCTTGTTTCCCTTGCAGTTTTTCTTTCTTTTTTGATGGGTGATATATATAAAATAAACATGTATTAATTTAAAAAAAGGATGTGAATAATTACTTTTTCAATATATAGTGTTTATGAATTTAAAATATTTGCTTTATGTGTTTTATAAATTATATTAAAGGATGAATCTCTATATAACGAATTTTCCATAGAACGAACTTTTTTCTGGAATTTAGCGACTTAGTTACATAGAGGTCTAACTTTATATTACTTATTTATCATTATTCTAATTTCATCTGTATCGCGGTACGCGTCGTCAGAATTTTCGTCATCAAGACCTTCTTGTGATAACCAACCACCTTCTAACTGGTCCAAGTAATCTTTCAGGCCCCTCTGTTCTAAATTATTAACAAAAAACACAAAAACATATATTAATAAACATTTTCATCATATATTAGAAGTGAAATTACTGCATAGTGATAAAAATTTCTTTCGCATGGTTTTGGGAAGATTATTTGGAGTATTCGATATTAATTGCACAGAAAATAACAGAAACACAAAAATCAAAGCTCTTTTCCACTTATTATCGCTTTTGTTTGCAAAAATAAAATCTAAGATTAGTTTAAAAAAATATTCAAGAATTACACGTTTCTTCCAACCACAACAAACAGCGGAATGGCAATTTCAAATCCACTATAATGATTGCGAGATTTGATTTTTTTATAGTTATGTTTCTTAGTATACAGTAGTTGCAGAAAATGTTGGCAGCAACAACCAATTGATAGTACAACTGTTTTGAATAAAATTTTTTTAACTAAATGTTATGATGGAAATTTCCATCATCGTGCAAAAATGGGTTAATTTGGAACTATTCGTAACTGAAGGGACCAAAAAAAAATTACACTCTGTAATAAGAAACCACACAAAAAATACCTATAGCTAAAAATTATACACTTTTTATTCAGCAGGAAAGAATATTATTATCGAAGAATATTATTGCACAAAGGTTAATTGGAAATTTTAAAGTGCTGAGTTACAGAAGTTAGACAACCCATTTGATTCATGACTCGAAAGTATTTTTTTTCTAGACTTTATGCAGAAAATAATGTGTTATTTATATCCTGTTACATGAGGTATGTTAAAACAGTTTCTAAGCAATGTAAAGCTTTAGAAAATTTTACAGTTCTGATAGAAGTTTAATTATCCAATTCTGCACCAGAATCGTTTATCTTTTTTTAAGTTCAAACAAAAATTTCTGCAAAACCAAAAGTATAACAAACCTCATTTCTGCGAAGAGAGGAAACAGCAGTTACTCTGAAAGTATACCTTACTTTGTGAATTTTCTGTTCAATTCAAAACTCACGTGATAGGTTACAATTATGACTCATCTGCACCTGTTAAATCTAATAATAGGCAACACCCTTTATCGTGGGAATTTGCGGCTTTTGCAAGAAAAGCTCATTTTTTTTCTGCTCCGAACAAAATGATGTCATTTGAAAAAAAAATTAATTTTTATATTCCAAACTAATAAAATAAATTGTTGGCTGTTGAATTACTTCGTTAATTTGTTACTCGTTAAATATGGGGTTTTCACCTCCATTTTAATCAAGAAAAAGAAATTTTGATTAGGAATTAGGTAATTCGGGAATCTGGCTGTATAAACTTTGCATTTAAATGAGTTATTAGTATAATAGGAATCTAACAGTTAAATTTCAAAAGTATCCTTTAAATGTTATATCATTTTTTATGAAATACCAAAGAGATTCTTGGGGTAAAAAAATCAAATGTGAAGAAGTTTCGTTTCTGCAACGAAACTCTAGAATTAAAGTAATTTCTAGAAATGACCTAATACGAGAAATGCACACCCTTTGATAATGATAATTAGTTGCACTGTGATAGACCTATGCACGTTTATTATGATCCTCTTATGCGCATGTGTCCTGATGCTCATTATCTAACGTGTTAGTTCAATGGGAATTGTCAGACAAACGGAATGCTTAAAGCTGAAATTAATTAAGCTGTCATTAATTAGGCTCGGTAACTATTCAGTTCCATCAATAGATTCAACTCAGATTTCACTAAATTACAGAAGATGAACTTAATATCTAGAGTTAATAGAAGTAAATTAGTGTAAAAAATAATGAGATAGAATATGTATTAGTTTAATGTCAATTATGTACTTTAATGATGTCTACTCACGCATAAGTTATTTTTAATTTATGAATGAAGAAGATTATTCACACAATAATAAACCTCAAATGTTCTACTAACTCAAAAAATGGATAACTCAAAATGGTGGCTAATACTGGATATCAGTTTTCATTTTAACCAAAATCCTCTGTATGGATATAAAATATTTTTTTTCTAAAAAGAGTGCATGCATATATATAGAGAGAGAGATAGTTATTGTAATCGTATTATTTTGAATGAGCAGAAAATCATTCGCTTGTTTAAAAGGAAATACGACAAATTTAACATTTATTGGAAAATATTAAGTTATAGAATTCCACATAAGAAAAAAAATCTTTAAATATTTAGATTAATATAAAGTTTTTACATTGGTCCATACCTTTTCCTATTTGTTGAGAAGTACTATTTCGTATTTTTTCGCAATTTAAACATTTTTTTAATCGGTATATTCAGTTACAGGCATGTTTGTCCATAAATATTTGAAATAAAATTAGAATAAAAGAAATCATACTATCTTTAATTTCAATAAAAAGTACTTTTTCTTTAGTTTTCTGTTTTTTTTTAATAATAAATAAATAGATCCTTAAAGGATTAACTTTGTTTTACTTTACTCAGGTACTAATTTATATAATTTTAATAGAATTTATATATAAGTAAAGATGTTTTCATTTGCATAACGATGCGCTCAAGATAGAGATGACCACAAATTTGGATAACACTAAATATATACTCCCACACCCCCCATTTGCCATACTATAAAAACAAATTCTGTGTATTAGAACTGTTCCAAGATCTTAAAAAATCCTCATTTCTTAAAAGAATATCTACAACTAGGATCACGTGATCTTTAGTAAGTGGAATCACCTTGATAAGTATTACTTAATGTTGCGTGAGTAGCATAACAGCAAACTCCACCTTGTTCAAGGGATTCCTAATGTATAAATAATATGGAAATGTTAAGAAAAACAGAAGTTTCTCTCAAAGCCCACTTCTCTTTTAAATGATAATTCCATCTTAATAGAAATATTTAATAATTGTTTTACATGGATATAAAAAATAAATAAGAAATCTAATCTATTTTTTAATGAAATAAAACTGTGTTTTAGGAAAGTATATTATATATTTTTTTCTTTCGGGATTTTCAGTTGTTAAACAAAAGCTCTTTTACTTGAAATACTCAATAAGGGACTAATAACAAATGGAAAAGCTTTCGAATAGATGTATTAATGTGTGTGTGTGTGTGAATTATACTTTCATTTTCTTATATCCCTCTAATTCATTATCGTAGTCAACCAGACTCTTCAGTTGAAATTGCGTAAATCCATAGAACATTTTAACTAGCTTTTAAAGGAAATTTACAGTGACTTTGTATTAAACTCTGTTAACATATTTTCACGACTTGTCAATTAATCCAATTGTTGTTTTAGTGAAAAGCAGTAACTTAAGACTTTTAGAGTATCTTATATTCTTATATGAAGGAAACAGAGAGTAATGAGGATGAAATTAATGATGGCGTTGTGCGTAATTGACGCAGAACATGTAAATACAGCCAAATCGACGTTCAAGAAAAAGGTGGTCAAGAATTCAGATTTGTCACAATAGATGACTTTGCTTAAACAGTTGACGAAGTGTAAGACAGAAACAAATGCTTGTCATGAGTGTAATTTCCAGAAACACATTAAGCTCATCTCTCTACAACATTGTTACATAATAACCATCTGGTGCACATCAAATATGATGTGTTTTAACTCCCGACGTGTAGCACCGACTTACTACCGAGCAATTATTATATCTTCCTTTAACTGAATGACTTTCAAGGAAACCGAAGTTTACGGATTAGAGACGAGCTTAAAAATATTATTTACTTCCATTTCACATTAATGGATTAATGGTGGCATCATTCTTCTAACAGAGCATAAAAACACTTATGGTATTAAATGATTATGGTAAATGCCATAGTCCAATTACAAATGACATTTCAATTATAATGAAAAATTACCGTATTTAGTAAATAACTTTATGTAACAAATTCATTTTTTATTTACTTCCTCGTCTTTTGAGGTATAATAAAGGTTAAAAAAATTTCTCGTGAAACTGTAAAAACTACATAATTACATTATATAAAAGAACGATATTACGGAAACTATAATATATAGTTCTACAGCAGATAAAAGTAAACCGGATATATTATTTTACAAATAATTTAACTAAACGTGTAAATATTTGATTTTCAACATTTTATAAATATTTTATTCGACTGGTGAAATGTACGCCAACGAACCAGATAAAAATGTGCCAAACTAGCACCTGTATAGTTTTATAAAACAATATTTTCTTACCGAAACTGTTACTAGCTATCTAACTTCTTTCTTTACCAATTTCAGGCAATGACAATGCTGGTGCGATGTCAGAGGAGAAGGCGGCGGCGAAAATCCAGGCTTCCTTCAAAGGGTACAAGGTGCGGAAATCCCTTAAGAATAATGGAGCCCTTCCGGAGAAAAAGGACGTGATAGCCAACAACCCCGGCAAAGTACGTATACAACGCATTATTCATTGCATGTGCAATAAAAAGAACTTTTAGGATTTATAGGATAGAACTGGGATTTTTTTCTTGAAAGAGATCCTCAAGGAAAAGAAAGCAATCTTATGAGAGGAAGTTAACTTGATGAAATTTAATGTGAGTCTTTCAAGTTAAAATGGCTGGTGTATTCAACAAAAAATGTTTCTATAGGTTTATAATATTTCCGAGGTACATTAAGGTATTCGACTACGTTCGGAACCGTAATTTTAAAACAGCGCATAAATGGATAATTGCCATGATACTTAGTGTCACTTAGATAAGAATACACGTATAAAATTGTTTTAAGGACAATTTTTTTAAAAAAATATTTCGGCAAAGAATTAACTTAGAATAATCTTTTTTTCAAAATGTTCTCTTTTTGTTAAAATGCTTCTGTTATAATAATATTTTGCCTGTATATAGATTAGACCTTTGTATAGAGGCTCAACTATGATTTTTTAAAAAAATCACATTATTTTTAGATTTACATCCAATTGAAATAATTATCGGCGTTTTTTTTTCTTAAAATTTCTCCCCTCTGTTGTCGTAAAACATGAATAAACCCATTTCTAAGTTATATATTTGAAAAATTCTAGTTGGGCCTCTGTACAGAGGTCTGGGCTATATACAGTCGAAATATTATTATAATAGAAGTATTTTTCACAAAATGAGAATATTTTGAAAATTGGACATTCTATGTTAATTTTTTGTCAAAATATTGTACTTAAATATTTTTTTATTATAATAATTTTTTTTAAAACAATTGTACATACATTTTCTAATCTAAGTGACACTAAATATCATAAATATTATCCATTTATACGCTTTTAAAAAATCACGGTTCCGAACGTAGTCGCATACCTTAAAAGAATTAGCAGTAATAAATACATTAAAAGTAGCTGGCTTGATCGATATTTAATTTAAGCACTTCCTTCGTTATTACATGATTCCAGAAAACAATTATAACCTTAATTAGCTCCCTTTTATTTCATGGGCTCTCATTCAGAAGGGAATTTTCAAATGGTGCCACAAGTTCTCGATAGGATTGAGGTCAAGAACTGTTTCTTGTCCAGGAAAAAAATGATATTTAGTGAAGGATCAATAACATCAAACAACAGAGAAAATTGGGCACTTAGAAACGATGGGTGACGAGAAAGTGGTCTTTCCTATGTTCAAATTGCAAGACTAGTGGGTGGTTTAGTTACTACAAAACTGGAGACTGAAAGATTTTTTAAGATGTCCGGAGACAAATTTAATGTAAAACAAAGAAGAAAAAGACCAAAAAAGGTACACTCAACATCTGTTGATGACCAAAAATCAAATTATTATGCCTTCAAGGTAAAGAATGTCATAAATGGTCATCAGAAGTTATGCTGGTATTTCTATCAGAGGAAGATTAGCAGATGTTGTAAATTAAGCAGTAGAATTCAACGATAAAAGCCTTATCTTAATTTACAGCAGCGCTAAAATGACTTCAGTGGGCAAAGAAACACATTAGTTGGGCAAATGATTACTGGCTACAAATTATATGGCGCGTTTAAAGTATCCGGCTACTCTTGCGACAACTTTTTTTTTAAAAGATGCAGATATGGGGATTTTTTTGTGATTTTTAGATTTATTTAGTACATTTTAAAGAAAAAATCCTAAAATTGAAAACAGGAAAAAAATTTATTATTATCAAAATGGGAAAAAACTAGTAAAATGTACAAAAGATTGCATAAAACGGTGTCCGCTCTGTATAAAAATTTTATGAACAAATTCTCAATTTTTTTTAATTTTGATGCACTCTTTTGTTATTCATGTTTGAAATGTCCTTCAGGATAACAGATATTTTTAATTTTTACAAAAGCTAGAGCACTTTATCTTAGTGAATATATGAAATTGTTTAAGAAAACAGTGATTATATTCACATAAACGACTGTAAATTTTGAAATAAAACAGTGATTGGTAAATTTGAAGGTGAAAACACTTCTACTGTTATACAAAACGTACACAAAAAATTTCAGCAAATTATTTTCAATGATTTTTGAGCAATCGCTGTCCCCGTTTGAACTTTTTGAAACAACACACATTTCGAGTAAAATGCATTTTAAAGTTTGACATATTGTGTTAAGTTATGGCATCTACTTTTACTAAAACTCTTGTTGTTTTTGTTCTAGTGAATGGAAAATAAAACTTGGTACTTTTATTAAGCTAATACGATGATCTATAAAATAAAATCATAAAAAATTGTCAATTTTTGAAAAAAATCATGATTTTAGGCTAATCGGATACCTTAAACTAAGATATTGTTTTTTGGTAGAGATGGCCGAAAATATGTAAAATGCAGATTAGGAAAAATGCTACATCCTGACTCTATCCAGGCAACTGTTTGAAGTATTCACATAGTTTTATGATTTGGCCATGCATATCAGCAGATGGTATCGGTCACTTTCATATCATCGATGGGACACTGAATGCCAGAAAATACATTGACACTATTCTAACATCCAAACTTCTGCCTTCCATCAGGGACCTATTAACCAACAATGATTCATTTATTTTTTATGCAGTATTCTGCTCCTTACCACACAGTAAAGCGATCTAAGGACTGGTATCATTCTAAAATCATTGAATTTTTGTCCTGGTCAGGAAACAGTCCTGACCTGAATCCTATCAAAAATTCGTGGTACCGTTTGAAAACTCCTGTATAAACGAGCCATTAAGTAAAATGGAACTAATTGAAGCTATAATTGTTTCCTGTAATCATGTAATAACGAGTGAAGAGCTTAAAACTATTTTCAGCTCAAAGAAACATCAATTTGAAGCTTTAATAAAAATTAAAACCTATTCCACTAAGTACTGAAAACCCATTGCTATCATCAGTATATAATGTATAATGATAGTTACAGCAGCATAACCATTTTTGAGTGACAAGCATTTGACTGTTGTTTTTGTATTTAATTCAGTGCTACATTTTTCTTTAAAATCATATAAAATATTTTCTTTTTGTGCAAAATATTTTATGTCATTTTAAAGATCCGACTCTTTTAGTAGTTGAGTGTAATACGTTAATAAGAACAATTGTTTTTTTAAATAATTTATTATGCTCTAATTTCAGTTTATTGTCAATTTAACAATAGTAAAGTAAATATACTAAAATAAAGCGTGCTAACGACAGACGCGTATGAGTCTAATTTAAGGGAAAACTGAACAAACATAATAGAAAACGATTTTTTATCGCTTATTCTAATAAAAAAATCAGTTTTTTGATAAATGATAAATAATTTTCAAATAATTCGATAAAATATTAAAATTTCTACTAAAAGCATATTTATAATCTATTATCCAAAAGTATGAAGAAAAAATAAAATTGTTGAATTCGAAATATAATTAAAGTTCTATTATTGCAATATTTCCAATAATGATTAAGTTAAGAATAGAATGAGATTCAAAGTACCCAGACTGTCATGCAAATTATCATGAGAATCGATATTTCTTCCTATTGTATAATTGATGAGCAAAGTTTTTGATAGATTTACTTTATTTTCACAAACTTCAAAATATTTATTTTTATTCGTTGAAACTTTAAACAAAGTTAAATCGATTCACAAACTAATTACGATGATTGCTTGCTTGGCTTTTACTATTCAACATATTTTAGAACAAATGAAATTCAAATAAAAAAAATTGAGGTTAGTAAAAAAATTTCTAATTACTTTTAGACAGATTTTAACCAATATAAAAAGAAATTAAAAATAGTTTTACTTTTACATAAGCTATGTGTTGATAGTTTCATATAGGGAAATTGTTTGTGTGTGTGCCATGTCTTCACATGTAATGTACTTGAAAATCCTTAATTTACATGAATTTACTAATTTATGATGTGTTATATAATTTAAGCAGGAATTTGCTTGCCCTAATTGATTTCTAAATGTTAATTGTCATCATGAATTTACTTTATGATCTAAACAGGGGGATGTCGGAAGAAGCAGACAATTCTAAGTATTTAAATAATAACAGATTTATTAATGTATACATGGTCAAAGAGATGACTACACGGACATAAATCGACTTATATACATAAAGAAATAAAATAAAAGATTTTTTACAATAGTGCAAAAGGCTTCCCGTTAATAACAATTTTTACAACGTTCCAGAAGTGGCTTTCTAAGCAGTTCTACTATAAAGAATTTGGACGGATAGTCTTTCTTATTTCAGTCACCGCACACGATTGATCTCACTTCTGAACTGACTTATCATAGAAATTTCCAAAATAATCAATTCCAAAGACTTCTCAATAGTTCCTTGACAAAATCATATTTTTGCCCAATTCGTTGTTGATGGAGATAAAGTCACTGATCACATCTTCTAGGGTTGCCATAATCTTGTTCAAGTTCATCCTGGGAAGCGTGATTTTAATTTTCAAACAAGGAGAATGTTGCTGCAGGGCAAGCAACGCATGCGTAGTGTGTTTCATTATTGACATTTAACCTTAAAGAATGACTCTATTTTCTTTTTCTAATGGTTGAAATGTTTACTTTGAACTTTAAGTTACTTTCATTCTATTTCTAATTTTTTTAAAAAGCTGCATTAAATGCCTAACATTCATTATAACAAAATGAAAAATTTCATCAAAATATTATGTACAAGAATTCCTTTTTTTTGTATTTAAGCATTTTTGTGTAACGAAATTAGAAAATTCTGTTCAAAAATATTTCATTTTATATGGAAAATAAACCACTGAAAGCAACAATAAAGTTTTTTAGATCGGAAACATCGACAAAAGAAAAATTGAATTACGTTGCCAACAAAAAAATGCGACCTTCGCCAATTTTTCAAATCAGCCTTTTTTTTCTATAAAACTGACATTAATATTTTTAATACTGTAACAATAAAGGATCTGATTTGGCTTGATAATAATTCAGATTATAGAAACGTATTTTTGTACATAATGAAATTAATCTCGAACATATAAAATCAGTTAAGCAATTATATTCTATAATGCACGATGATTGCAGTAATAGGATTAAAAAAAGAAGAATAGGGTATCCATTAGTAATATTCATGATTTAATCTTTCTTCGATTCATTAAAACTTTAGGCATAAGACTGGTTTGTGTCAGTTTCGCAGATGCTCCGATAATTATCTGGAAAATTCTTTTCCTTAAGTCTTTTAATAATTCCTTTCTGCTTTAAATTAGCTTTCAAGAATATATAGCGGGATTAGTTATACTTTTAGCTTACGTTCATCCAATTTATTTGAATATAGATTAAGAAAGATTTCTCTCTCTCTCATTATTTAAGCTTATTACGTTAATAAAGTAGTTTAACTAGAGATTGAGGAAAACATATAAATATTAACTCAAATTTATAACTTTTAACTACGTTTAATAAGGTTATAAATTATATTTTTTTTTATAAAAAAATGGATATTTATTTTAATTTTAAGCTATTCCAAAGAAAATCAATTACCGTATTTCTCGAATCTAAGCCTCCTTATTTTTCCACCTTTAAAGCTACTGATTATCGAGTGCGGCTTAGAATCGCAGTCAAAATATTTGTTGAATGGAGGAAATTGAGTCCCCACTCTTTTCAAAAGGAAAAATGTAGCCTTCCGTTCTCGCCACTTGCATTGATGACTTATCCTATTCCGCAGTTTATTTCCAGTATTTAGTTTATGCTAAACATCGTTGTCTACTCGTAATTAGGAAATTTTTGTATACGCTTTCTTTAATCATCTTGTAATGGGTCCATCCACAAACCTTCAGGGTAAATTTATTTCTTTTTAACTGTAAGTTCTGTTAAAAACTTTCTCCAGAAGAAGAATTGAATTATTCAAGTGAGTTGTTATATTTAAGCGTGTGCATTTAGGTACGCAAAATTAGTCGAGAGTTAGTCAACGAGTAGTCTCCGGATGGTCAATTATTGATAATTGGCGAATAAGTTATACGCTTGAGTTGAATGATAACGACCGACTGTTATAAACTCTTTCAAAAAGCTGTTATTAAAAAAATTATAAATATAAGGCTACAAACAAACTTTGAGTAGACAGACTCTGTAAGATATTTTCATTCGTACATGAATATATATCTTGTATTATATACTCCAACATCTTCTAATATACACTCTGTCGCAAAAAAATATATGCACCCAGAAGAAATTGAGCTACATTCACGAAATTTGGTATGCATGTAGTGTATATGAAAATAAACAAATGATTAAAAATTCAGAACAAAATATCATTTTATTAAGCGGTTACAGCTTGCAAAAGGTTAAAAATCAGTAAGTAGTAAAGCCACCTCTGGCAGCTATACAAGCCGAAATTCGGCGTGGCATCGATTCAATTAGATCACTTATGACCCCCTGTGGAAGATCCTGCCATAGACTTTGCATCTGCGCAGTTAATTCTCCTGTATCTCGGGACGGCTGCAGTTGCCTTTCCAGCGCGTCCCAGACATGCTCTATTGGCGAAAGATCTGGTGACCTGGCAGGCCATGGTAGGACGTCATATCCTTGAAGACATTGTTGGGAGAGTCGCGCAGTATGTGGACGAGCATTATCCTGTTGATAAATGGCACCTGGGCGACTTGATAGCATGGGTAGCACAATCGGCGTTAAAATATCGTCCACCTATCTGCGAGCTGTCAAAGTGCCTTGAAGGACCACTAAAGATGATCGTGTGTCCCAAGAAATTGCTCCCCACACTGTCACACCTTGTGAAATTGCTGTATGCCGCTCGACAATAAATGCCGGATCGGACCGCTGGCCGGTGCGCCTCCAGACACGTGTGCGGTGGTCATCAGCACTGAGACTGAATCGGGATTCATCACTGAAGATGACACGTCTCCAGTCTGTCACACTCCAAGTTGCCCGAGGTCGGCAAAAATCCAGTCGACACTGCCTATGATGTGAGGTCAGTGGTAAGCGTCTTAGCGGACGTCGGCTCCTCAAGCCAACTTCAGTCAGTCGTCTCCTTATGGTTTCTCTTGATGGCACTGGATGTCTGGAAGGAGGTAAGTGGCGTTGAATCGATGCTAGCGACGTTGTTGGTGCCGAAGTGGCCACTCTTCTGATTGCACGATCCTCGCGATCATTTGTGTTCCTGGGACGTCCTGACCCTCCGCGACGGTACACTCTACCTTCTGTGATTCACTGTTGCCAACACCGAGCAACTACCATATCGCTCCGACCGAGGTGGCGGCCGATGCGTCTATTCGACCAACCTGCTTCTCTGAGGCCCATTATACGGCCCCTATCAAAGTCCGTCAGCTGCTCGTACTGCCGCCGGTTACGTCTTAGAGGCATCCTAAGTCTCAATATCGTCTATCAAAGTCATCAGATTCGTTTGGATAGCCGTACGGCGCTCGTACTCATGCTTTTAAACTCTCCCAGTTGCGCAACTAATATGCGCATAGCACACTTAGCCTTGTCTCATTGGCTTCGAAATTTTAATCATTTGCATATCTCTTACCAGACTACATTCTTGCCGAGTTTCGTGATTGTAGCTTGATTTCTTCTGGGTGCATATATTTTTTTGCGACAGAGTGTATTTATAATAATGTTTTATTTGCTTTTATTTCAATCTAATTTGGTTCTTAAATAATTAGAAAATGTGTATTATATTCATATTTAAATTTTTACTAAACTTTCTAATTTTACTCAAAATAATTTTCGATCAAGAATGGTAAAAACAATAAAGTAAAAGGAAATTCAAATGCTCCCTTTGCTATAAATTTAATTATCAAACTAAACTTTATTGTTTTAATGCAGGATATTGTACTGTAATGATTCTGAGAATTTTTGGCTGAACATACATAATTTAAACACCTTTCAGCTAAACATATGATTGATAATATACTATATATCAATACAATTATTTTTACGCATTTCTATGTCTCCAGAAATTGCAATTCGGACTGAATTATTATACGAAAAAAAGATAATTTAACCTTTAACTGAATTACTTTATGAAACAAAAATAAATATAAAAGACATGCTTAATATTAGTCTACTACAAAAATATGACTAATAAAAAGTAATAAAAAGTCAATGTTTCATTTATTAAATACATTAATGATGTTTGCACAGCGATATTTTTTCTTTAAAAGTTTCATAAACTCAGAATTTTTTTTTAAGAACTTGAATTTTAAATTAATTACGCTGAAGTTCTGTTACAAATCCTTAAAACTTTATTTTCTTAAAACAAATTAAGCAAAGATATGTCCTACTAATTCTAAGATACAAAATTTTATAAAATATTAGAAGGAATTAACTCGATAAAATGACAGTAAATTGACAAATTTCGAATGTTACAATAACGTTTCAAAATTAACGTCTCAAAATTATTCAATCCAACTATTTTTCCTTATAAACAGAATTCCCCCTTTTTAAATTCTACATAAATTCAATTTATTGAATTTTTTGTTCCTGGCTTTAATTTAATGTTTATTAAACATTCAGATTCACAAGTCGTAGAATTCAATTATTTATAATCAAATTGTTTCGTTTTCAAATCTGAATTATTTTTTTCCTATTATTCCAAACGATAAACCCCCCTTCCGGCATTTAAATTAATTGAATTTCGAATTAGATTTGCTCCAAAAGCAACATTCGTAAATTCTCTGAAAGATATTTTAATTAGAATATTTCTAATACGTAAATAAATTATTCCTTAATTAAAATACTTTAAATATTCTCGATGAAGTTAGCTCAAAGTTATTATGGTAATTTGAAAATTTGGTTCGAGTGTATTAATATGAATTTAAAATAGCAATATGTGTACGCGTGTATTTGAGCATATTTTTATAAGAAAAATACCTTTTATATCATCTACCAAAAATACCCTGTATCTGAACTTTAATTCTAAAAACAAAAATACGTTACACTTTAAAATATTTAATAAATTCAAATTCAAAGCTTGGAGTGATTTTTATAAAATCATATTCCAGATCAGATTAAATAAAAGTAGAGCTTTTATCTCAAATAATACTAACTACATAAACAAATTAAATTTAAGTTTCTAGAAAACTTATCACAAATGAGGCTAAAATAAGAAATATACTAATATATTTTGGTGGAAATTAAGATTATGTGTTTAATTTGTATCTACTATAGAATTTGAATAAAAATGCAGAAATTTGATTAAATTAAAGATGCATTTCGTGTTTATCAAGGGTGTTTTTTTTAGAGGTATAGAACTTTAAATTGCAATAAAACAACGATGTTTTATTCGATTGACATGAATTTTTTTTATTCGAAAGATAATCTTGTGGCATTACATTTTAAATATAATTTCTAGCATATGACTGCCACGGCTGGCTCGGATGTAGTCCAATCTGGACGTCCAATTTTCGATGACTTTTTCCAACATTTGTGGCCGTATATAGGCAATAACACGGCGAATGTTGTCTTCCAAATGGTCCAGCCTGTTTGGCTTATCCGCATAGACCAATGACTTTACATAGCCCCACAGAAAATAGTCTAGCGGTGTTAAATCACAAGATCTTGGAGGCCAATTCACAGGTCCAAAACGTGAAATTAGGCGGTCACCAAACGTGTCTTTCAATAAATCGATTGTGGCACGAGCTATGTGACATGTTGCGCCGTCTTGTTGGAACCACAGCTCCTGGACATCATGATTGTTCAATTCAGGAATGAAAAAGTTAGTAATCATGGCTCTATACCGATCACCATTGACTGTAACGTTGTGGCCTTCATCGTTTTAGAAGAAGGATTCCACCAGCCCATAAAGCGCACCAAACAGTCAGTTTTTCTGGATGTAACGGTGTTTTGACATACACTTGTGGATTAGCTTCACTCTAAATTCGGCAGTTTTGTTTGTTGACGTAGCCATTCAACCAGAAGTGCGCTTCATCGCTAATCAAAATTCATTTATGAAAATCGGGAACAACGGCAATCTCGTTTTGGGCCCATTCGACGAATCTACGCCTTGCTTGATGATCGTTTTAATGAATTGCCAAACCAAACTTAGAATAAATCACTTGACAGCTGTTAAATCGGTCGCCATCTCGGAAAGTAATGCCAACTTAAACTTCTATTCCTGGAAAAAAACACTCTATACTTTGTTTGGTATTTATTAAAAGTCATTATTTGACATCTTCAAAGATTTAATGTGTGTAAACATCGTTAAAAATATTTTATATAATCATGCAAACACACATTTCCATTAACTACTGTACTTAAATCCTTTCATGGGCCTCTCTCTCTTTTTGGAAAGCTTTCTTTCCATCCACAAAATACATCTGTGAGAAGAGTGAAACACATTATAATCTATTTGTCTTGCTTTTATAACGATGGAAAGACTAATTCCATCTTCATATTTGTGCTATTGCACATAATCCAGCGATTAGGACAACTATAAATCGGACAAATAAAGATGCTACCAAAGAAGTACCTTGTCCAAAAGCTGTCGCTGTATAGAACGATGTCATGGGAGGGGTTGATCGCTTCGATCAAAGCAAAGAAAGATACCAATTAAGATCTATAAAATGGTGGCATCGTATCTTTTATTTTCTTATTGACCTTGCCATCCTAACTAGTGTCATACTGCGACAAGTGAACAAAAGAAACCGAAGTTTAGACCAGCTAACATTCCGTATAGCATTAGCTCGTCAGCTAATAGACGAATAATCCCCAAGAAAAAGAAAAGGATATACCCTTCTAGCTTCCATGCAAAGAAATGTGTAATTCCGGATGATGTGCGCTTAGCCAGTGTGGAAATCATATGCCAAAGGTGGTTACCAACAATAGACTATGTAGGAAATGTCACAGAAAGGGACAAGAAAAGAGGACCCCCTACATGTGTGCAGAATGGGAGGTCTCCTTGTACACTTCAACATCCTTCTCATCTTTTCATGGGAAACAATTACCATTAAATTTAATATCATTTATGACGGTTGTGATGTACCTCCCCTTGGACGTACATCCCTCGAAGTATCAACGTGAGCTAGAGGAGTAGGGTTAGCGAAAGCACTCGGATCAAACATTATCTTAATATGACTTAATTAAGATATTCAACTTAAACTTTTAACAAATATAATTATAATAATTAATATAAGAGAATCTACGATGACTAAATACGCAACACACAATATATATATATATATATATATATATATATATATATATATATATTTATAATATGATCAAATCTAATTCAGACCAATCTCAATAAACGAACCGCCTAATCCTCAATTCTAATAAAGTGTAATCAATCCTACCTTATATTATTCCGTATTGCTACTTGTCTTTATCTGCAATAGGATGCAGCTTGAAGGTTAACTTCTTGTCGAACACCAATATGTTTATCCACGACACGTAGAGCTCAATCAATCTTGAACTACGAACTGCAATAATCATTAACTGCCACAACGCATATCAATTGCCTAACATTCCTTTACATTGCCATACTTCTTACTCTAAAATCCTATATTTAAAGTCCGTTTATTTGCATCTCTTCTTCACATCTCGTTTCTTGGATTTGGTTGGAAAAGAGTTGCCATTAATTCTGGCCCAAAGAACCCAAAGGACTTGTTAAAGAAAAGACGCGTAAGACGTCAAACGGTGAATGGCTGCTTGGGAAGTATTTTTCCCAACCCTAAAATTTAAATGTAAACATAAAATTCTACAAAATAAAAAATTTATTTCCTTAAATGATATTATTTAATTGTTAATAAAGCATAAAAAAACTGTGAGAAAATCAAAAGAGAAATAAAATTGGTCGACCAAAGAGTTAAAGAACAATATCATCCTTGTACTATGCGTAGTTGAAATTACCTAATTTATTACAATGCTCCAGCTTGACTGATTTTTAAATGTCGCAGAAGCTAGTTTTCCACCTGTGATATGATGGAATTATGGGAGGAGTTAACCATTTAGATCAACTTCGAGAAAAGTTATGAAATTCGACAATGTTTCCGAAAATGTAAGCATCGAATCCTATGCATTCTAATTGATCTAGCAGTTATCAGTACCTTCAATCCTTGCTAAGCAAGTAGAAGAGATTAGAGTCCTCGAGACCAACTATATTTTCAATATTGGATGATTTCTGGATTTTCAAGTTTTAAATGCAAAGGTCAACCTGTAAGTTCCTGAGCAGCAAGAAAACTGCTGCAAATGGCATACAATTGACGAAAAGTGGTGAGCATATGCCATATTTACAGAAAACATATAGACGTTGCAGTTTGTACTCAGAGAAGCGAACAATAAGTAGAGCTTGCAATATTCCACTATGTGTTGATCCATGTTTTCTGAAATTTCGTGAAAAGTAATTTGTATCTTCTCTCCATAGTAATATGTGTAACTCTTGTTTTTTTTAATATAAAATATATCTAATTTATAAAATTTATTGTATATTTTGGCATTTGCAAATTATATTTTACAAGGGTCACGCGATAACACATAAAAAAAAGGAAAACATAAGATGTCCTACCTTTGAATAGCACCTAGTGAGCGGTGAGAAATATTCTCCCATCAAAAAAGGAATGTTAAGGGGACATGGTACGATTTACGCAAAAAATTTTAATTTAAGGATCTTTAAAATTTTTTTGGTTGCCTCCTATGTATGCATACTATGTTAAACAGGTTTTGCGCTAAAAATTTCATAAAAAGCTAGCCATGTAATTTTTTAAGGAAAAACTTGAAATTTTTGAAGTGATTTTATAAAATGCTACTCCTCTCCTACAAAAATTGACGCACATGCATAAAATTTGATTTACAAGTACATCAAGCTATGTATAAAAAAGTTGGTATGGGTTTTGCATTAACGTGATTGGTATTCATACAATGCTTCTTTTTATGAATGTTTATTGAAAATTCCTTAAAAAATGTACAAATTCTGAGTTTAATTATTTTTAAAAAATACATATTGCTTTGATTCAAAAATGCATACCAACTTTTGTTACATGTACTATTGGTAATAGGTAAAAAAAATTCAAAGCGTTAGGCGCAATAGAAAAAAAAAACCTTAGTATTTTAAATGAAGACAAACTAGTTATTTTATCTTTCTGAGATACGTCAGTTTAAAGTTTTGATTTGCCATAGGGATGTGAATAAAAACGAACGTAAAAAATATCATAATTCTGCATTTTTTTTAGTTTAGAACATTCAAATTTTGTGAGGATATAGAAAAGTAAATAAAGAAAAATTTAGGCTAAAAAATTGAAATTTGATTTTGTGACCGATTTTGGTTAATTGAATCGTACTGTGTCCCCTTAAGACTCAAATATTCATTTCAGGTATTAAAATAAATAAATTTCTTTTTGGATTATTGGTAAGACCTCCCAGTGAGTTTTATTCCATGAATATCCCATTACACATTCAATTACATCTTCTTGGGATGAAGTTCAGCTTTCGAAGTCGATAGTCGATGCAGGCAGATCAGAAGGATGACACACATTCCTACTGCACTTGACGTTACGGTTCATAACTTACTTCTGACCTTCTGTCAAAATTCATGTCAAGAAGGGGCCATTTTTGTACCGGGAAAGCAAGAAAACACAAATGGCGATTCGGTCATCCCGTTGTTTAGCTGTCAGGTTATACGGAACCCAACACAATCCGACTTTCTCGTAAAACCTAAGTAACCAGCCGTTTCTCCACCGTTGTCCGGTGAACAGTTTCCGTTAATTCATGCAGGTTTTGGTTCGAATTGTTCCGTATGGCATGGTTAATATCCTCTTCTCCAAAGTGTGATGATCATACATTTCTAGCCTGATCAAGGGCTGCGGTATTTCACTGGTTAAGGTATCGGATCATGGCAGGCATGCCACGAGTTCGAACCCAGTATCACTAAAGACCCACCGTGTAGGGCAGCGATGCATGTTAAATCTGTCGAGAGCTGAAACGTCCTCCCGTTGGTGTGGTGTGGTAGTTAGGAGAGGGGGTGCCAGCTCAGGTGTCGTCCACGTCACTTGGTCAGGGTTCAAAATTACGTGGTCCGTCGCCAAAAGCCCTCGTGTATCTGAACAGTGCGATGTTAATATTCACCCACTCACTCACCCTAGCTTGATCTTCGCAGCTTCTCTTTCTGTAAATGTACGAAACCATCCACGACACGTGCTTTTGTTTGTTGCACCCTTCCCATAAACTTGAGAAACATTTAGACATGCTGCAACTGCTGTACTCTTTTCATCAAACTCGAACAATGTCTCACATGTTCCTTCTCGTTTTCCATATTACACCCTCTAAGAGTTTGTTTTATTTCTTTGTGTGATGATTGATTGTGAAATATAATCCATTTATATGCTAAGCATCCACATGGTGGATTGGTCAATAATTTCGGTCATTACAAAATCATGTGTGGCTTCAATTCCATTGTCAGTTTTCAAAGCCAATAACTAATAGAATTTACGCTTTCACCTGATAATAATACGCCTACCAAATTTCGTTTATCAAAATATCCCTTCTTAGTATTGAGATTTCTTTCTACCAAGATAGATTTCCACAGAAAGCTTCATTTTATGTTTTTCTCTTTATAATACATTTTATTGATTTAAAGTTGAAGCACTAGGCAATGTGTGAGGATATAAAAGTAGAATTTGTCCTTATAGAATTAACATTATTTTCACGAATGAATTCAAAATGGGTGTATATAAGATCTTGAACACGCATACGAGATGGGTTATTATTAAACAAAACAAAGCATAACTTCCTTCAAAAAAAATTTTTTTTTAAATTACTTTGAAGGTTTTGTTTACAGAAAAAAGTATTTTCTCTAAGACTAGTAATCACATTTCGGAGAAAAGTCCAATTCCCAATCGTCCCCGAGACACATAAAAACTTAATGTCTTATCCTTCCAACCATTCCAGGGAGATTTTGCGGGTGATAACTCATATTTTCTTTGTGAGCGATTTTGTGGCCTTTTTTGTTTGCCCTTTTGTTGCTGTCTAATACTCTCTTGGGGTGAACATGATTCTTTACGACTTACTATCATCTGGGAGAAATTGAATAATATTTCTTCGTGGATTTTTCGTAACACTTCTTTATTTTGTACGTCTTAAAGCAGATTTCTTTAGTATCTTGATCATGGAGATACATTTTATATGATGTAAATTAAACTAGATTTTTGAAGTGATAACTTCTTAACGCGTTTTTTGCTGAAGAGTGAATTTAATTGAAGCGTTAGTTTTGGGTTCGTTACTCTACTCAGTTTCTTTCGGCATTAGTAGGAAATCGTTCACATACTGGTGACACGCATAGTTTTGAATTAAAAACTTTTTTTAAGTAAAAATTTTATGTACACTTATTAAAGTGAAGTTATATTTTTTTATTTAAACATTAGTGTGATGCAGCCTACCTACATTCATATTCAACAAGTGAACGTAAAAAGATCAAGTGAAAATAATTGAAAAAAAGAGGTTATTGGGTATTTACGCATTATCGCAATAATCGCAAGCTTCCAAGATAACTCGCCAAGTTGGTAACCCCAATTTCACATGTGTCGTATGCACTGAATGGGCTCAATTCATGTGACGTCATAGTCACATGATAATGATAGCCACATGATTTTAGCCAATCAATTCAAAAACTCATGTGACGTCATAATCACACGATAAAAACTATCTTGTGTTTCCAGTTAATCAGTTCACGCACTCCGGTGTTGCCAAGTTTTGCTTTTTGCAGAATTTTTCTCTGGAAAAGTACATATGTATACAAAATGCATTTTATTTAAAAATATAAGCATAAAGTATATTTTTTTTAATTTAAAGAAATATTTTTGAAGATTTTTTTCCCTAACATTTAAACATCTTTACCCAAATATGAAATTCGAAATTTTATCTGAGTTTTACAAAAATAGAACAACAAGTACAATTAGCTTAACGTTTTCTTTAGAATTCAATAGAAAACACGTGTTTGTCTTTATCATGTGTCGTGATTAATTGAGCCCATTGGATATCACGTGCTTTATTTCATATAATATCACCTATAGGTTGAAATAATACGTAAGTACCGATAATTGATATGTGGAAGATAAGAAGAAATGTAACTTGTGATCTATTTTTGATTCAATAGAAAGAGCATTTCAACACAAAAATAGCCAAAAGGATTAAAATCCGAAATTTTAATGTTTAATTTGAAAGAAAGTTACCAATATTCTGATTTGTATTAATGATGACAATTAAGAGATTACGAAAAAATAAAAGCATTAATTTTGAAAAAGTACGAACCATCTCCTTTTGTTTGCTTAGAGAATTTTAAGAAAGGTAAACGGCTAAAAGAAACGTTTTCCTATCCTTACATAGTATACGGCGTGCTATAATTTATATGAACGGTAGTTACGTTTCATCGCAACGGTATTGGTGACAGTAAGAGAAAGGAAGCACATGGTTGCCAATTCAAAGTGTACAAATATGGGAAATAAGGTTGCCAACTTCGGGAGTTATCTTGAACATTCACAAAGTTCGTAATAGTGTGTAATGATAAAGAATCATGGTTGCGATAGTACTTAAATGCCATATAAACATATATATTTTATAAATGCAATCTACATAAGTAATTTACATGTAAAAATTTTAAATAATTAGACTAATTGACATTTATATACACTGGTGTGCAAAAATTAAGGACGAAGTCGAAAAATTAGCATATCAGCTGAACGAAGAGGCAGAGCAGACAGAAAGACCAATCAGGAGATTAAGTAAGGTGATGTACGGTAGCACATGCGCAGATATGCAGCTAGATGTAATGGGGGAGTGTCTGAGTAGTATAAAGCATGTTGTCGGTGTAAGATCAGTATTTCTGGCAAAGAGATTACACGCCGTATAGCAGTTACAATCACACCGAGTTGCTGCCTCAGCGAGAAATGGCGAATAATCAATCTGTTAGACGACATCTGGATGCTTTTACCCGAGGTCGAATCATTGGGAAGTTGGAGGAAGGCCGCAGTGTGACAAGTGTGGCTGCAGAGTTCGGAATTGCTCACAGCATCGTTTCACGACTTTGGAGACAATTTCAAACTACAGGAACAGCTATCCGGGGGTTCAGTAGTGGTCGTCCATGAGGAACCACACCCGCAGATGACCGGTACATTGTCTTACAGGCCAGAAGAAACAGGCGGCAGACAGCGGGAGAAATCGCTAGACACACGACACAGGCGACTGGACGACCGATATCGCGTTTTACCGTGGCCAGAAGACTGCACGGTGGTGGTCTGTTTGTACGACGCCCTGTACGGTGTGTACCTTTAACGCCTGCCCATCGGAGAAGGTGTTCTCTGTGGTGCCGGGAACACCGGAATTGGAGAGACAATGAATGGGGACGAGTACTCTTTACAGATGAGAGCAGATTCAGTTTGAGTAGCGATTTTCATCGCATACTCATCTGGAGAGAGCGGGGAAGCCGCAATCATCCCTCGAACATCATTGAAAGGGACAGGTATGGAGGTCGCGGTGTTCTCGTTTGGGGAGGCATCATGCTTGGTAGTCGTTCAGACCTTCACATCTTCGACGCAGGTTCAGTCAACGGGACCCGTTATTGTAACGAGATTCTTCTTCCATATGTGCGTCTTTTTAGAGGCGCTATGGGTCTGCAGTTCCTTTTCATGGACGACAATGCACCATGTCATCGCACAGTAGTTGCCGAACAGCTCTTAGAGAGTGAGGATATTGAACGTATGGATTGGCCGGCACGATCTCCGGATCTCAATCCCATCGAGCATGCATGGGATTTTCTAGGCAGACGCTTGGCAACTCGTACCTTACCACCAGTAACGACTCGGGAGCTTCGATTGGCGCTGCAAGACGAATGGGCAGCAATGCCTCAACAACTCTTTGACACCCTCATTCTCAGCATGGGCAGACGCTGTGAAACCTGCCTAGCAGTCAGGGGAGATCATATCCCCTACTAAAGACCGGATGTTTCTTGCTGGACACCCATCACAGGGATGTTTCGGCCTTCAGTCGCATTGCGCTCCATGCTACTTTTTCAATCAAGCTTTTTTTTGTCCCTCTGATTTCTCTTTTAGTAAGTGTTGCTTTCATTACACATGTCCTTACGTATTGAGGATCTTACGGTATTAAATGTGTTGATTTGGAAAGCTTTTGTACAAAGTTATATTGAAAAAACCGTCTCGTCCTTAATTTTTGCACACCAGTGTATATAAATCGTATATACTCATATATAAATATATAAGGATGCATAATTTCTTAAACATTGTCCTTTATAGAAAATGTATGAAATAAAGAAATCCACTGATGAATGGGCACGAAAAAGAAAACTACTTAACGTTAGCATTTGAAAATGTCGTAAAAGGAAACGTAGTACAACTAAAAAATTGGATACTTTTGCTCAGAATAAATCAGAAGTTTTTACTTTTGTCATGTAGTCATAAGCACATACAATTTTTTTTATCTTACAAATATCCATATGCTTCCCTTGTGACTTATATATCATTTTTTGCAATCCTGCTTTTGTGTTTCTTAAGCATTAGAATGCATTAATTTCCGATATTATGAAAAAAAAAGTTTTTGTACGAAACATGAATTTAAAATTAAAAGTCGTGTTATATTAATTCTCTTAAATGCATTATAGCGTAAATACTGCATTGCGCAGAGTTTTAAAAAAATATTTGCCCTATATAGCATTAGCTTTACCAAAAATACCATTTTAATTCATTTTGGCGGGTCGTTTCGTGACATAGCTAGTAGAACTTTTGTGAAACTTGGTACACAAAAAGAAAAAGTTGAGAAAAAATGCAAATTTTGTTAAAAAAATTAAGGGAATTTCGGGGCTAGTGAAAATGAAATTTCCAAGAATTTTTTTTTAATTACGACACTAAATGTATCCAAAATAATAGCGAATATGGCGATAAATTTGGCAAATTCTGTTTAAACGCAGTTTCCTTTATTTTTAGCGTTTGCATTATCTTAAACCTTCTGGTGTGAAAAATATAATAACAAGTAATATAAAAAGTTTTAAGTCAGTTCTTACATAGATCAACAAAGAAAAATTTTATTTTAGCTACTTTTATTAAATAGTTACAATTAACATAAATATGTATATACGTATGATAGAATTACAACATTAAGTGGTAATTAATTTTTATCCATTAACGTTAAAATATCGTATTGTCATCCAAAATAATCGTGTATATAAAATTTCAGTTCAGCTGAAAGCTTTAAAACGTGAAAATTTTTTTTTCAAGTTTTGACACAAGTTGCCTAATTTGTCGCTGTATTTGTAATAGAAGTCTCCAATGTGGCTGTATTTGTAATTCTTTAAATAATTAGTTTTAATCAATTAATTTTGATTAGTTATAGTTAATTTATTGTATCGTCATCCAAAATAATTACGTATATAAAATTTCAGCTCAATTGCACGCTTTAAAATGTATTTTATTAACGATTGAAAATTACACAAAGAAAAGTAAATAAATAAATATATAGAGAGTGTGAGCTAATATTAAGAATTGAAAAATGGTTGAAAAACTGTGAATATTTTTACTAAACTTGCTGTCAAAAGATAATCATTTCTATAAAAACTTAGATAAACTTATTAATCTTTCAAAGTAATATAAATCAATAAATGAAATTACTTACTGTGATATTTAAGAAGAAACTTTAAATTATTAATGTATAAGAGGAAAAAATTATAAATTATTTTATTTTCAAAGCTTTGATTGCTTGACTATTGCAGGAACAAATATACAAAATCAGTCTTCTAAAAAGAGATATGTTTTTATACTGCGTGTGTGTGTCTTACACACATTTCATTTAACAAATTTAAAAATTGATTTTCTTTATTGTTAATTTTACTATGCGATACAGGTTTAATATCAGACATCTTAAGCCTAAATACAAAGATATCTTCACAAACCACACAAAAGTTTCTTGTGAGATAACGGAGAAAAACTTTGTGGCTCAAAATCATTTGCGTACATTTTAAATTACTGATAAAATTGTTCGAAAAAGTTAGAAGTTGTTTAAAGATGAAACAGAAGTTCAAAAATATTACAAAGTAATGGCAACGTCTTTAAACTAAAGAAAGAAATCACAGAAAATTCTACTAAATAATTTTAAGGAAACTCATAAAAGACGAGGACAGAGAAACAAATAAAAGTGCTTTGAACTCTGGATGTTTTCCAAGTACACAAAACGTTACAATTCTCTCCAAATGGAACGTGAAAACTGAAAGAAAAATAGAAATGCAATTTAGAAGAAAGTGTTCGGTTTTTTTTTGTACTTCTGTGCCTTTGTCTTTGATTTAACGCGGTTCGTTTGTTGAAAAAGGCGATTTTGTTTATCCACCATTTAAATAAATAATTAATTGTAAACTCTGAATTTCAAGAATCAAAACCTCAAAATTAAACTTTATCTTCAGTCTGTAATGAAAAGTAAATATCGTGTTCTACATTCTTTCGTAAGTGCTCTGTGAAATTGGGAATTTTTTCGTTTTCCAACTGCTTGTTTGTCAGTTTGTAGAATATTTCCTTTCGTTTTTAACTGAGAAAAAGCTTAATGCAACATATTCCTTCTTGAGTTTTTCTATTTCATAATTATTCCCAATTTCCTACATTTGGTTTTAAACTGAAGCTGCAGTATGATTTTTTTTCTATTTTGATATTGTTCCTTTCTGCATCTTTTGCATATATTATTCCTTCGTGTATGTTTATCGATTTGTCTTCTGCATGTCCTTGTCCTTTAATAAATCAGTTAACATTTAAATAATTGTTGTCGTTGGTTGATTTACACCCACACAAATTTGCAACAGCATTATGTTTGCTAGATATCACTATTAAAACAAACATATCAACCGAAAGGATAGTATACAATAAATTACAATACCGTGCTATAATAGAGACAGTATAATTTGTTGTTGATAATTATGTACGATAGTGAAAACTATTTTTGTTAAGATACGAAATTCTATGTCGATTAGTTTATTTCCCCCACCATTATGTTACCCATACCTGAAGTATGTTCATAATAAGTAGTAAGATTCAGCAGCTTGTCCTAAATATATTTAAAATAAATTTTAATTTAATGTTACTATTAAATGATTTCATAGTTATAAGAATATTTAACAACAAAATATCTTAACTCCATATTGTTTAATTGCAACATTTCAGTCAATAAAAGTATTATTTTTAGTTTATTAAAAGCATTTAATATATTAATGTCATTTTTCAAAATATTTTAAGTGGCAAATCACAAGTATTTTTATAAAATGCCAACGTAAAATTGTGTAATGTTTTTATAAGTGAAAATAAATATAATCCAAATACTTAGACGTTACAAAGAGTAAATAATTGTTTCTATGCGAAAATAAATAGAAGGATATTAATAGTGACAAAAAGGTAGATACTTTTAAAACAGATTGCATTTACTTGAAATTGATGCCTAATATGAAATAACTAGTCGTTCTCTACCTACTTATCTGGGTATTTTATGATGTTGTATGAATATATATACAAACACATATATATATGCAACTAAGTCCAAGCTTTTGGTTCTCAATTGTAATAAATTTATTGCTATAGCCCTCCCCTCTCGTTGTAAAAAGAACAAGACATGAATTTCTATAAAAAGAAGTAGAAATATTTTACGCTTCCGTAACATCCTCCCACAAAGTGAATTTTAGCGAAAAGGAGTTAAGTACATCTCTACTCAGCAAATAAATATGCTTGCCAAATTTCAAGAGTAAATCTAATAGTTCCAAAATTGAAATTGTTATATCAAAATGCCTCGAAACCCCCTTTAAAAGTCGATTTCTTAAGATCCTTTGTTTGCAGATATCAAATCAACAAAAGAAATATGCATACCAAATTTCATTATTCCAGGTTTAGTAGTTCGAAATCGGGAATTTTTTTATCTATACGCCTCAGTAACATCTAGCAGATCTCCATATGACTAGATTTCCGAGAAATCCGTTCTTAGCAATATCTATACCTCAGTTATATCTATTCAACAAAAAAAATGCTTACAAAATTTCAAGTAAATGTAAAGTGTATTCCCTCTTGGCAATACCCCTTGGAAAATTATTTTACGATGAAATCATCAACAGAAACTTGTGTACGAATCTCCAAATCTTGGGGGGTTGTGCACCCCTGTAACATCATTAGGGAGACGATTTCCTCAAAATACTTCTTAGTGGTTCTTTTTAAGTATAAACTCTTCTCCTTCATGTATATAGATATGAATGCGAAGAATATATAATTTTAAAGAAAACTAGTTAATATTTTATTTCATTTTACCACTGTATTGCTTTTTTTCATTTGATTTTTTTCTCTTGATTTTAGATTGAAGAGAAGATAAAGGAGCGTGCGAGTGAAGAGGCGGCAGCAAAGCTGAATTCCATTCAAGCAGAACTTGATGATGAACTGGTAAATTTTTAAGTTTTCTTATTCCGATTACAAAATTCTGAAAAGATTTTGTTGCAAATACAAAAAAAAAAAAAATCGAATTTTCTTATGTTTTAAAATTTAAACACTTTATCTACTTTTTTTGGGTTTTTTTTAATTTTTCTTATCCAAAACTTTGTTAAAATTATCAAAAAGAAAGAAACCCATTTATGAGAGGGAAAGTCAAAAATTACTTACACGTTTCGTTCTACAACTTTATGAAACAAAAATAGGTGGAAGCCTCATATACATGCTCTGAGTTAGTGAATCTGTGACCACGTGTGCAAAATTCAATTACAATCGCATCAGTTGTCATTTAGCTACAACAGCATAAGCATGTCAACTCCGTTATCAAATTGCATCAAAAAGAATTAGCTAGGAACGATTCAATTTTTATGGAATTCACCGGAGATTTTTGTCACAGTTCAGACAAAGGCTCTTTTTCACAATATCGTTTCTTTACATTCTGTGACTTTGAGACTGTAGAACACCCTCCCTACAGTCCAGTCCTCCCTCCCTCAGAATTCCATTACTTTGGACATCTCAACGAAGATTTGAGAGGTCTTCAATTTGCCTTAACTATGGGCATTCGGAATGGGCTGTAAAAGTGGCTCCACGACCGATTGAAAGCCTTCTACCATTAAGGCATAAGCAAGCTTGGGGCTCGCTGGACCAAGGTCATTGCTCAAGATGGCTACTATCTCAAAAAACAATTCACCTGTGTTGTATACTTATATTTAATTAATAACGTTGTAAAAAAGAACGTGTAAGCAATGTTTGATTTAGTCTTGTATTTATAATTTTCTTGTAATTCTTGGTACAATACTCACAAAAATAAAAAAAATCACATTCTTATTTTTAAATATCTGCATTCAGAAATTTATTTTTGGTTTTTTTCAACGACGTTGTCACTTGATTTCATAAATGGATTTCCTTACCACTTGATGTTTTCTTCATCTATTGCCCCAATATCGGACTTTTGAATTTAAAAATAAAATTATTGATTGTGTATCCGTTTAATGGCAACGGATTTAATACTGACTCATCGTTTTTTTTTTATCAAAATATTATTTATATTGAAATTCTGTTTCTATTTCGTGTGTTTAATATAAATAAATGTAATGTATTATTAGTAATTATTTTTTTGTCCAGTAAATAATACTTCCATTGGTTACTATTTTTTATTTTTATTTTATTAACATATTTTTTACTCTGGTAATAATTAAATTTCATAATATATTTTTAGCAACATCTCCTTTAGCATATGCTTTTAAAATAAATCACACTCGAAAATTAAGCTGAAAGTATTTTTTAGTTTTCTTTAAAAAAGAATAAAAAATATCATAAAATTTTGGAAGGTAACTGAGAATTATTATGATCTTATGTTTCTGAAAGATGTTACAAACTTTTTAAAGCTTTAAACTAATTCTTTCGAAAAATGAATGTTTACTTTTGTGACAAAAATAGTTTCCACATGAAAAACGATTTACGTATATCATTCTAAAATTCCTCTCATTTTGTAAACAATGCTTTGTATTTTTAATTTGAAACTACATCATGTACTTTTTTGTTGTGTTTTATTATTATTTTCTTACAAGTATTCAAAAAATTTCCTTTGCGTGATACATTAACTTTTTACTATATTTTTAATGCTTTTTTCCTACTATAAAATTCCACATATAATTCTGCAACGTATGGGTAAATAGAACTCAGAGAATAAGTATTTTTGGAAGCAAAAATTCAATGATAAAAAATATAAAATGAGTAAAATATTATTAAAAACATGTATTTTCCTCCAGAATAATTACTTCTGTTATTAAAAATTACTTTCTTTTAAAAAAGTTAAAATGAAAATAATGAAGAATTTAATATCAGAATAAGAGCAAAAAAATTTTTAAATTTTAAGAATACTTTATTGTTGACGAGTTTTTTCTCTGAATGACCTTTTTATTTTCAACTAATCCTAGCGAATAGATTAAGGAAAAAGTTCTTTAGGAAATTTAATCACTCATTTGTTTTCTTTATTTGTGATCGCTTGTTTGATGTCTTAAATTATTTCTTTTTTCAAAAGCGAAAACATATAAAAAGCAAGTTATTCTGAAAAATCCTCCACTTAGAATTTTTTTTTAAATTTAATTTTTCCTTCCTTTTTCTAATATAAATTTCCAAGTAGGTACTATGTGTTCTTGCTTTCCTAATTTCTCAAACAATTTGCAATTGCTTAAATTAAAATGATAAGTGGTTAAAAACAAGAACCTCAAGTTTTCGTATTACTTATTTCTATTAATTCTTTAATTAAGATACTACAAATTAAATATATATAGTATATAAATTATTCTATTTTTTTAGATCTTATTTTGTTTTTTTTCTATACAATAAAAAGGTTTCCTAAAAAGAGCAAACGATTTTCACTTAATATAAAAATAACCTGAAATTACAGTCATTCGAAAAATTTCTGTGCAGCTGCATTCTATTTAAAAATTAAACTATGGACAGTTAATTAAAGAAAATGAATAACAAATTAAATAATGTTTATATATATTCTTCAATTAATAATATTATAATATTAATCTTATAATATTATAAAGCTTTTAAAATTCTTTTTTGTCGCTTGTTTTAATATAATTGCTTTGCAGAAGCTAACGTAATAAAAATTTTTTTTCTCAATAAAGATGCATTCAAGACATGTTAAAAGCAGCATTATACATAAAAAATGATAGTGTTTTTATTAAATTTCTAATAAGTCAATTTTTAAAGTAGTTTTAAAATGCGGCACCAAATTATTTTACTTTACTGAATTTATAATTTTTCTTAATGACTTTAAAGGTAGTTATGAAAAAAAACTCTATAGGCTAAATTCCTGTGACGCCGTAGTGTCATCGTTATTACGATTTCCAGTCAATCAAATCAAAATTCGTATGACGTCACTGACACAATCAAGGGATTCCAGTTAATCAGTTCATGCACTTCACTATTGCCAACTTTTGATTTTTGTAGTAACTTTAATTTTAAAAAGCTCATACTTGTCAACAATAATGACGCCCACAGTTAAACTAAATGCACTTTGTTTGCTTCATTGCTTGTTTGTTTTTAATGAGCTGCATTTTGGCAGTTAAGCCATTTGCAGACACGGTATGTCCCCAAGAGGAGGAGCCCTTTCTCGTTGGTGGCACCATCTAGTGACGACTTCCTCTAGTAAATTGTGTGTGTGTGTGACACACGTTTGAATTTTATTTAATTCAAGCTTTTTTAAGATGCCGAATATTGCTATAATTTTAATTTTTCCGAGAGTATCACAGTCAAATTAATACTCAAGGCAATTTTACATACCACATATGCCATGCGTGCCAACAATTTTCGCGTCCAGAAAATCCATTGACAAGCTGAAATCGAACCCTAAACCTTGGGCTTGTGAGGCGAGCACGCTACCTCACAGCCGTGAGTCGAATAATGCTTTTGATTTAAAAATATATGTATGGTGCAAGGCTTCTTTTATTTTGAAATTTTTTTAGAAGAATCGTAAGACTTGTGCATCTTTACGTAATTATCAAATTTGAAATTTTATCTAAATTTTACAAGTAGAAACCTAATGTCAGTTTTGAATTAAATGGGGAGCACAGGATAACTTTTATCACGTGACTTTCATGAATTTACAATAATTATACAATTATACGTGAATAATACAATTCACGTATTTTGTTACTGATCACTCGTGGTTCCTTTCCACAGCTTCAAACACAATCTTTTAAATGATAAAGGGTCAGTATTAAAGAAATTCATTAAATTTAATTTTTTAAAGACTTTTTTTTAACCCTTTATAAGGCAGGGGTAAGTGTTCCTTTCACCAACTTAATTTTTAAATGTCTATGAGAGGAAGTTTTCCCTCCTATTATTTGTTCTACTAGCATTTGGACTAGCCCAGCAAACGATACCTCGGTTTTCAAATAGCAAGATCAAAACGCAAAAATAAATTTCCTGAGCAGCTAGAAAACTGTTCGAGATGATGAGCGATTGACTTAAATTAGTGACCATACGCCAGCTTTGATTAAACATGTATAGACGTTGTCATTTGTGCTGTACTAAAGCAAACGAGAACAAGATATGTTTGTACCCACGAAGCATTAATTCCTGTTTTTCAAAACTTCATGAAAGTATTATGTACAAATTCTGAAATTTTTGGTATAAGGGAAGATGAAAAGTGTCCGGACTGAGTCTATACCGTGAAAAACATAAGGTGTGCGAAGCCCAGTGGTCAAGGTATCGGATCATGGCAGGCATGTCATGAGTTCGAGCCCAGTACCACTAAAGACCCGCCGTGTTAGCGATGCACGTTAAATCTGTCGAGAGCTCAAATATCCTACCATTGGTGTGGTGTGGTACTTAGGAGACAGGGGTGCCAATTCAAATGTCGTAATCGTCACTTGACCATGGTTCAAAATTACGAGGTCCGTCTCCAAAGTCCCTCTTGTAGCTGAGCACTGTGACATTAACATTCACTCACTCACTCACCCGTGAAAAATATTAGCAGTAGAGTGACTACGATAAATTTTCTGTGTTACTGCGTTCTTTTCCTTTTCCTAAAAGAGACTTGTCCTAAATCAGGTGGTCGGTGGCTAATCACGACGTGGTATTTTGCAGTCGAATGCATTTAGTAAACGGCGATTGAAAGAAATGTCGCTTGTACATAAAAGAATGATTATCAAATTTTGTAGAGCGATACAAATACTTACGAAATGTTGAAACATGTGTACAGAACTGACACATTATCGCTAACTCAAGCTTTTGAGTGACATCGATGTTTCAAGGAAGGCAAGGAAAGTGTCGAAGACGACGTACGTTCTGAACGTCCGCAGACTTCCCCCACTGTCGAAAACATTGAAAAGGTTTCTGCGGTGGCATGTAAGAACAGGCTTAAAACAACGACGGGGGTGAAAACGTAAACACCTGTTTTGCCATATTCTCCTTACTCCCCTGTCTTTGCCCCTTGCGACTTTAGAAAATTTTTGGAACTGGCACGTTGCTTTCAGGATCGTCGATTCCAATCTGCAGATTAATTTAAAAGTCCTTTGCAGGTCGAATTAAAGGGTGTGGATTAAAAAGGGATTCCAGAAATGTTTCGATGACCTTTACAAACCGTGACAAAAGTTTGTTGTAACTCAATGGTCTTATTTCAAGAAGCAATTAGTTCAAAGTTTTTCAGCAATATAATTGGTAATATATTTAAGGTATCCGACTACGTTCGGAACCGTGATTTTGCAAAAGCGCATAAATGGATAATTTTCATGATATTTCGTGTCACTTAGATTAGAATATATACATAAAATTATTTTAAGGACATTTTGACAAAAAAAAATTCTAAATACAATATTTTGGCAAAAAATTAGTTTAGAATAATCTTTTTTACAAATGTTCTCCTTTTGTGAAAAATGCTTCTATTATAATAATATTTTGCCTGTATATACCTCAGACCTCTCTACAGAGGCTCAACTAGAATTTTTGAAATATATAAATTAGAAGTGGGTGTATTCATATTTTATGACAACAGAAAGGAGTTATTTTAAGATAAAAAACGACAATAATTATTTCAATTAGTGATAACTCTGAAAATAATGAGAATTTTTCAGAAAATCTAGTTGAACCTCAGTAGAGAGGTCTGAGATATATACAGGCAAAATATTATTATAATAGAACTATCACAAAAGAAGAACATTTGGGAAAAAGAGTATTCTAAGTTATTTTTTTGCTAAAATATTATATTTAAATAACTTGTTTTTGTCAAAAAATGTCCTTAAAACAATTTTATGCATGTATTCTGATCTGAGTGACACTAAATATCATAAAAGTTATCCATATATGCACTTTTTTAAAACCACGGTTCCGAACGTAGTCGGATACCTTAAGGTATAAACTCAGTTCGGAAACTTTTGGATCCTACTTGATATATCTAATTTACAATTCCCCCTTCAATATATTTAGTATTTACAAATATGTTTTTTTAAAAAACCATGTAATGTAATAGAAAAAGCAATGCAAAGCGTAAGATGTGTGTTCAAGCTTAAAATAAATCCCAGTGGATGGATTGAAACATACCTCCCACCAAAAAAAGTATTGAAAATTAAATTAATTTTAATAAATTATATATATAAATACAAATTTCTTTTCTAAATCAATCTCAAGCCCGAAAATGTTTTAACGTAACATTACTAGAAAAAAATAGTCTTATAAAAGGTTAAAAAAAAACGCCAAAGACAGCTATTCGGATGATGAAAATTTGTTATATTAATTTATAACTATTATATAACTATTTTAATTTAAACTTCATGTTTTGACAGTGATTATTTCGAATCAAGAACTCAAGTACTGTTAGCCTATGGATTTTTACTATTGAAATGCTTGTGTAGTAAAAAAGATATAAAGTATTTTTTTTATTATCGAAGTGTTAAAACATGTTTTTTTAATCCTTCAAATCCATTATTTATCGTTTGTGCATCTAAAAATAGAATTTTTACAAAAATGTGTAAAAACTGTTGAAAGTTATCGTCTGCACAAAAAAGAACTCTTACTTATAGGTAATTTTTTGTTTTACTTTTGAAGCCAAACTTCAATAAATTATTACATTTCCATTCAAAAATAAATACTCAATCTAACGTTTAACATTCTTCCAAAATTTTACTAACAAAGAAATTCTATTGTAAAATGCATCTCAAAAATATTATGAAGTTGTAACGAACTTTAATATCGTGAGAAAAGAATTCGAATCTCAGATCAATTTCCTGATACCACGAAGATATTGATTTTTTTGAGGAATTTAGCTTTTTATTATTTTTCTTTTGAAACATTATAACCCGAAGATTTATCAACACGAAAAGACGAGAATTTTTTGATGTTTTTCCGTCTTTCTTTTTCAAATCAAGTTTTGTTTGAAAAACGTAAAGTTTTATATTTTTGGTGATTCGATAAAGGATTAAATTACTCTTTCCAGGTTCGAATTAGTCTAAACAAAAGTAACAATGACTTTTTTCTACACTAGGGAATATTTTATTAATATTTTGAATTCAAGAAAGCGAATGCTTAGGGAAATTTTTATCTATGAAAGGATTTATTCGTGATAAAATTTGCTTCTATATTTAAGAAAAAAGAAAACTTCTACAGAATGAAATTCGAAAAAAATGTAGAGAATTTTACTGAAACTCAATTTTTTTTGTCAGTTCCAGAAAAATTTTCCTTAAAAATATCCATTGCTTTAAAGATAGTAAGTCCTTGTATAAAAGCAGGAGTATTTTTTTCCTAAGAAATATAAATTCTTCCCCGAAATTAATTATTATTTTTATTGGAATTTTATATTTACTTCAGAATATGATTACACTGAACGTTTACAATCAATTGCGCTAGATTTAAAAACTAATTACGAATTGTCGAAAAAAATACACTAATAAATGTTTTTAATTGCATAATAATAATTTATTTTAAACTTAAGTTTATTTTCACCTTTATTTGTATTCAAGTAATATAAAACTTAAACGTATCTCGAAGAAAAAATAGCGTTTGCAATAATTTTAAGATTTATTTAAATGAAAATAATGAAATTTTACATAATATGTAAAATTTTTATTTTTCAATCATCCTATTATGGTGATTGAAAAAAGAGCTATTGTGCATACCTTAAGCAAATATTAAAATGTATGGAATTAAAATTGTGTAGTACAGAAAAAGTGTGCATTTTTTCATACTAATAATTTAATAAGAAATTCATTACATAAATTGTATTTTTAAATAAATTAAAATCCTGAACCATTCAGCCGAAAAAGTTAGTTCCGCATGCCAAAAACTGTTCATTTATAGAATTAAAAAAATCCTCGATAGATTAAAAGTAAATCATGTCCTAAATTTTAAAAATACTGGTTATACAGTGAGTTCGGACTTAAAGTATCCAAAAGTTATGACTTATTATCATGGAACTACCCATCAGAATGTAAAAATCTGTTCATTCGTGGATTTGAAATCTCTCTAACATTTTCGCGGTCAAGGCTGTTATTCGAGCATTATTTGGCAATCGCAGACGATAAACTTGTTACAATTAGTAAACTTAGTTACACTTAGTAAAGATGTGGACGCCGCAGCAAAAGGTGAAGAGCGTACTTTGTTAACGGAATTTAAATCAGGCACGCATGTACAGTGAAAGGTTTGAACAGAATGGAATTTAGTTTCTGGCTTGCCCAATAGACTTATCATGACTCCTACAAAATGAATTACGTCTAGTGTCATCTATAACGAAAAGTTAAGTATACTTGCCAGTTTCAAATACCAAAGTTTCCGTCTCCTTTAAATTTTTTTTCCCATTGGTGGTTAGATTATGATGTCGGAGGATCGACATTATATTCTTCCAGCCGTCACGCCTCAAGTCTTCTCGTGAGATTGGTGGAAGGGGAACTGATGTAGGAGACGCCTGACCACCCCTAAGTTGCTATCCCTCAAAATTGATGTAGGACTTTGCCAAATCGTACTGTGACCTACATGGTACTCAAAGATGCCGCTAACGGCAGACGTACATTTAGCCCTAAGCAGAGATGAATGTCTAGGGCCACGAACTAACACCGTCAGACAGGCGGCATAAGAAACAAGAACAGCAAATGAATATAATATTGTTACATTGATCCGGATCGAGAATTTTATGCCAATCAATCTCAAAGAAGAAGACAGTTCTTTAAGAGCGATCAGAATTTGTTGTAGAAAATCCAATCCTTTAAATACAGAATTCAGCAGCAATATTCGTAAATTAAATCTCAGAAGGTCTTCATACATTCAACAGCACTCAAACCCAGTTATCGATGTCGAAGATACACGCATATAAAAGATTATTCATAAGCAATCGCTCATTCAACAGCCGAAGTAATCAATTATCGCTTCAACAGTCAAAGCAATACTAACTGATTGCTAGTCAAAACCAGACGGACTGACTTCCTGCGAGAATCTCTCTATTTATATCTCTCGCGGATAATTCGAGAAAGACCCGCTTGCGTCATAGATCTTGAAATTAGTGTATTTCTCTACTCATTTCTAGAAGAATCCAGAGGGTCCTGAACTCGCCAAAGTAGCCAAATTGGTCGCTAAGTCGCCAACTTGGTCGCCAAAAATGACGCCTTCTTGGCTCTGCCAAGATTTCGCCAAGTTCCCATTGAATCACCATTATAACGTAAGAGGCCACGTTGCTTACGAATATTACAAATTTAACGGAAATTAAATCTAATTTAAAGTAAGATAAAGGCATTACACATTCAAACACAAATTTTTTACACTATTTTACACAGAATTAGTATTAATATGTACAATTTAATATACTATTATTTTAATATTGCTCTTAAAAGTTAATTTATGACAACTTACAGAAAGATATTGATTTAACGGACAAGGACTTGGAGAAGGCTGCTGCCAAAATTCAATCCACCTACAGAAATTTTACAGCCAGAAAGAAACAAGTGGAGCCCAGTTCAGATCCTCCAAAACAGGAAGAACCGACTGTGAATGCTAAAGAGGACACACCAGCTAAGAAGGTGGAAAATAATGAAGAGGTAAGATAACGTCAATATCAGTGTTTCTCAAAGTGTGGGGCGGGCCCCCTAGGGGGCTTCATAATCCTACAAGGGTGCAAGCATATTGAAAAGTCGAAAGCAAAAGATTATTTTTTTTAAAAATATTAATTTTCTGAAAGTAAACAAACAAAATACATTCATATATCAGTGTTGCTTAATGCATTTTATAGTTAATTTAACAATACTAAGTTTAGAACGTTTAATAATTACTACTAACCCACGGTCTCTTCATATAAAAAATTTATTTTTGCATATAACACTAATCCTGATGATTTGTCCGGTTTATAATTAATTATTTCACTACCGATTAAAAATTACGTGATTCGTTCTATAATAATACCGTTTAACACGTAGGCGAGCGTATGTGGTGTATTGGGGAAGAGGGTAAAGGAATAAATAATCAAATCCTATGAAATAAGTAAATCCCTTGCAAACACTCTCCAGGTACTTTTTTGCATTCCAATGTCTTCGGAATACTTTTACGGGTAGCAGTTCACAGAAAAGATCACACTTCGTAAAGGCGTATATATACGTCCGGGGTAATTAACGCACTGGCTGAGAGAGACATTTATATACGCTGAAATGTCAAAATAAAGTATTATTGAATTTAATGCATTGTTATTGTATGGGAGGGGGCACGATGGAAATTACGATTGAATATTGGGTCGCAAATATTGAAAGCTTGAGAAGTACTGGTCTATATAATAAAAGGTATCTATATTTTTAAAATAGAATTAACTGAGATTTAAAAAGAATTAACTATTGCAATTTTTAATGGTTTCGCAGTATTAGTGGTATAGTAGTATTGGTATTTTGCCATAGTACATTCCACAGGAGTAGGTGTCACTTTTAATTGCGGTACCACATAGATACATATCAATTGCCCCAATGTAATTTTGACGCCCAGTTTCCACCCCAGAGAAAGGCACCTGAGTTTTGATGATGGGAAATTGTACAAGGTAATTAAATTTTGCCAAGAGCAACCAAGCCAAACAAGCACTCTAAGGATCTTTAGCATGCCGCATAATCATAAGACATGGCCACTGTCGATTTTTTTGCATCATGAAAATCCACAGACTTGAGCTAGGGTCAAACCTACAATACTGGGCGTGCAAAGTCAGCGTCTAACCAAATACGACACCCATCTCTCCGTCTATTGCAACTTACAATCTACAAATTAATTATCTGTCTCATTTTCCTTTATTTGTGCTACTCGTTACATTTATTATTTCTGTCACAATAATTTTGACATTGCTTGAAGTTTATGTTACTAGGACGTAAAAACGTCACACACATTGTATGTTTCCCTCTATCTAGTAATCATATTAAATACTTAGCTAATACTTAGCTACTTATATATTTAACTGATGTATATGTTGCCGTTAAAGTGTGAAATCCATTATTTCATAGAATAAGTAGATCTTTTATGAAATAAATGTACAACTGAGTTAAAATGTATAAAATAATTGAATTCTATGATTTAACTAGGTATTCTATAGAATAACGACTACCTGATTGTTAAAGTATGAAATACAGCACTTGAAAGTTTTTTGAACCGATTTTAGCTACATATTTAATCAGTTTTGAACCGCTTATAGCCACTTTGCAATGGTGCGTGTGTGTACACTTTATTTCGTTGCTTTTTGACGTGGAAATTAGGTGGTGTATTTATGTTGGCGTTTTACAATTTATATTATTAACAAATATTTTTGCAACTTGTTTTCAAGCAATGATTTCTGCAGTAATGTGAAACCAATATGTAAATAAAAAGAACTCAGTGCGAGCTATTTGAATTTGCGTGGGACAAATGTTAAAAAAAAATCTACATTTATTCGTGAAAAATTATTAACTGCGATAGCAGAAGCAAAAAGTGCTAAAACAACACAGAAAAAAGGACCATATGACTATTGTTTACTCCAGCATTATGATATCTCTGAAGGCTAAGGAGTAGAAAAATTAATTGTGCTAGTAACAGAGGCAAAACATATCCTATTTTTTCCCTTCCTATTTAACTAATGTTAGCAATATGAGTAATAATGAATAATATCATCTGTTTTTCTTTATTGTTTAACAATTAATTATCCACAATAGGGATAAAGTGTATTTTTTAGAGGTTTTAGCTATTTATGATCAATAAATTTATAAAATATATCTGAAATTATTTTTATTTTTCACTTTAACGCTCTTAGTTATTTCATATAATACTTGGTTATTACATCGAATAATTAGGTAAAGTAGGAAATGTTTCATCTATTATATACTGTAACTGACTTGTCTAGTTATTTCATGGAATACCTAGGTATATACTTTAGCTGACTTGTCTAGTTATTTCATGGAATACCTAGGTATATACTTTAGCTGACTTGAAATGACTTCATGAAATATTTAGTTATTCTATGAAATAGCTGAATTATACACTTTAACGGTTAACGGTAACATATATCCATCGATAGAAAACAATACAGGGGGGCCAAAACCGTTAAAATTCACACACTGCATACAAAAAAAAAGATCGCACTAAAAAATCTTACAAAAATAAAATCGCACAAAACAAATTGCACAAAAATAAATTCGCGTAAAAATGTACCGCACAAAACCAGGTTCTACAGTAGTAGAAATCGTTCATGTTTCAATATTTGAAGGTATATCGTTAGTTATTTAATAGAATAACTAACTATTTCATGGAATAACTATTATTCCATTGAATAACTAGATAAAGTGTGAATTTTTTTTATCTATTACATACTTTAACTGACTTGCCTAGTTTTTTCATGAAATGCTTAATTATTCTATGAAATAACTGAATTTTATACACTTTAAAGATAACATATATATTTTTCAAAATTATCGTATCAGTGCGTAATCGCCCAAATCGATATTAAGTTATTTCTAAGCTTTGCGCAATGATAAGATTAACACATATTTGCACCGAATTCCATGTTTTTTCGAATACCTTTTAATCAAAACTCATTAATTTATGTATCATGCCATACTGAGAAACATTATCTGAGGATATATAATGATGGAAGTTCTGTTCTTTCTCTTTCAACGTTATACAGGCATTTAATACTATTTAAAAAAATAATCTCGAAGTCATTCAAATCATGCACCCTTTTTTATGTAGGAGAATTTGGATGACATCGATTTGAAAGATCCAGACGTTGAGAAAGCGGCTTTGAAAATTCAGTCTACCTTCAGAGGATATAAGACTCGCAAGGAGATTAAACCGGATGAAAAGCCAGTAGAAAATGGGGAAAAGGGGGACGATGAAGAATAAGGTAAATAACTTTTTACATCTTATCTTCCATAGAAATTTTTCAACTTGAGGCAAGTCATTATTATTGACAGCAGTTTGATTTTCGACACGATAATTCAAGTTATTTTTAAAGTAAAAAATATGATTTTGACTGTAAAGTTACATAAACAAAAATAACACGAAATCAATCGCCAAAGAAAGCAATGCTGTGGCAATAAAATTTAAAACTTTCTAATTGAACAGTAATATTACTATTCTTTGAAAAACCTTACGTAGAACATTTTTAATTAAATTTTGTAGTTAAAAACTCAGTAGGAAATTATAATTTAGTCATGTTTTTAAAATAATGAAACAAAATCTTCAAATAAATAGTTAAGCTGATTGTTATCTTGTATTCAATATGTTTTTTCTAAAATTGAATGGAAATTGGAATCTTGCCATCTAATATTTTGAAAAAATATTCGAAAATAGAACTTCTGCTGAAAACATGTCAAATTTCTTATTATTTTTTTTGGAATGAAATGGGTGTGTAGATAAATCCCTGTTATATCAAAGAAAAATAAATTTTCCTCCTTAAAAATCAAAATACATAAATAAAACTCCTTTTTAGTACAAATGACTGAAACATAGGCTGCATTTCAAAAAAATATTTTACGTTAAACATTGAACTAATTTGAGAATCAATTTTATTGATGATATATTTTTTCTCATAAATATTTAACATTTGACAGAATAAATTAATTAAGCATTAAGATCGTGTACACAATTAACTGATGCATGTGTATTTATACATTACTGTGACATGCGTTCCTTATACACTGCCTAGCCACTCAAAATGCAACACCAAAAAGGACCAGAGATATTACAGCGAAATTTATTTGGCAGATAGCACATTTTGTATACAGATTAAATGATTAAAATTATACCCTTTGGCAACATGTGGATGATTACAAAATCAGTTGTTAGTGTAACCGCTATTGTTGGCTATAGCCACTGCCACACTCCTCGGCATACAATCAATTGGGGAACAGCAGTCTCCATGCGACGTCCACATATTGGTAAAGTTGCTCTGGTGTTGCAGAGGGTGGTGTATCCTGGGCCAGTCGTTGTGCAAGCATGGATCACACATTTTCTATTGGCGATAGATGGGGAGAACAAGCAGACCAAGGGAACAATTTAATCTGATGGGTAAAGAAGAACTCTTGAACATTGCGTGCCACATGTGGTCGCGCATTATCCTTTTGGAATATGGCTGATGGCAAGCGCTGAATGTATGGGAGCACCACGGACTTGAACATGTCAGACATGTAGCGCTGGCTGTTCATTGTACCGGTGATGCGTACTAGATGGGTGCAGAAGTGAAATCCAATACCAGCCCAAACCATGATACTGGATACAGGATCAGTACGGCGATGCATAACGCAGCAGTTCAGCAACTTTTCACCACAGTGTCTCCAAACTCAAATGCATGAATCCTCGAATTTTTATTTCCATTCACAGAAAAAAAATACTTTTACGAGAGTAAACATTTTTCCCGTATTGCGTCAAGAGTCTTCGGTGAATTATAGCACCATTCACACGCTCTGCTCTCAAACATCTGATCACTCCTTGTTGGCACTCGTTGGTGGAATTTCTTCGTGGAGTCGACAGGCTTATGCTGTTGTAGTTTAGCGACAACTGATGCGATTGTGATTAAATTGCACACACGTGACCACAGACGTGCCAACTTTGCACATGATCATGCGGTCGCCAAGTATATTTGTTCAATAAATTTGTAGAAAGATAAGAGTATGTAATTTTTCTTTTAATAAGTGTTGGTGGAAACTTTTTGACTTCAAAATAAATGGATCATTGTTAATAGTGGCGTAAGAGAGAGAATATAAGAGACCCCCTGAAAAGTAATGTTTTTTTACCCCAAGCCATATCTTACAAGGGATTACAAAACTATTACATAAAATATGATTTAAGCCCCCTAGAATCCTAGCCCTTCCCAGTGCTGCGGGGTTGAACGGTGCGCCACTGATTGTTAATGCGTTATTTTCTTTATACTAATTGCAATTCTTTCTTAATGAAATTACTTCTTTTTCAGGCTCATTCTGGATTACCTTCAAAAATTTAACAAAAAATATAAAATATTTACAAACATTTTGGAAGAAGAAACGCAAAGAAGCTGCGATTTTGTCCTGCCTGTCTTTGCATTTCAGTTTTGAAGAAAGAAAATAAAAACCTGGCCGAAGTCAATATATGTCCGGAACTGGATTTACCGATACAAGATTCTTCAAAAACTTCGTCGTTGCATTTTTAACTTCTAATTGAAAAGTTTAATTTAACAATTTTAACTTCCTCTAGTAGATATTGACCAGAACCTACCCAAGCATTTGCTTTTCCGAGCCTGTAGATTAAATTCTATGCTGGAAAAAAAGGTCGACATAACGCCATCTTTAAAATACAAGCACTCTCAATGTATTTGTTAATTTTGTGTTAAAAAGAATAACTAAAAAGCAAGCAAAACACAAGACGTCTCACTTATCCCTTTTTGCATTCAGTTTATCCATATTTTTTAAAGCTTAGTTCGTAGAATAATAATATAATGAGTATTAGATAAATACTAAAAAATAGAGTTTTCGAAGAACCCGAAAAAATTGTTGGTTTTTTTCATGTTAGTTTTTTAATAAAATAATAGCTAAAGTTTAATACTTTGGTTAAGAAGTTTCAAAAAGGAAAAATGTTGCAGAATATATAAATATTAAGATGTTTTCGTTGTGATTTTTTCCTTTATATTTTAAAAACGAATTTGTCATAAATTTGTTTTATTTGTTCCTAACAAATATCTTTTTATTACATTCAGTAATGAGGAAATTTAGAACAATTTAGAATTTTTTTCTTTCTCAATAACAAAAAGTCGAAAATTGGACAAAAAAAACCGTTATACTTTTATTATTTTTTTATTTGGAATCTTTTGGATATATATTTAGTGTTAAAAAAGTATATGATACTCAAAAACTTAAAATTATAATAAAACATATATGTGAAGAATCAAAAGTCGGATAATCTATTTCTAAAAACAAAATGTCCTTAAAACTATTTAACGACAAAGTTTAAATTATTATTTAAAATAAAATTTAAATAACTTTTGGATGCATATATATTGCCAATAAAATTTTACTCTTAGTTACTTTTTTTCTGTACTAATTTGACGACTCTGCTTTCAGATGACATATTTAAATTTTAAAAAATAGCATAGCTTTCTTTTTCGTCCAGAAAACAAATTTCGGTGCATTTGTAATTTTATAAAGGTTTCTGGCAACGGGATACAAACTATCGTCGCATTTTCAATAAAATAGAAAATCTAAGATTGAAATTTTTGGGATTCTAAAATTGTACTCATAGCCAGTGTGAATTTACTAAAAATAACATCTTCTAAAATTGTTGGTTCTATACAGCCATTATATCATTCATATTCTGATGTGGTGTCTCATTCTATAGTGTATTATTGTAGTATATGATAAGAATATCTTTTCTGCCGAAAATTAAAGGGCATATTTTATTTTGTTCCTTTTTCTTTTTATTTATTTTTTCCATCAATTTCTTCTAATGCATTCCTTCCATGTTTATGTATAATTAATTGTTCAAGTGTATGAAAATTTTTTTTATGTACTTATGAAAGTCATTTATGTTGTAGTAGTATTTTCCTTTACGTTGTTTGTCCCAGTTTGTTTTGTTGTTTAAATGTAATCACGTCTTTTTGTAAATCTCCGAACTTGTCTTTGAGCTTGCTATTGTTAAACATTTTTATTTGTGCAATATTTTATACACATATTTTGCAACAACCGAATCTCCAAATAAAGAAAGATGCTGATATTAAAAATCGAATAGTTAATTATTATGATATAAAAATCTACAAAAAGTGTTAAGTGGTTATACTTACTTTCTGTAACAAATTTCTGCATTATATTGGTGATATTTTTGAAGTAAATCAAGAAATTGCTATTTAAACTTGAGTTTCTTAAGAAAAAGTCCATTAATTTTTAGTTCTCTCATTAATAAATACTCATTAAATTATACTAAACAACTCAAGTTTGTTTTTCTGTAAATTATATTATTATGACATATTTTTCATTAAAACTGTTATTGGGCAGTCTATAATAATTTTCAAGTAATAAGACAAAAAGATATTAAAATCTGAAAATTTAAAATTTTTAGTTGCTTTATCACTTTTTCCACTTTAACCGTTTATGCATAATTATAAAATAACGATTGCAGAGAAAGTTTCTATCGTAAAACAGTATAACATATGTTTGATGCTACAGATAATATTTCCAACTACGGTATTCAAAATTATTGAAATTGATATCGTTTCTAAATGAAGCTGAAACATTAAAATAATTTAAATATTAATTGTAAAAGGTATGTTATGAAATTTTGAAATTAAAATAAATTACAGCTAAAATATTCAAGATCAAAATTATTATTATTATTATTAACTATTAATAGGTTTTTAATTGAAACTAATTATTAATTTAAATTTAATTGTATATAATAGTTTTTATCATTTAGGTATAATTATAACTGAAATTTTCCATGATAAAAAAATATAATATTTTAAGTTTTTTCCTCCAAAAATGCATGTATTTAAGGAAACATTACTTGGATTGAAATTAGGTCAGTTTGTCTAGATTAAATTATCAAAATGTTATTTTACACAAGTGAAAACCAAGCTATAAGTACAAAGCTGTGATCTAAATTGGTATTCTAATTACGCATTAATTTCTTTAAAATTCGTTCTGTAATTTCTAGAAATATGTTTTATTATTGCATAAAAATAACAATGTATTGGTACAGAGACCTTCAAATATTTAAGCTCATTACATAATTTACAAATTTCTTAATCTGTTGTTAATTAAAACCATTTCTAGTTTTTTTTTTATTTTATTGTTTTTTTGCTTCAATTTTTATTTTATTGAACTTAAATCTTATATCTACTTTTATATTCAAGCTACTATTTAATTCTTTTTTAAAAGGAAAACCAAAAAAACCGGAAAGACTTAAAAATTATCTTAAATGTCCCTGTTCTAAAAAGTTCTAAGCCGAAAACAGTTGAGCATTAATTTCTTCCGCAAAAGATTTATACCATTAATATCTCTGTTTTGGCAACAATTCAACAATAATTGTTTAGACAGACAGCCATGGGAGACTTTTCGGTGAGGCAAAGGTACAATATAATAATAAATATCTGGGATTTATTCTCCATTAGTATAAGCATTTTGGTTTTCTGGGTAATTTATAAGAGCAAAAAAATTTCCCGACAAGAAAAATATTACTTTGTTATGAACAATTTCTTTTCTATTGGTTAGATCTGAACTCTCGTAAGTCCTTTATTTGTTTCTACAGAGGAAATGAATTATGCTCTGAGTGTGAACTCCTTACAGCTTAATTATTCGAATGGTGCATTATATGTGGAAAGTAGAACTAAATAAGAATGATATAAAAGAATACACATTCTTATAAACTTCAAGTCGTCAAAACAAAGAATACGCGTCACTAAATCAGCATCTTTCTTTATGCGAAGATTCAAAAAAAGTTAGACAGACATTTGGACAAAAGGTTTGTGACAAAAATTAATACATGCCCCGATGAAATTTTTCAGAAAAAATCGAATAAATGTTTCACTTTGAAATATTCTGCGTTGTCATTGTCTTTGAAATGCTTCTTTACTAATACCTTTACAAACACGTTTTTTAAAGTTTGCACACACACTCTCTCTCTCATGACACAAACTTCTTAGTTCAGTGTTTCTCTAACTGGGGTGGGGGTGGGGGCGTGGTGGGGCATGCCCCCTACGGTGGTTGTAATTACCCTTCCAGGGGAATGAAAAAATATCATATGAAAAAAATCAAAAGAGAGTAAATGATTTAAAAAATTATTAAAATTTACTGAAAGGATTCAAAACAAAATACATTCTGAGGTAATAAAAAAATGTACACCTACAATAATGTACTATACTTTTAGATGTATCAGTACTACACAATATATTTGATCATTAATTCATCCATACTAAGTTAAGAACTAGTTTAATAATTACTAGTGACAACTTGGACTTGTCATAAGCAAAATTATATGCAAAATTTAAAACATATATTCGTAATTTGTACAGTTAATAATTAAAGATGTATTGTAGCCTTAGCGTCAAAGTACATTATTTTTGAATTCAATACATTGTTATTGTCTGGTAGGGAGTGCCTTGAAAATTATGATTGAAAATTGTGTCGCACACATTGAAAGTTAGTGAAGAATTGTCTTAGGGTCGAACAATTCCCTTCTTTTTTTTACATAAAGAAACTTAAAAAAATAAAATTTTGTACAAAATTGTTTTAAAAAAATAATTCAGCACATTAAAAGACACGAAATGGAATCAAATCATCAAAAGGAAATGTTTCTTTTTATGTAATGGTCACCCAAATGAAAATGACATTCTTGTAATAACTTCACAATTTGAGAAAAAAGCTGACTGCGCATGCCCATATAGAGTGAACAGAGTGCTGGGAATGTATGCGATATCTTCTTCCAGATCCGTTTGTGATAGTGTGAAAGCATGTTAAAAGTCATCGTTCACATTATGGATGACTCCAAATGGTGTGACTCAATGCTACCACGTACTGTGCCCCATTGCATGAACTGTGAAACGAACTGCTGAAGTGGCATGCTGTTTGACGGGGTTATCTTGCATGATATCGCTCCAAAATACGTTACAGTAACTAATACGTGCCAAACATTGTTACAGCAATTCTTTTGGGAGATCCTCGAACATCCATTTTACAACCCGTACCTATCGTCGCTTGAATACCCCATCTTCGGTCCACTCCAGAAATCTCTGAAAGAATGGCAGTTTTCTAAAAGTAATGATGTCCAAACTGCTTTTGAACATTATTTCCACAACCAACACCAGATCTTCTTGATCTAGGTGATCCATCGTTTCGTAGACCACTAGGACATTTGTTATTACCTCTGTGTTACTTCCTTCTTTTGTATACTAATATAACATTAAACTATTTATTAAACTGACTTAAAAGCCACTTTCATTTGGGTGACCCTTATATATGGAAAGGATTTAAAATTCACGCCCAAAACTAATATTTATGCTAAACCCTAATATTCTTGCAAATCAGCGCGTGGAAAAGCAACCGACGATTCCAATTATTATAATCATAACAAATATATAAATGGACAAGGACGAACAAAGTATTACTGTAAGACAAATCGACGTATGCACACAAAGAAATATTATAACGGAATGTTTACAACAGAGGGAAAGGCACTCGTTAATAGCAAGGTTTACAATGATCCAGAAACAGCTTTTAACAACAGTTCCACTAGCAGGAACTCAGACGGATAAAGTATCTTTGTCTCATAGCAGTCAAAGTACAAGAATGAACTCTGATCTCGACTAAGTCTCTTCTCAACTGAAGCCTCTTCCGACCTAACTTGGCCTTTTTGTTTGAAAGGTCCTTTATTTAGCCTTATGGAAATTTCTAAAATGGTTGACCCAGATACTTATCGACTGTAACGGCGATATCACATGTTCGCCAATTTTAACATCAAGGACGATAAAGTAACCATCTGGTAACACCGGTCGCCTATTCCAGGGCTTCAGCAATCATATTTTTGAAATTCATGCTGGGAAGCGAAATTTGCTTGTAAAACTCTTTCCCCACAAGGAGGGCCTTACTGCGGGAAAAATAGCCTACGTGGCATGTTTCAATATAATGGCATGATATGGATATATGAAAACTTTTTTGAAGACAGATAAAATAATTTTCGTGCACCACAAGTATCACACGGGGCTGACAGAAGTAAGTAAAACAAACAGAATAAGATAAAAAAATAAATAACGAAACAAAAGTTACGAATTAATGAAATTACAGAAACAAATAAGTAACCAAGACAAAAATACATTTGAAAAAACAATTAGAATGAAGTTACAAAAATAGAGAAAAGAAAAATTTACAAAATCAGATAAATGAAGATACAAAAAAGGGAAGCAAGCTTTTACTTGAAACAAGTCGAAAAAAATTACGATGCTAGTTAATTTAAAGAGCATGCAGTTTGACGCTCAGGTGTTTTCTCTTTTTCTTAAATTTTGAACACAAAAGGATAAAATGCTCCACACTTTACTACCCACCAACAGTACATCCACAAAGTTTGGAACGACAGAGGTTAAACTTATTGAGGTACACTTTGAAATTACCATGACCAGTAAGGAATTGCGTGATTTTCCGGTTTGTAAAGAAGTGATCACAAGATAGTCTTTATGAAATGCTTGGAAACAAATTCTTTCTCAGAAGAGAGAGAGCTGAATTCTTATATCGAGTGTTCAAAAGAAAGGTAAAGTTTTTTTTTCAGTTTTATTCTTGTCGAACGATTTCCGAATATTAACTGAAATATCAATCCCTCGCTTGATTGCGGATTTTGCTAAGAAATCAGATATGAATATTTAAATAAAATAGAATTAAATATATAGAATTTGTGATGGTGTGATATCTACATAAAACCAGTAATAGCCTACATGCGATGACAATCATTTTGGTTTGGTGGCTAAGATACTTTTGTCAGATTGGAAGGTAGCCAATTCTAATCTTCTTTCATTGGTGACCCTGGTCGAACAAAGGATACGCAGCCTTCGCGCAGCAGTCATGGCGCCATCTATCCATCTCAGATGCAACTAAGCCATCAGACACAGGACGCAATTAAGCCGTCACACACACGATGACGAACCCAAGCCATCACGCATGAATGACACAACCCACAAGCCGCCCCACACGAATGACGCAAAGCCACAAAGTCGTCACACCCAAAGTGACACAACTGCTTATACGTTCATTACCAATGTGGTATCGTTGTTTACCTATTCGCTCAATCACTGGCATGGGGGTAATATGGCGGTGTGATATCTGCATGAAACCAATAATAGACTACACACGATGATGATCGTTTTGGCTTGTATGCTAAGATACTCGTTTTCGGAACAGAAGGTGCTCAGATCGAATCTTTCTTTAAATTTATATTTTATTAAGTATTTCCTTTTTTCTTAAATTTACGGTAACACATTATTATTAACAAGGAACTTCATTTTTCATTAATGAATCATTCACATTTGGAGACAAAATTCTAAGAAACTTGTGAGAATCCCCCTGTATTCCATCTTGGAAACCAAGATTTATTTGAGGCAAACAACGACCAGAAGACATTTTTACAATAACAAATTGTATTTATTCACTTGAATCAATGAACAAACTTCTAATTAAAAGATTAATCGATATGTCTATGTCAATATGATTGGACCTTACTACTAAATTAAATCACGAAATGTGACACTAATCAACTATTAACTCAATATCGAACGGGATTACCGGGATAAGAGGATCGAGAGATACACGTAATTTGAATTACTAGTGTTCTTAAATTACCACTAACTTTATTATGTATTTACTCTTATAAGCCGATAATCTAGTTTTAAATCTCACCTTCCTTTTTCTCTCTCACTTTCCAATTACAGACCACTGCCAAAAGATCAACGAGCAGCTAATCACACAATCAACTTGAATCGCTTTAGAACGCTTTCAACCTATCTCTTGGCTTAAAAGCCTACTGTTAACTTACAACACTCTCTTTAAATACTTTAACTATTTTGCATATCCCGGTTTCTTCTCTTAGAGCTGATTGGAAATATACGCGAATTTATAATCCCCAAAGACGCCTAAGAGTATTAGTGATAAAGTGCCGTACATATTCGTCATAAACTTACAGTATTGATTTTTTTTAATATTTGCCAATCAGACAAAAATATTCTTGAAGTTTCCCGTATTAAATTATTGCCACTATACAAGTATTCCTTTATAAATGTAATTAGTTTCACTTACAGAGAAGTAACAAAGTTTTTTTTTAATCTCTGGTAAAATTATTGGAAGTCATTTTGCTTCAGTCTCATTATTAATCTTTGTGAAAAATGATTTTACTCGAAGTAGAGAGAAAAATTTGTAAAACATTAAAGATGCCCAGTGTAAAAAAGAAGAAAGGGTATTTTATGGATATTCTTGTTTCTTTCATATTTTAAACTTGTTTCTTTCTCCAGCACCTTCGAGTTCAACCATTGTCAGGTTTTGATTCTGATATCTTGCACTTATGTATAAATTATTAAAGTTTCAAAGCTGGAGTCTCAATGCAAAGGATTAAATTTGCCATTGTATTGAACTTTATTTAGTAACCCTAAACTTAAAGTTGACCGAAATATCTTTTATACAGAGAAGAGATCCTCTATTTGAGACATATTATTATTTAAATTTCGAATACATATAATTGGATTCTAATTTCATAGATTCAATTACATAGATTCAGTTATACATAGATTCAATTAATTTGTTATATGCTTGCTGAGATACAGGTAATACTTGAAACAGTCCCTATACATATCTATTAAAGGTACCAGGACATGCTCGAAGGAGTAAAATGCCAAAAACAAGACTATTTGTTTATGGGACATACATCTTTAAAATTTCCTAAAATAACGCAGATTTGTGTGTGATAATAATGAAGATATTTTAATCACTCTGTAAAAATACAAAAATAATCGTTCCGTTAAAACAATTTTTTTTTCTGATTAATTTAATTTGGACATAATTTTTCAAATCTCATAATAAAGGGTGCTTTTTTTATTTTAGAGGTATAGAACTTTAAATTGCAATAAAACAACGATGTATTATTCGATTGACATGATTTTTTTTATTCGAAAGATAATTTTGTGGCATTACATTTTAAATATGATCAAGCAAGGCGTAGATTCGTCGAATGCGCCCAAAACGAGATTGCCGTTGTTCCCGATTTTCATAAGCGAATTTTGTTTAGCGATGAAGCGCACTTCTGGTTGAATGGCTACGTCAACAAACAAAACTGCCGAATTTGGAGTGAAGCTAATCCACAAGTGTATGTCGAAACACCGTTACATCCAGAAAAACTGACTGTTTGGTGCGCTTTATGGGCTGGTGGAATCCTTCTTCAAAAACGATGAAGGCCACAACGTTACAGTCAATGGAGATCGGTATAGAGCCATGATTACTAACTTTTTCATTCCTGAATTGAACAATCATGATGTCCAGGAGCTGTGGTTCCAACAAGACGGCGCAACATGTCACACAGCTCGTGCCACAATCGATTTATTGAAAGACAAGTTTTTTGACCGCCTAATTTCCCGTTTTGGACCTGTGAATTGGCCTCCAAGATCTTGTGATTTAACACCGCTAGACTATTTTCTGTGGGGCTATGTAAAGTCATTGGTCAATGCGGATAAGCTACAAACGCTTGATCATTTGGAAGACAACATTCACCGTGTTATTGCCGATATACGGCCACAAATGTTGGAAAAAGTCATCGAAAATTGGACGTCCAGATTGGACTACATCCGAGCCAGCCGTGGCAGTCCTATTGCAGAAATCATATTTAAAATGTAATACCACAAGATTATCTTTCGAATAAAAAAAATTTCATGTCAATCGAATAATACATCGTTGTTTTATTGCAATTTAAAGTTCTATACCTCTAAAAAAAACACCCTTTACATGCTTATGTTTAGGTACCATTTTTTGAAGAAGTTTCTTCTAAATATATATGAAGAATATTATTTTGAATATATATGAAACCAATGTACACAAAATATAGTGAACCTATTTTTTTGAAAAAAATAGGTTTTTTACAAAATTTATAAATCTTTGTAATTTTGATAATTTGTTTTTCCCCTTTTTCACGCGTAAAATTATTTTTTTTAAAAACTATTTACAACTTCAGCTGAAAAACAATAGATTCACTAGATGAACAGGTATCCTACCCAGAAGTATAAAGATTTGCAACCATATAGTGCAATATTTTTTGTTTAAAAGTATACCAAAAGCGAAAAAAAAATTATGTTTTGGAGAAAAATTGAAAGAAACTAAACATTTGTAAACGTAAATTTTTGTCAAGTTTTTTTTTTTTTTATATATATTTTATGGTTACTTTATCAACGAACATTAAAGTGTTATAAATTTTTAGATTCAGAAAAATATTCACTATTTTTAAACATTAAAATTGAAAAATCATTTTTTTGAATACATATGATGTCCTGTTTCCCTTAAAAGGTAAAGCAAACGATCATGCTGATTGAAAGAGCTGACTTCTTGATAATACACGTAAATATTAAGTATTCTTCCTCGGAAAAGCAAACTGTTGAAAGAAATGTACGGGTCACGTACACCACTACTTTTGATTGTTGACCTGGACTATTAGTTTTGCCATCTATTCGTCATAGACGACGTTATACATTAGCTGTAATGACAAGCCAAACTACGAAGCAGAAGACTTTAGAAACGCTATATCCTTACTAATATTATAAATGCTGAAGTTTGTTTGGATGTTTGGACGCTTTTCACTCAAAAACAACTGAATGGATTTTAATAAAACTTTACAGTAATGTAGCTTATACATCAGACTAACACTTAGGCTGTAATTTATATACATATTGTGCGATGTGTCTAAAATATAACGGTATTTGTCAAGTAAGTAGGGAAAATTTCTGCCATCTGCTAGCAATTCTGGCGTGCAGCATATATCAATCTTTTATTTGTGAAGAAACCCTTTTTGTTTTGTCTACGCAAGGCTCTCGCTTCTAATTTATTCCCGTGATCAGTGCAATCTCTATTTTTTATTTTAGAATAACACTAACTTTTGAAGGGAGAGGTTGTTTTAAATCTATCTTTATTTGAATAGCTACTATTGATTTTTTTCATGGGTAAGCCATTATCGCCAGAATAGTGAGCCACAATACAATGAAAATTAATAATTTTTTCCATGAACTTTTTTAATGACTTTATTATGTACATTTGGTAGTAACAAATTGATACTTATACCAAAATAAATACTTTTATCACTTCTGGTGCTTAAAGTAGATAAACTTTGTCTTTCACACTGCATCATTTGGACAAATTTGCATAATTTTTTTGTGGTTAGTAGTTAATTATAACGCTATAATTTTAATTGAATAGGCAGATGTTGCATTTTTTAAAGTAATAATAACTACTGTTCTGCCTTTTTTGGAGTGAGTGAGTGAGTGAATATTAATGTCGCACTGTTCAGCTACACGAGAGCTTTTGGTGACGGACCATGTAATTTTGAACCATAGACAAGTGACGTCGACGACACCTCAGTTGGTAACCCCTTCTCCTAACTACCACACCACACCAACACTTAGCAGGAATATTCTTTAAAATCCACTCTACCAAGACATGTGGAAACACGGGTTCTATGATGAGTATATTAGTGGGGAAGGTGAATAGTTTTGTAGCAGAATTCGCGTTTTCAGCTGACGGCGTTTTCAGCGAATTGCAAAGATTATCCTTTTTGTCCCGAAAAAGTAATGAATGTTAAAACTCCCCTACACGGCGGATCTTTAGTGGTAATAAACTCGAACTCGTGACAAGGTCAGCCACTGTAATTTTGGAAGTGTAGAAAAGGTACCTAATAAGAATTATGTCGCAAAAGCTTAAGTCGAATCTTTCTCAAAGCTCTAATAAAGCTCGAGCTATGAAAATAGCTAGACATTTGCCAACTTGGCTCTATCGTGAACATTTCGCTATGTTTTTCATTGAATCGCCATCATAATTTAAGAAATGACGTTGCTTGTGAATATTACAATTTTAGCGTAAAATAAATACAGCAGAATGTAATATTAATGTATTACACTTTCAGATATAAATTATTTACACTATTTTAAGCACTCATTACATAAAATTTGTAACAACATGTTACTTTTGCTGAGCAGAGATCAGTTTAGGAAGGTATTTTCAAAAATTGAACCTCATGAGAGTTATAAATAAAAAAAAATCCTTTTTATCAGCTATTAGATCTACATTCTTAAAATTTAACAAAGGTGTTTTTTTTTCTTTTTTTGCTCAGTTGAGCAATGCAAAAAGTTTTTTTTCGTTTCATATGCAATTTACTTAAAATTAACTCATTAAAATCTTTTTATCCTTTAATCTGTATTGTTTAATTTTTCAGTTCACCCGTGCGAAGCACGGGTATACCGGCTAGTCTGTAATATTTTTGTAAATAACATCCCCTATACAGATGAGTGAGTAAGGATATCTTTATCAGTTTTAAAAATACCATCACTCGAAGAAGTTATTATTAGAAGTCTACTCGACATGAAACCTCTAGTTTTTCTTATTCTTGAAAAACAATATATAGATAAAACTTTTTGTTGGATTCCAAATTAAACAAGAAGTTCCAGTCACCTAAATCATGTTGAAAGATATGATGCATATTTAACAAGAAAAACATTAAAAATATTGCCTTAAACATAGGTACATAAATGTATTTAAACAACATAGTATTCCATTTATATATCAATATATTTAAACAATATAGTATTCCATTCAAATATCAATATATTTAAACAAAAATATTGTTACGTAAATCAGAGTTCGTGGATTTTATGCTATAAATCTCAAAGAGCAAAATAGTTTTCTTTAAAAGAGTGTTCGAAATTTATTATGGAAGAACAATCCTTAAGATACAAGATACAGCACAAGAATATTCGCACAAGAAATCCTAGAAGGTTTTCAAACCTTCTACAGCGCTCAGACACAATTATCAATGTCTAAAATCGCAAGTACGAAATGTTTAAGATTATCCGTTAGTTATCTCTCATCCTTCTCAACAGTCAAAGTAATATTGATCAGTTGCAACAAATGACTGATTTTTATAGTCTGAATGCCTGCATTTCTGCTCTTTCTCAAGAAATTCGCAATTCAAAATAACAAGGAGATATTTTTTTTAAAACTGACACTATTCAGAACAACATGAAGATCTATTTAACAACCGTAATTGTACCAAACTTGGTATGAAGACCAATAATGGAATGCACAATAAAATTCTGCGGGAAACAAATTGGTTGCAAAAATCACCGACATGGATATTTATGACGCTGTTTTAGTTAACCAAAACGATAATCAGTACAAAACCCGTTTATAAAAACAAAATGCAATTTTTTATACTTTCATATGTGACAACTTCTCCAGTAATCTTTGCTATAAAAACTTGTAGACAGCACCGATGAATACTCCCAGCTCAAGAGAACCAGCACTATTCCATCAGGTCATCTGCTGAAACTAAGATGCACTAAAATTTATTAGTGTCATGCTCCAAGAAAGAGTCAACACAAGCTTTATTGCAGAAAGATGTCGCTACAATCCATTAACTCTCCCAGGGAAACCACGTAATTATTTTTACAGCTGTGGTTCCTCTAATAATTCATTTAACAGATGAGTTGCGGGGAACCAATTAATTCACCCTTTCGGTGCTAACGCTGAAATCGAAATTCCCATAGGTCAAATAGCATCAAACTTCGCTAATGAATTAATTGCAATAGAAAGTCATCTCTTTTTTTTTGAGGGTCACATTAAGCTGAATTACACAACGGAAAGTCTCGTAATATTTTCTCAGACACAAAATCATCTCTCGAGACCATTTGCAATGGAGATACCAATCTGGCACAAGGCATTAACATTCTTCTCAGGCAGATTAATAAACCAAGTATACTCCAGTGGATCCCTGCATATGTGGGCATTGGGCCTAATTAATGTACGAACGTCCTCGTCTAGGGATTTGGATCGGAATTCCAGTGTCTACTTGCAAATTCAGAAGCCAAGTACAAAAGTTCTAACTAGCGTTTCATAATATCCCAGAGAAATTGCCCTAGAAATTTGCCGTCTACAGTAGCAAGACTGGGTTCAATGCATGGAAGGTATGAAAGGTTTCAAAGGTATGAAAATATATCCGGATATTTCAGATCTTACCCCATCTGCAGAAATTGTCCTCAAATCCAATTAACACCATACTATATTTTTGTCAACAAGGCCATTCTTGCATTTCTTTTTAAACTTTGTACAGGTCTTCCCGACGCGTCTAAGGGTGTGGGAGAGTCGGAGGGAAGACTAGCCATATTCCCCAAAAAAACTCAATTTATTATGAGCATCAATAACAACACAAATCCAATTAACCAAAATTAAGAGATGCAAGCAAATATCAAATATGTAAAGCAATTAACGAGGTATGCAAGACATCAGAAGACAAAATAATTAGATCACTTACGTCTATTCAATAGCTTTTACTTCTTAGCTATCTAACCTAATTTAATTCTTAGTTGACATATCTCGTCAACTCTTTAATATTCCAATTATCAGCTACTAAATATATACACCTCACTTCAAGTGTAATTAATCACTGCTCCCGTTAGCAGTCTAAACTATCTCTCCTTCTATCCTGAAAGTTTCAACTTCATATACAAGTCTTAATTTGTATGGTAACGTCTTCTCTCTCTCTCTCTCTCCTCAGGAGTAAGATTTATGATGTAATAGTTTTTAAAGACCCAATATTTACGAAGATTGTTAGTATTTTAATAGAACGGGGATATATTTATCACAACTTGATGCATCACAACAGGACATTCTTTATAGTCCTCAAGCTCCAGCTCTGACATCGCTTGTTATTGGGCTTTTGAACCAGTGTAGCAATGCACTAAATCCATAGACAAGACAAAAATCGGGTGGGTCTGTGCTGGGGCACACAGCCGTTGGTTTTCACGTGAAACTTTTATGTTAGCGAATCGCTTTTAAAGTAAAAGATTGAAATAAATAAAAACAGGATTGACGGTGTTTTAAGTATTTTAATAAAAAAGAACAGATACATAATAGAAACATAAATTATTATTACAATTAATATTCGACAACGATTTTATTTAACATAGGTCTGTGATATGTGAAATAAGAAACATGCGGCATAATGTCAACATTAATATTTCTGGTGAATGTACAGTCTATAGTGGTATTGCCTAACGTTGTCGGTGATGTTTGTACGTAGTTAAGGCCGAATTCATTCCTCATGAACTCAACAAGATAGCTGTTCTGTTGTGGATCGCAATTAAAATCGCCGCATAGAACGATTGGAGTCTTCAAGTCTGGCTGAGAGTTCGGTATTAATTTTGTTAAGTTTGCTGAATATGGCAGGAGTGATTGATAAAGACACAGCTTAACAGCTTCAGCCGACGCCTTAGGATGTATATATACGGCACCGAGGATAAACAGCGTAAGACAGTGCTTCTCAAACTTTCAATACTGGCGCCCCTTTTCGATCACAATTTTTCGCGCCCCCTTATACATTAATAATGTACTGAATGCAATAATAATGCACTTTTGACGCTAAAGTTACAATAGGCGATCTTAATTATAAGCCATACATTAGTAACATAAGTATTAAAAATTTGTATACTACTTTTAAGCAAAATAAATAAATAAATAAAATAATAGGATAATTATTATGTTATTTTTTCCTTTCTCTAATTTTTAAAATGAACATATTACAAAATGCGGTAGCAGCTTAGAAGACAAAATATAGATATCTGCTAAATATAGAAAAAGAACTTAGAGGGTCAATTTCTAATCATAAGCAATCCTTACAAAACTTTGCTTTCCAAGACAAGCTCATGGACGTCATTAATACTTATTCAACTTGTTCTTAATTTAGTATTAATTAATTAGTTATAAAATATTCTGTGCTGCACTGATACATTAAAAGTATACCGGCTGAAGTGCCCGCTCTTTGCTCAAGTTCATTTATAAGAAAATAAAACATTATTGATATAATAGCTGAATTGTAAGGGAAGCAAAGCCAAGTGCTCGACAATGTTTACAAAAAACGCAAAATGATTTTTTTAAAATCGTTGCTCAAATTATAATTAGTTTTAAGCGAATTGTAATTTTAAGCCTCACAGAATTAGCATTTATAATTGATGTTAAACAGTTTTTTCAAGGGGGACTCGGAAGTTCACCAATCTTGTATCAGGTTCCTTTTGATTTTGTCGATTTTCGGGAACAAAACACAGTAAAAACTAATTCTTGAATAAATAATTAGCATTAACTAATAAAATTAATCATTAATAACAAATACTTAACTAAATTTTGCGTACTAGAAACTTAGAATTATAATCAATCGGAAAAAATCAAGGGCTTTGGGGGCTCCGGACCCCCCTTGTGTGCGCCACTGATGTTAAATAATGATCAATAATATAAAATATCGATGAAGAATAATTGTATTATTTTTAATATTTAAAGTGAAAAAACTTCAACATGTTTTAACCCGGGAGCAGGCGCGCACTGGGTACGGTCGGGTTTATTGAGTCACCCCCAATCCTTTTTTTTTTTTATAATTATTTTATTGTACACGATACAAATCATGATTCCAGTGAATAATTTAGCTAAGAGAAAGTTTTTTTACCTACTTTCAAGGACTTTTCAATTTTTCTTTGGTAATAAATAGTTTTGCCAGAATTAACGATTTCGTAATCTGTGTGTCCCGCGCGACCACTTCCGGGTAAAAAGTATATTCATTATGATAATATGTATGTTACTACTAAAAAATTGTGAAACGTTTTTTCGTTATGCTTTTTTATACATTGAGAATATTTATAAAAATATGTCTTGGCCAAGTAATCCTTCATGTGCTTGTGTGTGGTGTGTGTGCTCTCTGTGATTTTCCAAATATCATAAAACTCTTTTGCATGAAAAAAGCGCAACAGAGAACACGTAAGAGAGGGGTCATAACTAACTGTACCAATAATTTAGAAGGTCAAACAGATTACAGCTGTAATGTGCAGTATTTCAAAATAATGACAGTGATGAATTTTTATCTTCCTAAAGTTTTTCGATTCTGGGTCCGAATCTGGTTTTTCTCTGAAAGGTTAGGTTAAAAAAAAGCGTAATAAAAAAAAAATCTCTCATCACGGAATGACAGCAAATCAAATAAAAGTTTTTTTATTTGGTTATAGGATCAAAGATAGCTAATTAGGGTATTGAAGAAGTTTTTGTTTTTGATGGCTTAATATCGCCTATAAATTATATCAGAGTAAAAGTGCATTTTTTATTATGTCTGAAAGTATTTTGTTTTAATTCATTCCAGTAAACTAATTATTTTTAAATCATTTATTTTCGATATGCTCGCGCCCCCTCGTAAAGGTTATCGCGCCCCCAGGGGGCGCGCCCCACAGTTTGAGAAGCACTGGCGTAAGATGTTCGACTTTAACGTCCACCAAGCATATGCCGCCGACATTATGTTTTCTCAAGACTGAATTTCCGCATGACTTGTTGGCATTTACTATGATTTCGCTACAGTTCGTGGAGCTTTGTAGGTTTCTGTAGATTGAAGAACCTCCGGCTGCAGAAACTCGCACCGGCAATTCAGATGAGGTTGACGGACAATGTGTACGATGTTCAAGTGCGGTGTTATTGCTTGCTCTTAGTTCGAAGCCATTGATCATCACAGTGTTCGCGCAATTCATCCAAGTCTCGCTAATTACCATATAATCGGAGTTCATCAATATATTATCGCTTTCAATATCTCCTGCATGGGCAACCAAACTTTGTGCATTGAAAGCAGATACGATCAAAATTAATTGCCTTCGTCGATGTAGGTAGCCACCCTGGTCTTCATTGCGTTCGGCTGCGACGTCTCGCTTACAGAAGGCTCTTGCTTGCATTGACAACGTGGGAAGGCGATGATTGGCCATCCGATCGTACTCGTCGCGAATATCTTTCACCGTTGGCGCCGTGCTGCCTCGCCCGTGATAAAATTTAAAATCGTCTTTATCATTGGTGAGATACAGACCGTCAATCGATGTTACTCTACTCAGCGCAACGTACACAAGCTGTATCTGTTGTGACTTATCATAGTTGAAAACGACTTCGTCGAATGTGCCACCTTATTGGCATCTATCGACTTGCTACAGGTACTGCATAAGCGAAATTCCATCACATTTTTATCGGGGAATTTTGTTTGAAGGAAAGAAATGTTGCGATGTTTCACTTTCTTTAAGTCTCTTTCGAACCAAATTCGATCACAAACGCTGCAAGATAAAACAAACGGATTGGCTTCAAATACCGTTTTGAAGCGTTTGCCCGCTGAACGTCAATGATTTTGCATAGCTTCACTTCTCTACTGATATTAAGATCTCTCAGTTCCGTGGCAGATCCAGTAGATATATCGATTGTCTGTTCATTCGTTACGTCCATAAGTACAGGTATTACAGTGGTAGAGGTACTCGCGAGGTTGGCGGCAGTCTGTTCATTCATTACGTCCATAAGTACAGGTATTCCAGTGTTAGAGGTGCTCGCGAGGTTGGCGGCAGCAGAAAAGTTCCTCGCGGCGTCGGCTTTGCGACGTTCCCGAAACCGTCTCGCTCGCTCTGCGCCGGACATTGGGGTACCTGTGTGTGACCCATAGCCCCCTCTTTCCAACGATAGTCGTGATTTATATTTCTGGCTGGCTCTTGCACGAGCTGAGGCCGACATAGCAAATTTTTATATATTTTTTATCACTTTCTGGTTATTTTTAATATAAATACTGTCCAAATTACACTTATTTTTGTATGAATCAATCGGTTTCAATAATCTTGATAAACACACGAAAGAATCACCGCGCTATCAAATCGGAGTCACGAGTTACACTGAATAGAAACGAGCGAGAGCGCCGGTTTCGCACAGTTAACGCAGTACCCCTCCCCCGCTCGACCCAGACCCGGACTCAAGGTCATAACAGCGAGCTGACTATATAAGTGAAATATTCACACCACATTTTTGTTTCTAGGACTAATAGTTTTGTAATTATTAAGGTACGATGATATAGACCTTTTCGTTACGGTTCACTTTTTGAACCTGGTACCCGTATGTTTCGGCGCGATTTTAAAGACGTTTCACGTCAAAAAGATAAAGTGAATCAGCTCGTGAATTTGCAATTCCCAGTACCAAAACATCGGTAAAGCTGTGTTATCGTAATCATCTGCAGCTGTCCGAGAGCTTAGAACCCGAGAGAAGTTACATAAAGGGGATTTATCGTTTAATGCTTTGAAAGGAAAAATTAAGAGAAGTTCGAAGAAACAGAATCTGTAACTATTCTCCCCGGCAGGGAACGTAAACCTGCATCAGAACAGTGGATAGGTAATATAAGTTGCAACTGTAATCGTCGATGAATTACAGTGAGCCATTGTTGATACACATACATAGACAGTGCAAAATATCCCTTGAAACATGTACGTTCAGCTTTAATAAATACAATGAAAATCGTTTAATCGAATCGTTATGATACGGTTTACGCAAAAGTTGTTAATTTAAAGGTTTTCAAAATTTTTTGATTGAATCCTATTTGTGTATACTATGTAAAACAGATTATGTGCTCAAAATTTCTTAAAAAGCTAGCCATTTAATTTTTTTAAGGAAAAAAACTTGAAATTTGTGAAGTGGTTTTAAAATGCTACTCCTCCTACAAGAAATTACGTTCACGCGTGAGATTTGATTTACAAATACGTCAAATTATGTATAACAAAAGTTGGCACTAGTTTTGCGATAACATTATTGTGGTATTCGTACAATACTTCTTTTTATGAATGCTTACTAAAAATTCGTCAAAAATGCATAAATTCTGCGTTCAATTATTTTTTAAAAAATAAGTATTGCTTTGATTCAAAAACGCATACCAACTTTTGTTACATGTACTATTAACAATAGGTAAAAACAAATTCAAAGCATTAGGCTCAACAGAAAAACAGCCTTAGCATTTTAAAGGAAGACAAACTAGTTATTTTATCTTTCTGAGATAACCCAGTTTAAAGTTTTGTTTCGCTATAAGGATGTGAATAAAAACGCACGTAAAAGCTATCATAATTCTGCGTTTTTTTTACGTTTAGAGCTTTAAAATTTTGTGACATTATAGAAAAGCTTATAATGAATATATAATTTAGGTTAAAAAATTATATTCGATTTTTTGACCGATTATTGTCAATTGAATTGTACTGTGTCTCCTTAACGGGAATCTGAGGGGATTGAAATGTTTTTAGTGTAAAATACGATATTACAAAAAATCTTATTAGGTAGGGGGAAAAGAAATCCATTATTTTTACGTGAAATTCAAAACTTTATTTAACATGATTTGGATTATCCGATTTGGGTCAAATATGTACCGTTTTGTTGTATAATTTGTTGTCATTTTAACGATAGTTTCATATTACCTCTCTCATAGAAGTCTTGGCTTTTATTGGTGAAAAACTCTAGTAATATCGAGATTTTCACAATCTTCTCTTCATCCCAATTTCTTATAACTCTAGAAGTCTTGCAATGCGAGAAAAGGTAGTAATCTCTTGGTGCCAGGTCCGGACTATATGGTGGATGCATTAAAACATTCCAATCAAGGTCCCAGAGTTTCTGGCGAGTCACTACAGCCGTGTGTGACCTGGCGTTGTCCTGATGGAACACAACACCTCTTCTGTTGTCCAAATCTGGCCATTTCTGGTCAGTCACTAGCTTCAAACGGTCCAGTTGGTGACAGTAGATATCTACTCAAGCAACTCATAATAAATTATTTCTTTCCAAATACACAGTAGAACCTTCCTGGATGTTAGTCTGGGTATGGCCACCGTTTGAGCTGTTTCACCGCGCTTTGACCACGATCGTTTTCACACAATATTGTCGTATGTGACCGATTTCTCATTCCCAGGCACCACCTGCTTAAGAAATGGGTCGATTTTGTTTCGTTTGGCCAGGAATTCGCAGATGGAAATTCGATCCATCATATTTTTTTGTGTTATTTGGTGTTGCACACAAACATCGAGCTTCTTTTTGAATCCAACTTTGCTCAAATGGCTTAAAACTGTTTTATGGTCGATCTTCAGCTCCTGGGCAATGCTACGACTACTAACATACCGGTTTAAACGAAATTGCTATGCCTCTACGAAGCAGGTTAAAGTCACAAATCCAACCACAAACGCAATCTTGAACTCCTTAACTACAAAAAAACCTTCACTCGAATGCTGTTCCAAAAATGAAACACAAGGCATAAATGGGTTAATGCGTTCCAACTTCATTTTCAACGAAATAGCAGTTTAATATCCCCCTGAGTTCTTTGCCATTGTGCTCGTAAAAATATTCTAAAAACCGTTAAACAAATTTACTGATTTTTACTCATACTTCGAGATACTGTTACGGAATTCCAAAGCGAACTGATGTGAGATGAGTTGCTTTTGTGTGACGTTTGTAAGGATGGAGGTTGAAAGTAGCTTAGATAAACAAAAGTGGCCTGTCACAGACCTTACAAGGGTACTTCAAAGCCAAGTTAGCCTCCTTTCTACGAAACTACATTTCTCTTTCATTTCACACCCCTCTAAATTCTCGCCGGCTGGTGTTTTACGTATTTTGTCCGTTCCCACAAGGAGAACAAGGGATTTTCGTTTTGAGTTAAGAGAAAAAATGAATGGAAAGGCATAGTAGGTTGTCGGGAGTGTTGCATGATTTCGCCTTAAACGATGTTTCGTCTTAAGCGGTTTCGCGTTAAGCATATTTCACTGCACTGTGGAAAAAAATGCACGGCGCAGTCTCAGAATGTTTTGCTGAGTTTTGTCAAATTCCTCGCCGGGAAGTAACTGCAGTGAACAAAGCGTAACATTTCAGAGTTCTTTTGTATGTGCTGTTATTGTTTTTGTTTTTTTATAAAAAAACATTTTACAGCGCCATGTTGTTGCTCATGCCACCTGTCTGGCATAGTCAGATCGAGGCCCACGAAATTCATCGCGGCAATGGGCTAGATGTACGCCTGTCTTGGCCTTAGCCTTGAGCATCATACAAGTGACAGTACGATTTAGCTCGGTGAAATTCCAGAAGGGATGATAGAACATCACGATAGATGGCGACACCATGTATCTCCACCTCCACAGTTTAGACATGGAACTGAGTTGGAGGGAACCTTTTTCCAGTTCCCTGCACTCGTGATTCAGCCCCCAAGACTTTCGGACCCACTGATTTAACGAGCACGTACTCTGTGTGTACTCGGAGGGTATTTGGCGGTGTGGGCATCGAACCCAGGCCTTTCGGTCCGGAGTCCGGTGCTCTAACCACTAGGCTACCCACGGTCTCTACAGTGCCATAAACACCTTTGTGGAACAATGTTTTCATGATATCCTAACTCGCATGGCATCATTCGCCTCCGTATCAAGTGTTTTTGCAATTTTCTTTGCTAGATCGAGTTATAGGGGACTTTAAATAGTGTTAGATTAAAAAAATACCCCTGTATTTGAGAATATGCATGAAAAATATATTTATCTAATAATTTGTGCTAAGCAAATAATGGACTTGAAATTTAACTAAAATATCCTTAATTATTTTACTGTGCTTTGAAATTTATATTGTTAAGATTGATTACATTTTATTTCATTTATTTTATTTCCAAATTTAGAAAACAATTCCTTTAGACTATAAATTTCTCGCAACTGGCATGTGTGTGTGTGGTTACATATACTTTTTTATTAATACTACATATGTGATAATAACTTCGAATTTTTTTAAACATTCTGTTTCAATTGAAATTCGTGCTTCGTCTAAAGAAGCCCTTAAGTTTCTTTCGACACAAGGATACTTTTAAACCTCCTCAACTTTTCAAAAAGATACATAGATGAATTTTAAGTAATTCTCTTTCCCGTCACGGCCTTGCAGAAAAATGAGACTCGTTTAGTGTTTCGTAAAAATAAATTCTGAGGCATGGTATGTTATGAATTTTTAAAACTAATAAACACGAGAGAATAAAAAAAAGGTGTCCGACTGTAAAGTAGTATCTGCCGTGCCGTAGTTGTTGGAATATAGATACTGTTGATGCACAAACAGGAAAAATGTATGTAATGCAAGTAGCAAATTTTATTCATATATTAAATAAAGAATAATGTACATTTTAGACATATCAATAAGCAATATAAATTTAAGATTTGTAAAATTTCTGATAATTTTTTTTTCGTAATTGTAAACACATTATGTATTTCTTTTAATTAGAGATTATTTGTTATTAAACACTTCAAACCTTTAAGGATTCTCTAGGTTGTTAAATTTCTCTAGAGGGCTGAATATATAAACAATTTTCAAACAGGTATAATTCTTTTAAATTTAAATTAAATAATTCGAATCTTTTAGACATTATTTATAAGGGAATGGGGCTTCAGAAAAGTATAAAATATTTAAAATTTAATCATAATTTTAAAAATTATAAGCATATGAAAATAAGAACATTTTCTGTAAAAAATATTTATTACGTTTTACGTCGTGCATGCTATTTTCTAAAATAGTAGCTTTAATTACTAGCTATAAGTTGATTTAAAAAGTTAGATGTATTCTTATTACACTGTAGCTATTTTTATATAAATTGAATAATAACTTATAAATTTAATAAATAAAAACATACATTTTTAAAAAATATTTAAAAAATTTCAATATTTTAGAAATACTTTGAAGAACAAAAGATATATAATACTAAAAGAAGGTATGGTTTAAAGAGTATGATGCATTTTATAATTCTACAAAGTTTTTTACATCAGAGGCTAATATTTTAGAAAATAGCGTGCAGAACGCAAAAAATACTTAATATTTATTATAGAATTTTCATATGTTTTTGATTCTTAAAACTATTATTATATTTTAATAATTTTATACTTTTCTGAAGCCCCATTCTTTTATAAATAATGTGTAAAAGATTCCAATCATTTAATTTAATTTTAAAAGATTTATACCTGTTTGAAAATTGTTTATATTTTCAGACATTTAGAGAAATTTAACACCCCGAAACTTTTTAATGAAACTTTTTGTCTTTATTGAAAATAAATTGTGTTCGCCCTTTCATGGGCTTTGGGAAGATTTCTTCCAATCTGTATAGTCTTACAAAATACACTTGCGGGAAGTGCAAAATCTATTATAATATATTGCCATTGTTACAATAACGATGGGGTGACTAATTCCTGCTTCAGTCTTGTGCTACTGCACATAATTCAGCGATTATGACGTCAGTAAATTGGACACCAAAAGATGGCACTGAAGAATAAGTACCTTATCCAAAGCAATCGCTGTGTATAACCATGTCATGGAAAGGTTTGATTGCTTCGATCAAAGAAAAGAAAAAGATATCAAAACAGAAGCATATTTGCAAAATGGTAGCATCGTATTTTTTTATTTTCTTGTTGACCTTGCCATTATAAATAGCTTCCTACTATAGCAAGCGAACAAAAGAAACAGACTAGCTAACATTCCGTACAGCATTCGCCTACTGGATATTCCTCAAGAAAAAAGGAAAGAACGTTCTGCTAGCTTCCAAGCCAAGAAGTACGTAGTTCCGGAAGATGTAAGCTTAGCCAGTGTGGGAAATCATATGCCAAAGATGGTTTTCAACTATAGATGATGTAGGACATGTAGCAGAAAGGTGGACAGCAAAAAAAGGACCAGCTCTACATGTGTGCAGAGTGTGATGTTCCCTTCTGCATTGCAATGTACTTCTCATCTTTTGATGGCAAATAATCACCTTTAATATTAATTGACTTTATGACTTTGGTGAATGGTTACATGGGAAGTATTCTTGCTAACATATATATCTGAAAATTAAATGTAAACATAAAAGTCGGCAAAATAAAATATATTCCCTTAAATTCTATTGTTTAATTGTTAACAAAACAAAAAATCAGTGAGAAATTATAAAGAGAGATAAATGGCCCTCGAAAGGGTTAAAGTGGTTAAATACATTTGGAACCATGATTTTGAAAAACCATATAAATGAGTAGTTTTTTTATATTTAATGTCATTTGAATTAGAATATACATATACAAACAAACAAAAATGTTTAAATTTGTTGTTGTTGCGTAAAATGAAGGAAGAATATCATACATTTAAAACATTCTTCTTTCATAGAAAGATTTCCATATTGTTATAGTTTCTATATTGTAATATTTTACTTGTATATAACAAAGACCTCGATACAGGTTGTACTAAAATGTTTGAAAAATTCACATTACTTTTAGAGTTAAAATACCTTTAAATCAATGCTTCTTAAACTTTCAAAGTACGCGACCCTGTATATCATCATCATTTTCATCGCACCCCCCACCATACAATAACAATGCATTGAATTCAATAATGCTATACTTTGACACTAAAGCTACAATATACGACTTTAACCTCTTATGTGCCACCAACGTATATATACGTCTCACTCAGCCCAAACATTAAATTTATGGACGTATATATGCGTCTTTTCGAAGTACGATCCTTACTGTGCACTGCTATCCATAAAATTATTCCGAAGGCTTTGGAATGCAATAAAAAGGACCGCGATAGTGTTTGCGACCGATTTACTTATTTCAAAAAATTTGCTTACTTATTCCTTTCTACACCTCATACGCATGCTTACGTGTTAAGTGGTGGCATTGGGGAGAGAATAGTGTTGCTTTTAATCGGCATTTAAGAGCTTAGTTATAAGGGCATATATTATCAAGATAACTGTTAATTTTTACATATAATTTTATATATGACAAGCCCTTGGGGGTACTCGCAATTATCAAACTTGTCCTTAATTTAGTATTGTTAAATTAATTATAAAATACATTGTGCAGTTCTGATACATCTATAAGTGTATTACATCAGTGTAAATGTGTATTTTATTTTTTATTATGTCGGAACGTGTTTTATTTGTTTTCTTTCAGTAAATTAATTTTTTTTAAAAATCTTTTTGTTTTCGACTTTTCATTAGGCTCGAGCCCCTTGATAGGATTATCACACCCCACTAGGGGGGCGCGCCCCGCAGTTTGAGAAACGCTGCTTTAAATGATAAAGAGTGTTTTTGTTAAACTAATAAAATACAAATAATTCACATTTCTAAAGTTTGACTTAAGATTTTGAGTTTAACTCCGGTATAGAAATTTTATCCATATTTTTCCAAAATATTATTGAGGTAGAAGCATTTTTCATGAAAGGAGAATGTTTTTGAAATATGCCATTGTTTCTTCATTTTTTGCAAATAAAAAATTCAGTTTAAAAAATTGTTCTAGTAATAATAAGCGCAAAACAATTTTATATGGATATTCTATTTCAACTTAAACTAACTATCAAAATAATTATCCATTTATACGATTTTTAAAAATCACGGTTTCGGTAATGCCACCTTAAAATTTAATTTCCTACCACATCATTTCTCATTTATTTCTAAGTCTGGGATACTTCGCTTTGATAAGCATTTTTAAGCTAAATGTGGTATTCTTTTGAGCAGCAACCAACAGTATGAAAACTTGTTATACCTTTTTTTTGTGTTATATATTTTTATGTTGTGTAATGTTTTATGTTATGTTTTGTTATAAAATAATATAACCTATTCAGTTCCAATATCTGTGAATTGCGTACAAACGCTACATTTTCCACCTATATTAAATTTCATTTTCAATTCCCACCATTAGTTCATTCTCTCCCTATATATATAAATATATACATATATATATATATATATATATATATATATATATATATATATATATATATATATATATATATATATATATCTTGTTCAAATTTTCAATCGTTAATAAAATAGTTTTTATTCATCCAATGAATTTTAAATACATTTTTTTAAAAAACTTGTAGTGCATGATACTTGATATTAACACAATTTTTCATATATTAATTCATCAATAAATTTTATTTTTTAGTTTTAAATTTATTCTGCGTTACTTCGGATGAAATTAGATTTATCAGCATCAGAGGGCGCCAGTAGGTTCTCCTAATGAAGTAGGAATTAACTTATTTTTTTATGTATATATTTCTTGCTATATCATAGATTCTAGTAAAAAAAACACTAAACAAGTAAAAAAAGAATGCATGAGAAAATAATATTATTCTAGAAAAAAATACGCAATATAAAATATTTCAATAAGTCTCATTAATTCTAATTTATAAAAATAAATATTGACATTTCATCTACATAACAACGACATTTGTAAATTCAACTTTATAAGCGCAAAAGAAACAGAAGATAAAAAACAAAAGATCATTTGTTTTCACTTTGAACAAACTACTGAAGCATGCACATGAAAAAAAAATGTTAAAGTAGGAGTCTAATCATTTTAAAAGCAGAATTTCCGAAAGCAAACTTCATCCATTTTATTCCATAACACTTAAAAACTCGTCAAATTCTTTACGAGAAATTTTCCCCCATTCACTGTACATATTTCACAAATATTAAAAAGGAATTGAAAAGACTCAAAACTAATAAAATAAAAAAAGGTAAAAAACAAGTTGAAGAAAACAGAAACGTCTCTTTTTGGTCGAAACATTCTGAAAAGAGTTCTGGCTCTGTATAATCCTATCACCAGAAGGAAGATTTGTATTTTTATCTTAACTGTAAGAATAAATGTCTTCTAAATTGATGGAGTAACGAAAATAGGATATGCTTTTCTTTTCCATGATTTATTTATTATTAAGTTCTATCAAAAAGAGCAGAACTAAATTTCTTACTTTTTTGTAAAGATTTATTTTAACTAAGTATGCAGTTTTTTGCTAATTTCTAGAAAAAAATAATTTTGAATTCTATTCTTATTTTCTTAATTAATAATAGAGGAAACGGAAACCTCTGACTGAGTAATAGTTTTAATATTGAAAACAGTGTCAAAAAAGAAAGAGTTTTCATTCAAAGTAATGTGTTCTCCACATGGCATATAATGTGTGGAGGGGGAGTATAAGTAAGATTATATTCGATTTTTTTTTGTAAATTTTAATTTAATATAATTCCAATAATCTAACAGTAATTCAATATAATAAATAGAATCCCTTTGTTTTTTGTAGCAAATGTTACATCCTAAAAATTTTAGAACAGAAACTAAACATATCCAGAAATGAACACATAACAAAAAGAATGATGAAGGAATTAGCAATTGATATAATTCAGTCAAATAACAAGAAATATAAAAAAAATTAAGTGAATTCCTATTTTGAATGGATGAATAGAAAGTATTTCATTAACAATTCAAAATTTGAACAAGATATATATAGAAAGAGGCAGACAGTGTACTAATAGCAGGAATTGAGAAAAGAACACGATTTTCCCTTGCATTGTTGTAACAATGAACAAACCGGTTTGGCTAATTCTGCTGAAAAACTTGTTTTCGACGCTAACTTTTGTCATTGTTTTAACAGTTACATTTTGACAACAATGGACAAGATTTTAAGTTGGCGTCGAAAACTGGTAATTAACTTTATTTAATTTAATTACCGCCACACAATAAAAGGTATGAGTACTAAATCTTACCAATTTCAGGAAAACGTCGGTGATTTTCCGTTTCGTCGGCGCGGGTGATAAAGTCGCCAAAAATGATACAACTGACACCAAACCGGATATTCCCGCTGGTAACCTTTTACCACCATATTTTTAAAACAAGTCGCGGTCTTTTCTTATCAATAATGTCTTTTGTCATTATACAGTTAAAATAGTTAAACACGAAACTGAGTGGACAGAAACATTTTTTCATGATGCCAATTAAAAATTACACAATTCGCTAACCTGGGCCACCATTTTTTACATAGGCGAAGGTGAGCCGTGTATGGGGGTATGTATTGGGGGAAAACAAAAAGGCATAAATATGTAAATTTCTTTTTAAATTAAGTAAATCCTTCGCAAACACTGACAAGGTTAGTTTATAGCATACCAAACCATTCGAAACAGCTTAACAGATAGAATCGCAAACAAAATAACTGTATTTAAAAAAAAGGATATATAAGTCCGGGGCACTCAATGAACTCGTTGAGCGAGACGGATGTATACGTCGGCGGAAGTTAAAGCGTTAAAATAATTTCGTGGTAAGGGATATTGTGAAATATATATATATATATATATATATATATATATATATTCAACAAAATTAAGTTTATTAGAGTAGATTTTATTTACACAGATAAGTATATATGCATGTATTTAATAAAAATCATTGAAACACAAAAGCATTCGCAAGAACATTATTAAGTTCAAATACAAAACTTAGAGATAAATACTAAATTAATTACATTGAATACCAAAATATTTACAGATTTCCGTTTTCGACTTTTGTTTCCGTACAACAACCTTAATGAGCCCTGTCTCCATTTTAAGATAAATTGCATTTTGCTTTCCACATGAGCTCTTTGTCATTGTGCTCGTAAAAAAATCTTTGAAAATAGAAAAAAAAGGTGCAAACTAATCTCACTGACTAAGCAATTTTCGTTCTCTGTTAAGAGAAAAAATTTATGAAAATACATAGAGCTTGTCGGGACAGTTGTATTATTTCGTGTTAACCTATATTTTGTCTTAAGCGTTTTCGCTTCGAACATATTTCACTACACATAAAAAATGGATGAAAAATCAATGAGAACTAACATTTATTGGAATTTTTTTATGTGTCTTGTCACCAATAAAGCCTGCTTGGCGAGATTTGTCCTGGTAAAACGGAAAATTACCTGAAATTCATTTTTATATTCTCATTATTCTTACAAAAAATAAAAGTATAAATATAAATGTTAAAGTGCAAATATATGTTAACATTTCCTTCAATGCAGAAATAAACTCTTGTCTCTTCATGAAGTGGATAAAATCTTCCTTTTTTTAATGAAACAATACATTTGGGGAAATGCATCACGGAGAATAACTTTCAACGCTTTTTGAAAATACCTAAAATAAGAAAGATTGCGTGACTGGAATCAAAACTGTGTCTTTAGATCACAAAAGGCCAAACTATAAACCAAAAAAAATTGCATGCTACTCGATCATCAAGGGACGAAAAAAAAAAAAAAGAATAGAAAAGCCGTTCTAGTACAATAAGACGTACCAATCCTTCCAAGCCAAGAATGGAATACCTGTCTTGGAATGTGAAATCTTACATTCCGTTAGTTTTGCTCGATAATAGCTTCACTAACGATACGGCAATGCAGAAAAATTCAAAAATAGCGTTCTAAGAACGTTCGGATCTGTAATTATAAAAAAGCGTATTAATACATACATTTTTGATATTTATTGTCTCTTGAATTAGAATATACATATAAAAAAGTTTTAAGAATATTACTACTGGAAAACATTATTTAAATAGAATCTTTTGGCAAAAAATGAAAAAGAAAGACATTTTTTCAAAACATTTTCTTTTTTACAAAAAATACTACTATGATAATAATATTTGATTTATAAACAGCTACGACTTCTAAACCGGGGTTGAAATAAAAAAACTTGAAGTATATAATTTAAATGGGAATTTATTTGTATTTTATTATAGTATAGTAGTGAAGTTTTTTAATAAAAAAACTGTTATTATTTCAATTCATTGAACCTCTAAAAATAATGCGAATGTTTTAAAAATCTGACTTGAATCCAGTTTAGAAGTCCTTGCTTTTTGTAGTAAGGTGACCAATCGTCCTCATTTAAGAAAGACAGAGTCTTTTTTTTCTTTTATAGATTCTGTCCTTTCTCGAAAAATATCTTCCAACTTGTCCTCCTTTTCAATATTTTAAAACTAATCTGTCATATCTGCCAGATCTCTCCTCTTAGAAATGCCAGACTGAACTGTTACGCGTCATACATATGTACTATATACAATATATACGAATAGATAATTATAGGCCTAATTTCCATGTTGTTTTTATATTATGTCAAACATTTCTCCTGAACGGAGAGGGTGGGTCCATAAAGTATTGCTTAACCCTATTATAATGTCCTAAATCAGTGACAGCTGTAGAAATCATAATAGTTCTTCATTTTAGTCCAATGACTCTTTAGGTATTTTCAATTTAAATCAGCTTTTCTCAAATTGTGGGGTGCGCCCCCCTAGAGGGGCATGATAATCCTACAAAGGGGGCGCGAGCATATCGAAAATAAAAGATTTTTTTTAAAAAAATTATCAATTTACTAAAATTAAATCGAAACAAAATACATTGCGAGATAGTAAAAAATACATATTTACGCTGGTATACACTTATAAATGTATCAGTACTTCACCATATATTTTATAATTAATCATAACGATACTAAATTAAGAACAAGTTTAAAAATTACCAGTGACCCCATGGGATTATCATACAAAAAATATATACCAAAATTAATATTTATCTTGATAATTTGTAAGGTTTATAATTAATCATTTAGCTGCCGGTTTAAAGTTACCCCAATTGCTCCCCAATGCCACCGTTTTCCACGTAGGCTCGCGTAGGGGATGTATTGGGGATGAAGGGGGGGACGAAAAGGAAGAAATAAGCAAATACTATGAAAAAAGTAAATCCTTCGCAAACACTGTCAAGGTCCTTCTATTGCATTCCAAAGATTTCGGAATAATTTTATGGATAGCAGTGCACAGAATAGATCGTAATTCCGAAAGACGTATATATACGTCAGGGACAATGATCGCCTGGGTTGAGGGAGACGTTTATATACGTCGGTGGCGCTTAAGAGGTTGAAGTCGTGTTGTTGGTTTAGAGTCAAAGTATAGTGCTATTGAATTCAAAGCATTGTTATAGTATGGAAGGGGGGCACGAGGAAAATTATGATTCAATTTTGGTCGCCAATAATGAAAGTTTGAGAAACACTGATTTAAATACCTCAACACCTCAAATTCTTGTAATTTCTGTTTTTATCCAATCTTAGTAGGATATTCTTTTGCACCTTTTTTTAACTTACATTTTGGCGGGTTTTGATATGTTTTTTTTAGATTCAATTTTATTCATTCTTAGCTTTGTAAGAAAAACAATTTGTCTTTTATTATTTAATTTTATTATACTGGGTGTTTCTAAATTAATATCGGAGTTTTAATGTTTTATAGTTTTTATTACATATAACTTATAAGTGTAATTCATACATTGAATGAAAGAGTAACTGAAACAGTTTTACCGAAAAGCTTACAAATGCTCAAAGTAAGCCCTATTCGTCATACAGCATACAACAAGTTAATAGGTCAGTTCATCCCAAACTTTATTCAGCGTGTCTGAGATAATTCTAACTGCTTCAATCCCGTGCTTAAGTCTGGAAGGTCAGCTGGTAGTGGAGGAGGAAATAGCCATAGTTGTGGAGTATCAATATAAACAAAACCAGTTACAGTTGGTTCTCCGAAAACGAAAGGCCCATAAAACTTCCTCCGAGACATAGCACAAAACATTCAATTTAGGTTAGTCTCAATGCGATTCTAACACTTTGTGAGGATTTTCTAAGCTCCAGATGCTTGCATTATGAATGTTCCCATGTCCATTGAGGAGTCCACCGAAATGCTTTTTTGTATAATAATAGCAGATTGTGTCTTTGCAAACTGGGGAACAAAAAATGCTATCTGTTTACTAGTCGCCATTTTTGTACTAGCGCGCTGATTGGTGGTGGTGGGGGGGGAGGAATTAACATACATTTCGCGTGCATGCGCATACATGCCAGGAAATAAAACTGTTTTAGCTGGTCTTTCATTTGATGTATGAGTTATTCTAGTAAGTTAAATGCAATAAACACTATAAATTGTTAAAACTCCAATATTCATGTATGAACACCCTGTACTATTTATATATTTATATATATTACATCGTAGTTTTAAGCATTAGTTTGCTTATGTATACTGTGGTTAGCTTACTGAGTCATTATTATTTCACTGCATTTTTATTGGATGTAATTACAAGATATTAGATGGAAAAAAGAGACTTACAAAATCCTAATATCTCTTAATATCAAAGTGGTGCAATACCTGTTAAAACGCACGCAAATCTGGATTTTGCTGATAGCAAAATTCGAATCCACTCCTTGAATTGATTAGCATCCCTCATGAAAACTGCTTCGGCGGTCTCATTTAAAAGAGTCAAATATCAACAATTTATATTTAATGATGCACTCCAAGTAACTGTCTACAAAGATATCTTTCCATCGATTTTGCAGCGATCGATACCATTTAAAATGTTCTTGTTTACAAAGACTAAGTAGAACTAATGCAACTAATTCCAAGAAGCGCAGTTTTATTTTGACGAATCATAGTCAATTAGCAGATGTTGAAATACCTAATGGATGAAACGAGATTTGAACAGAAGAACAAATAAAAAGAATCATTGAAAGCTCTCTGTTGAATCATTCTTGAAAGGAATGTATTTGTAATGTCTTCATTTCGAAAGTAAATATGGCAACACAAACATGCTTAGTAATTGAACATAATTCAAACTAATGGTATGATGTTTGTTACGAATGAAGTTTTTCAATGAAGTATTTAACGAGATCTAATTTTTCCTAAAGTCCTCGAAATTACAGTTGTACCCCAATTTAACGAACCCCTATTTAACGAAATGTTCTCGTTCACCTATTAAAATTAAGGCAAAATTCCCTATTTAAGGTGTGTTGGAAAGCTAAAATCTTATTTTTTTGACAATTTGAGATTTTTACATTTTCAAACTGTATAGATTTGAACCTTTTTAAAAATAACTTACTTTAACCTCTAGGGTATTTAGAAGCCCTTAAAACGTATTTTTAAATAATCATTGAACTTGGGCCACGCGCATTTTAATGGCGAAAATTGTAAACAAATTACTTTGTTTTTGATTAAAAGTGTAACGACTAATATAAACCAAACATGTATCTTTTATTTTAAATTGGGCCTTTTATTTTTCTATTTCCTAGTCGATTAGAAGTCTCACTGTATACATTAAAATCAATTTATCTCAAAATGTAAATTTTAATGTGGGATGTACCTTTTCTGAGAAACTACTGTTCACAGGTATGTAAATTTTTTATGAATTATTTATAATGATGTCTAATATATACTAAAATGAGCTTTTTGTATAAAAATTCAAAAATTTAATTTTTACAAATTTTGTAAGTAAAAAATGGGTCAAATTTCGCATTGTTTTATAAAATATTTCATAATTTATTAAAAAGTTCAAAATTAGCTAAAAGCTCATTTTAGTATAATGAGAGAGGTGTACTTTAAGTGTATGAAAAATTTCAAGCATGTACATAAAACAGATTTTGAGAAAAGGTACATCGAAAACAGCCAATTTAACATTGTCAGTATAGAGAAAGAGAGAGGTTTCCAACTCTTTTTAACGATTAATAAACCCGGAAGGAACGAATTATTTCAAGAGTTCAAAAAAAATTGTATTAGTTTGTGTTTGAAGAATTTTTTTTCAAATAACGTCCTTTTTGTCCGGAACAGAAAGAAAAAGATTTTTCTTGTAAGTAACAACTTTCAACTGCAAAGTTTGGAGAGCATTATTAAACTTAATAAGTGCAGATGAGTCATGAGTGAAACCTATCGTGTTAATTTTGAATAAGACAGGAAACTCCTTTCTTATCTCATACCTCTCCAAAACACAGGTAATATTTTAACGATTTTAGTACATTTGATTATTCACTAACAGCGCAAGTGTCGGAGCTAATGAATAGCGATTCTAAAGCAAGAAATTGATAATGAAACTCTTAACAAAACGGTTACATTTTCTAGTGCTTTATGTTGATTAGAAACTGTGAAAATATACCTTAAGCAGCAGCATGCAAATGACTCAGTATCTTCTCCTCTGCATAATGTCGAAAAAAGAACACTTTCGAGTCAGGAATCAAAAAGATTTGTAAGCACATATCAGTCAGTATTTTAAAAATTTCCGAATAACTGACGCATAATAATTCAAAAGTAGCTAATGAATAACAAGTGTAAAATTTCTAAACATGAATATTTTTTGTGTAGTTGCTTATTCTAAAATGATCAAAATGCAAATGTAAAAAATTTGTATTTATTTGGACACTGATTTAACAAACACAAGTTGCGGTACCGATGAATTCGTTAAATCGGGTTCCGACTGTATTTTTTTTTTGCAATGAACCCTCACTTCAAATCATTTTTCAATTCCTAATATTATAGCTCACACTCTCTACATATTTATTTATCTTGGTGGAATTTCCAGTCGTGTTAAAGAAATACATATTAAAGCGCCAATTGAGCTGAAATTTTATATACATGATTATTTTGGTAGACAATACAGTATTTTAATTATAATTAATAAAAATTAATTGATTAAAACTAATTATTCAAAGAATTGCAGATAAAGCCTCGTTGGCGTCATTTTTGGCGACTTAGCGACCCTTTTGGCGACTTATGAAAACATGAAAAGGTTTTTTTCTCACATTTTAAAGCGCTCGTTTGAGCTGCAATTTTCGATACACTATTGTTTTGGGTAAAAATACGATAGTTTAAGTATAATTAATTGTAATTAATTGATTAAAACTAATTATTTAAAGAAATACAGATATAGCCACATTGGTTTCATTTTTAGTGATTTGGATCAAAACTTTAAAAGATTATTTTGTCACGTGTTAAAGCATTCGGTTGAACTGAAATTTTATATACACGATTGTTTTGGATGACAATGCGATACTTTAATGATAATTAATAAAAATTAATTACCACTTAATGTTGTGATTCTTTCATATATATATACGCATTTATATTAAATGCAACTATTTAATAAAAGTAACTAAAATAAAAATTTTCTTTTTTCACTGAAGCAAGAATTGACTTAACTTTTTTTATGTTACTTGTCATTTCGTTGTATGATTTATTTGTACTGCTATAAAATTGTATTGTTGAGCCTTTATGATTGTGGGCCGTCAAAAAAAAAAGTGAAAAAGCAAAATGTTTTGAGTGTTTGTTAAAACAATTAATAAAAGTAACATTATGAAAGTACGAAAAATAAATTTTATTGTGCTAAAATCTGTAAACTTGGTAGCCTAGTGGTCATAATAACAAGCTCGCGGCTGGAGTGTCATGAGTTTCATTCCAGTACCTCTGAAGACCCACCATGTAGAAGCAGCTGCTGCGCGATAAATATCTGGAGGCTCAAACGTACACCCGTTGGTGTGGCGTGCATGTTAAGAAATGGGATGTCAGCTGGGGTGGGATCTTCGTCACTTGATTATGGTTCAAAATATCGAAGTCGAGCACCAAAACCCCTTTTCAGAATTTAATATAACTTTCATTTGTTTGAGCTAAAATCTGCTATCTTCAGATTCTTCGCAGTCACTTTCACTCAATCCTATGTATTCATAGAAATCGGCTAAATTAGAGCCATACAGCTCACCACTATCCGCTTCATTCTCAGAAATCTTTCGCAATAAATTTGCAATTTCATGAGGGTTCAGACCTTTTCTAAGAGCAATCGTATCAAGGTATCTCCTCTTCACAAGGCTCGAAAATCGAATGAAATTCGCTTTATGAGCAGATAACCAAATACTATGTAACGAAACACTTAAACACTACAATTTTAGAAACACTTGTTCTCGCTGTTAACTCAATTACATTGCAATTAAGATCAAATAAATGTGAGATAGGACTTTGAGAAGTTTGTTTTACTAATAGAAATGATGAACGACAGCTATTTAAGTTGATAAATTGCATTGGTGTCGAAATCACACCAGCGAACGTTCTAGGTATATTTAGTTGTAAAACTTACCTCTCCTAAATTAAGTAGAACCACAAAACCTTTACTGTGGAATTTCCAAGAAAAATAATTAAAATTCAAGAAAAAAATTTAAATGCAATTCCTGCAAAAAATGCGGAGAGGAGAACAAACTGAAGAGGTCCCGGTGTCAGAATGACAACTATCGATGTTTTAGTGTTAAATATTATATTCTTGTATATATATTCTTAATATTTAATTAATATATAAAACGAAAATTTAAAAGTAACTGATATAAAATATTACCTTCATGAAGGACCCTTAAATAAATTGGTGTTCTAGTATTGCATGAAGACACACAGTAGAAAATAATAATGCTTTAAGCTAGCAACGGATAACTGTCTTTTATAATTTAATATTTATAATAAACTGAAAGGGTACATTATATTATTAATTATCCATCGTGTCCAACAAATCCTTATATGATTTGACACCTCGTCATAAATGTCTGGAGATTCTATTATGATAAAATTTCATCGACCTTTTCTAGGGAGTTTCCCAGTTATTTATTAGATCATTTCATGGTTTCGAAAAGGATAGTCTTGATCTTATCTTTCAAATTGAATGCATAGGATTAAATATTTATGAACAATAGAAATAATGAATCCTAACCGAAGCAGATTATGCTACAGGTAATATTATAATAATTATAAGGCAGGAACAGATAATAATATCCTAGAATGACATTTATTGATCATTTTTATCTAAATTATTATAGTTTAAGTTAGGTTAGCTTTTAAATAAGAGGATATACCGGGTGTTTCTAAAAGAATATCGAAGTTTTAACATTTAATAGTATTTATCACATATTAGTTACAAGTATAATTTATACATTGAATGAAAGAGTAACTGAAACAGTTTTATCTACAAGTTTACAAATGTTCAATGTGAGTCCCATCCGTCACACGGCACACACCAAGTCGATAGGCGAGTTCATCCCAAACTTTTTCCAGTGTGTCTGAGGAAATTTTTGCAACATTTGCTTCCATCCTGTGTCTTAAGTCTGAAAGATCAGCTTGTAGTGGAGGTACGTACACACAATCCTTTATGAACCTCCACAGATAAAAGTCACATGGCGTCAGATCGGGTGAACATGGCGGCCATGCGTTGAAATCTTTATCGGGAGGCTCTTTGGTTGTGTACAGTGATATTTAACCAATCGCGTACTGAGAGATGCCAGTGAGGTGGAGTACCATCTTGCTGCCAAATGAAGGTATTTGGTTCACTTTCTTCCAATTGAGGAAGTAGCCATTGTTGTAGAGCATCAAGATAGGCAGAACCAGTTACAGCCTTGGTTGTATCGTACTTCCCTTTACAAAGACAGCCAGTTGTTTCAAATTTATGATACTACCTAAGAATGTTATTATCATTTGAATAGTGAAAACCAAATACGGAACGCTCGTTGCACAGTAATAGAAGATTCTTTCTTTGAAAACTGGTGAACATAAAACGCTTTCTGTACACCGATAGCCATTTGCTAGTGCCGCACTGATCAGCGAGGAAGGATAAAAAATTAACATGCGTTTCGCGCACAAATTCCAGCAAACAAAGCTGTTTCAGTTGCTCTTTCGTTCGATGTATAAGCTATACTAATATGTTATATGTAATGATTACTATAAAGCGTTTTAAAACACCGAAGTTCTTTTAGAAGCACGCGGTACTTTAATTATTTATTTGCATCTTAAAAACGACGAAATGAAAATGTTATTCAGGTAGTATAAAGAGATTTAATCAAAATTAATCAAAAGATCATGTTATAAAGAAGTACAATTACAATTACAATTAAATAATAAAAAAATAGTTTTAATATTGAATAGGGAGGGCACCCTCTGTCCATAGACCAGTCCCGATAGTGCAAATTATGCAACAGTTCATACTCATTTCTCAAATGGTAAAACCGCAATTTATAAGTATTATGCAGTTTTATTTTTTTCAATGCATTTAAGCAGGAAAATAAAACAAGATTCCATGTCCTCATCTCTGCGTTTTAATTTATACTTGCGTGAAGAGGGTTGTAATAATATTTTTAAATACCGGGTGGGCAAAAAGTCCGTAAAAACTTTAAAAATTCATAAAATCCGGAGAAATGAAAGAAAAAAAAACTGTTTGCAGGATCAGCATTAGTATGTCACGGGATTTTTTTTAAGCTAGAAAAAAAATAGTTCGAAAATCATCCGGTAGGTGGCGCTGTTACAAGCGTCTGTGGTGTAAATATGCAAATTAGACGGCTATAAAAACCTTTGCCCTCAATGAATCCACATTCATTTCCCCATTACATGCAGTGAATGTGAACCAGGATGCTCAGTGCGCCGGATAAAGCTTTGTTGGTGAAGTTATTTTACATGAACGAGGAATCAGCGACCATTGCCTTGCGTAAATTCCGAATTCAGAAAAATGTGAAGAGCGGAAAAGGCCCTTTAACACCTGCATGTCTCTTAAAGCTTGTTAAACGTTTTGAGGAAACTGGAAAGTTGGAGGATCGAGCACGAGCCGGACGACCATGCTTGAAAGAAGCACGTGCACCCCCCTGCATTGCTGTCGAAATGGAAGCGATTGCGTCCGAAGTAGCTTCAGGGACCAGCAGGGCTCGTAAAGCTGCCAGACGATTGGGCTTACCACCATCATCTGTCCGCAATATTCTTCGTCGAATCCTCCAGCTGTACCCATACAAATTGCAATCATGCCATGAACTTTTGTCAGCAGATACCGCACAGAGGGAAGCATTTGCGAAGTGGGCCTTTTCTAAAATGGAACAGTATCCCACCTGGGTTTTTAACATCTTGTCGACAGATGAAGCTCATTTCTCGCTTCATGGTGACGTTAACAACCATAACTGTCCCATTTGGGTGACCTCTAATCCACGTGAGTACACACAGAAGCCATTGCATTCCCCAAAAGGAACAGCATGGTGTGGTTTCACGGGTTCATTTATCATAGGACCCTTCTTATTTGAAACGAGGTGCTCAGTAAATGGATGGATAACGGAAACGGTAAATGCTCAGCGTTATCTAACGCTTCTGCGGTAGACTGTTGTGCCATGTTTAATTCAACGAGGTCAGATTGCGAATGTCACGTTCATGCAGGATGGAGCAACCAGTCACACTGCTAACCCGGTTAAGGCATTCCTGATACAGACGTTCGGGGAAGACAGAATCGTTAGCAGGCGCTGCAGGTACCCATGACCTCCTCGGTCTCCAGATTTAACACCGACAGACTTCTGGTTGTGGGGATATTTGAAATCTCGCGTGTATCTATCCGGTCCATCAAGTCTGTCGGAACTGAAAGGTGCGATCCACAGAGAAGTATCCTCCATACATCCGGACGTGTTGCACTCTACCGTTGCTGGATTTGTCACTCGCCTGGAATGTCTTCTCCCCTGTGGTGGTGGTCATGTGGTGTAATAAATTTGTGAAAGTTTTCTGTTCATTATGTATGCATTGTTTCTTTGATTTACGTACATCAGCGCCACCTACCGGATGATTTTCGAATTATTTTTTTTCTAGCTTAAAAAATCCCGTGACATACTAATGCTGATCCTGCAAACAGTTTCTTTTTTCGTTCATTTCTCCGGATTTTATGAATTTTTAAAATTTTTACGGACTTTTTGCCCACCCGGTATAATCAAAAGTGTAATGCTAGATTTTAGATACTATAAAATACTTACTATATCATGAAGTGCCATGCGAAGCTGGTGTGTAATGGCTGCAAACATATATTTTAACGTAATTATTGACTATGCACTTTTCACGAGCGTGAATATTAATCATTTGGGTATGTACATAAAATTGAAAAAGCGTCGCCAAACGCCACTTTATGAAGCCAAATAGTAGGGAATTGTTCCCCAGCATCGGCAGCACCATAGTCTTAATCGTGCATAGGATGGCAGCATTTGGCGACATTTTGATTTGACGATTTTTATGAATTGGGGAGTGAGTGAGTGGGTGAGTGTATATTGACGTCGCATTGTTCTGCTACACGAGGGCTTTTGACGACGTACCCCGTAATTTTGAACCAAGGTCAAGTGACGTGGACTACACCTGAGCTGGCACCACCTCTCCTAACTATCACAGCACAACAATGGGTGGAAGTTTGAGCTCTGGACAGATTGAACGTGCATCGTACCCCTACACGGCGGGTGTATAGTGGTACTGGGTTCGAATTCGAGACAAGACCAGCCACGATCCGATACCTTGACCACTTGGCTACCGCGGCCACTTTGAATTGGGGAAATTAATCAACGGTATAATACATAAGAATCGCATGATTTCTAATTAAATTTCACAATGTAATCATGGTAGTTTTCTTTTAAAAAAACTTCATTCCGAGTTTAAAAATGTTTCATATGCCCATTCATTATTCATTTTTTTTATACGAACGTTTCTTTTTCTGTACCAATGTTTCTGTAAAACATTCTTTGCTGCAAGAATGAAACTTTCCGCGGAAAAAGTTTCACCTCTGTATTTCATTTAACATGCAGTGAAATTTTTTGCATTCAGTTTTCGATACTATTTAAAAGTTGTCAATATTACCTGATTAAACTATTCCACAAATTCTATATATGTTTTTTAAAACAAATTATTTTAGTTTTAAAGAAAACTTTCATTGTATTAATTTATAGAAGTGTATACATTCCATATAAGTTGCGCTAAACCTTCAAATGCCGAGTTAATTGCTTACGTAATATTGAATTTTAAATGAATTTCTAATAGGATTATAATAGGTCTTAATGGACTTACAAACCAATATAATAAAATAATAAACATTCTTGAAAAAACAAAAAGGTTGTGTGTGTTTCCGCATAATTTGTTTTTCTCTTTTACTCAATTTCAGTTTTAATCTTCTTAATATAGTTTGCTTCTACATTATAATATGCATTTTATTACCTTATTCCACATTTATCTTTACATGTTACATGTTTTATCTTTACAGTATCTTATATGGATTTAAAATCAATATATCATGAGATGAAAATTAATTTTATATTCATTTGCAGTTTAAGCAATATGTAATTATAATAACAATTTTATAAAGTATGTAAAAATTATTAATACATCACATAACTATTTTCTTATAAATTTATTCTGTATATTCCGGTTTATATAACTCACACTTGTGTTACAAAAAATAATGTCGACTCTAAATATATATATATATATATATATATATATATATATATATATATATATATATATATATGTATATATATATGTATATATATATACATACATATATATATATATATATATATATATATATATATATTTATATATATATATATATATATATATATATACATATATGTATATATATATGTATGTATATATACATATATTTATATATATACATATATTTATATATATAGATAGATAGATAGATAGATAGACAGATAGATAGATAGATAGATAGATAGATAGATAGATATTGATATAGATATACTACATTTTTAAATGACTTTTGAATTATGTCAGGTTTTATTTAGTTCCATTGTTGCGTTAATCATGATTCGAGGATTTTATGCAATCAGTCGCAAAGATCAAGACAGTTCTTCAGGAGCGATGGAAATTTATTGTTAAAAAAATCATTGAAATACAGAATACCGTACTCAAATTCGCTGAATAAATCTCAGAAGGCCTTCACAGCTTCTAAGAGCCTCAGACACAACTATCAGTGTCTAAAATACAAGTATGTAAAAGTTGATTCGCAAGCATTCTCTCGTCCTACACAACAGCCGAAGTAATTAAGCAATGGTTGACTCTTCACCTTCCCTGCCACGATTAAAACAAGTCTGATAAAGTTTCAGCGAGGTACTCCCTGTTTATAGGCCTCAGGGATATTTCATGTAAAGTTCGCTTGCGTCGTAGATCGTGACATTAGTAGACTTTTCTTGTAATTTCCAAAAAAATCTTTATGGACACCGACATGTTCCCCAAAAATGATGCCAACTTAGCTTTAATTGAAAATATTTCGTCAAGTTTCCATTAAATTGCCATTATAATGTAAGAAACATCGTTGCTTGCTACTATTACAATTTTACTATTAAAAAGCTACTACTAAATTTTTACATGAGTAATACCTTGACTTACACGCCCCTATACGCAAACTTTAAATCTCGTCGATTTGTAATTATTTTTTTTAATCATTTAAACTCAGGCAGAATTATTGGTATAGCCTGATGAAACTGGTAATTTGATTGAAGAAGTTGTTGATATGACCAGGGGCAATTAAATCCAGAAGTAGATAGTGATGACGTTCAAGAACTGCTACATTCCCGCAATCAGGAGGTGACAATGGAGGAGCTCATAGAAATGTATGAGTAGAGCAACACATTGAAAAACTAGAGTCTCTAGATTCAGATTAATCAGAAAATTGAATGATGGTTGGTAATTTGACAGGCCTCAATTTAATTGAAAAAGCGTTACAAATTTTGGAAAATTCATACTTCAATGAAGAGCTTAATTTTTTTTAACAAAACAAAGAATAAAATAAATATTTTAATGCTACGACGAAGTTTGCTGTGAAAAAAAATAATCTTTGCGTACCTGTTACTCTACTTGTGAGATTTTGTGAAACCTTCTCATCAAAATAACATAAGTTTGTGATTTTGTATTTGTGCTACCTAAGAATTCACTAAAAATTTATTTTCATCAATGGCCCGAATGAAAAGTAATTTATATGCATTTATATGCGAAATTATACCCCGACTTACGCGGTTATTAGTTATCAGTCCCACCTATCGCACATGTTCGGGGGTATTAATGTATATAATTAATTTTACGTTGATGGAGGTTCGAGGATTTTATGCAAATCAGTCGCAAAGAACAAGACAGTCCTTTAAGAGCGATGAGAATTTACTGTCGAAAATCCAATCCTTTATACACAGGATTCAGCAGAACAAACCTCATAAAGTCTTCACATCTTCAACAACAATCCGACACAATTATCAGTGTCTAAAACACATACGTAACACATTATTCGCAACCACCACTCGTCCTATTCAACAGCAAGGCTAATCGGCAATCACGGTCAAGGCAAGTCTACTAACCGCTAGTCAAAACAATACTGACTAATTTTTTACTGAGCATCTCTTTATTTATAGGCCTCATGGATCTTTCGAGAATGATCCACTTGCGGCATAAGTTTTGAAATTAGCTAATTTCTCCACAAATTTTTAGAAGGATCCAGATAGTCTAGAATTGCACCAACATGGTCGCCAAAAATGATGCAAACTTGGCTCTAGCGCCAAGATTTCTCCAAGTTCCCATTGAATCACCATTCTTACATAAGGGATGGTGTTGCTTGCGAATATTACAGTTTTAACATAAAATAAATGCAATATAAATAAATTACAGATCCAATTTCCATTTTACACAAAATTCGTAACAGCATCGTCTTATATGTTTCAATCCTGTTATGTATGGGAAAACAATTTTTTTTAAATTTAAATTCCTTAAATACAAATTCTCTGATAAAAATGTTCAGTGAACCTCTCCACTCTTCCCCCATCGTTCCCCCCGTTGTTTAAAAATTCCTGAGATCCTTGAGCATTCTTTAAATATCACGTTCCAACAAGGAAAGGGTTGTTGAAATGAATGTTTTCGTCTCTTATCTCCAGAGAGGAATTTTTTATTCAAAAATTGTCTTCATTTTTTTCTCGATAGGAATAAAGCTTTTCAAAAGACATGCATAGGTAAGTTCTCCATATTTTCCTTTCTAGTCACGTTCTTCGCACCAATCAAAAAGAACACGAAGAAAAAGTGATTCGCTTACTGTTCGGATGTATTTAATCGGATACTCAGCGATGAGAAGAAGCTAGCAGTGACGTGTTATGAATAATAACATGAGCACATAAATATGAAAGGAAAGATATCCATCAAAGAAAAATGCCTGCCATGTAGAGGAGTGAACAATTTAAACAATTAAATCAAATTTATACAATTTGATGTAGGAGATCATTTGCTTAATTTGAAAATGCCATTAGAGAATTCCAATTAGTATTAAAAGAATACAATGCAGTGTTCTATGTAGCAGGTTTAATAAGGTATCCGAACACGTTGAAATGACCCAGTTCTGTTAGAACGTATTGTGTTACGAATTTTGTGTAAAATAGTTTAAATAATTGTATTTTTGGATGTGTCATGCATCTATATTACACATTGTTATATTTATTTTATTTTAAAATTGCAAGCAACGCCGTCCCTTACGTTACAATGGTGATTCAATGGGAACTTGGCGAAATCATGGCGATAGAGCGAAGTTGGCATCATTTTTGGCGACCAAGTTGGCCACGTTGGTGTTTTGGTGATCATTTTGGGCATGTTCACTACCCTATGGATTCTTCAGGAAATTAGTGGAGAAATGATCTAATTTCCCGATCTATGACGCAAGCGGATTTTTCTCGAAGGATGTTTCTTTAATCTTTTACATACGTATATTTTAGACACTGATAGTTGTTTCTGAGCGCTGTTGAAGGTGTGGAGACCTTCTGATATGTATTCTATGAACATTGCTGCTGAATCCTGCATTTCAAGGATTGTTTTCTCGACAAAAAATTTCCATCTCTCTTAAAGGGCTGTCTTGTTTTCTTTGCGACTGATTTGCTTAAACTCCTTGAACCCCAATCAACGTAACAATATTTTTTTGGTTTTCATTTTATTGAATAGAGCTATCTCTTGGCTTTACAAAGCGTACTTTGTTTTGTTTCTATGTTACCTAGATACCAAATTACAATCGATTTTATAAAATTATAAGAACTGAAAGGAGGTTTTTAATCTAGCAGGAGTTGAGATTTTTAAATTGTTCAAATTCTGTCATTGCGAGTCTGATACCTAGAAATGTTACAAAACTACTTTTATGAACCTTTTAAAACCAGATATTTATATTATTTTCAAGATAATGTATTAAAATATTTCTGTTTTGTGTGAATACTTTTTGAGTTATGGTCTGTTATTTAAATAATGGTCTCATGTATATAAAAATGTCACATTTCTTATCACATTTGCTTGATCAGCCCTCAATTTTTTAAATTTTAATAAGACATTAAATTTTGTACATTCTCCAGATAAATACATCTAAATTGTGATTATTGTAAAAATTAGATATTTTTTAAAAATATTATTCACGGGCACGCATTAAATATCAGTATTTATTTGTATAGATTCTTAAAAAAAGACAGTTATTTTTTTTTAAAAAAAAAAAAAAAGTACTCCGAACCTGTTTGGGTACATTAAACATTATAAATCATTTGTTAGGGTTCAATGCCAATAAATACACTAATATTTAACTATATAACAATATTTAAAAAAAGTATCTATGATTTATAAAAATCGCAATTATAACAGAAATTTTTCAAACTTTCTTAAAAAACTTCAAAGCATACTTAGAGAAAAAAATAACAAACTTACGTCCGTAAAGGTATTACTAAAACAAATTAGAAACACTTGTCTAAAGAATTTACTAACATTTTAATGTTTGATTAAAATTTTCGATTTTTAGAACTGATCGGTTAAATATAAGAAATGTTACATTATTTATGAGACCAATATTTAAATAACAGGCCAAAACTCAAACGGTATTCATACAATAAGAAACATTTTAGTACATTCTCTAGAAAATAATATGAATATCAGGTTTAAAAAGTTTTGTAGAGATATATTAGTAATATTTTGAGTTATCAGACTCACCGTGATAGATATTGAATACTTTAAATGATTATTACTTGTAGATTAAATACCCTTTTATGAGTTTTCTAATTTTATAAAATCGATTGTAACTTGACCTCTAGGTAACGTATAAAACAAAACAAAGGATGTTTTGTAAAGCGAAAAGATAGGTCTTTTCAATAAAATAAAAGTTAAGACATGTATTTTGATGGAATTTGGTCATTTCAAAGTGTTCGGATATCTTAAATGTTATTTTGAAATATTTATATAAAATCCCTGCTTATTGAGGGAAGCTTGAAAATCCCTACTTTTTTGTTTTTTGTAATGCTGTCGTGTAAAATAAAAATAAATGTGAGGAATAAAAAAGAAATTTACGCATTATTTTAATTTTAAATAATGTAATTGCAATAAATGAAATAAGCCAACAATTTGTTGTTATTCAAATAATATTTAATTAAGTGAATTTTAGTGAAATTATTAAGGTATCCAAAAACGCTCTGAGTACTTTTTTAAAAATTAGCATAATAAAATGTTTTTAATACATTTTTAAGGATCAGTGCCAATAAAAATTTTAATAATTCAGCAGCTATATTTACAATTAATTGTCCAGATTTTACAAAAATCACAATTATAAGTAAAATTTTTTAACTTTTTCAAAGTATTTAAGGTATCTGACTACGTTCGGAACCGTAGTTTTAAAAAAGCGCATAAATGGATAATTTTCATGATATTTAGTGTCACGCAGAATAGAATACGTGCATAAAATTGTTTTAAGGACATTTTGACAAAAAAAAATTATTTAAATATAATATTTTGGCAAAATATTAACTTAGAATAATCTTTTTACCAAATGTTCTCCTTTTGTGAAAAATGCTTTTATTATAATAATATTTTGTTTGTATATAGCTCAGACCTCTCTACAGAGGCTCAACTAGAATTTTTGAACAATTCACATTATTTTCAGTTACCACCCATTGAAATAATTATTGGCGTTTTTTTCTTAAAATTGCTCCCCTCTGTTGTCGTAAAATATAAATAAACCAACTTCTAAGTTATATATTTCAAAAATTCTAGTTGAGCCTCTGAACAGAGGTCTGAGCTATATACAGGCAAAATATTATTCTAATAGAAGCATTTTTCACAAAAGGAAAATATTTGGAAAAAAGATTATTCTAAGTTAATTTTTTGCCAAAATATTGTATTTAAATAAAAAAAAATTCACAATGTCCTTAAAACAATTTTATGCATATATTCTAATCTAAGTGACACTAAATATCATGAAAATAATCCATGTATGCGCTTTTGAAAGTCACGGTTCCGAACGTAGTCGGATACCTTAAAGCAGTTAGATAAAAGTAGTGAAAGTATAACTAAAATAAACTACTTACATTTTTCTAGGGCATGTACTAAAATTTTAATGTCTTATTATTATATTAAAAATTTAAAGCTTGTAGAATAAATGTTATAAGAATTGTAACATATTTATAGATATTATTGAAATAACAATCCATAACACGGGAAAATATTCATGCAGTAAAAGTTATTTTAGAGCATTGCCTGCTGACTTGATGCATTCGCTTGTATATCGCTGAACTAGCTGATCTATCACTGTTCACGCTGCCCAGCAGACTTTCACTGAAATCATCAAGTATTCGGTCGCTTTCCCTTCTGTCCCTTTAAACCTTTCGGTCAGGCTTCTCTCACACCCCCTTGAATTCCTGATTGGAAGGAACAACAACCTGCACCCGCCACCCTCAGTCTTGATCTCAATCTCCAATGGTTCTTCCGAGTCAAAATAATTGACATGTTTTATAATTCAATTTTTTAAGAGGAGTAGGAAACCTCAATACCGACATTGTTAAATTGGCTATTTTCGGTGTACCTTTTCTCAAAATCTGTTAAATGTAAATTCTTAAAATTATTCGTGCAATTTAAGTGCGTCTTTCTTATTATACTGAAATGAGGTTTTAGCTAATTTTGAACTTCTTCATAATTTAAAAAATATTTTATCAAACATATTGAAATTTGACCCATTTTTCACACAAAAAAATTTATAAAAAACACATTTTATAGTTTTTTACAAAAGTCTCGCTTTAGTATGTATTAGTCATCGTTATAAATACAGCATAAAATATTTACATATCTGTGAACAGTAGTGTCGCAGAAAAGGTATATCGAACATCAAAGTTTACATTCTGAGATAAATGGATTTTAATGAATACAGTGAGACTTAAATCGACTAGTATAGTGCCTCTCAAACTTTCAATACCGGTGCCCCGCTTTTCAATCCCAATTTTTATCGCGCCCCCCTTATACATAAATAATGCACTAAATGCAATAATAATGCACTTTGACGCTAAAGCTATAATACGAGATCTTAATTATAAACCATACAAATTAATAACATAAGTATTAAATTTTGAATACTACTTTTAAGCAAAAAATAAATTAATTAAGTAATAGGATAATTATCATGTTATTTTTCCTTTCTCTAATTTTTAAACTGGAACATATTGCAAAATGTGGTGACTGCTTAGAAGACAAAATATGGATATCTGCTGAATATAAAAAAATAACTCAGAAGATCAATTTCTTATCATAAGCATTCCTTATAAAAACTTTGCTTTGCAAGACAAGCCCATGGAAGTCGTTAATTCTTATTAAACTTGTTCTTAATTTAGTATTAATTAATTAGTTATAAAATACTCTGTGCAGCACTGATACATTAAAAGTATACCGGCTAAAGTAGCCACTCTTTGCACGAGTTCATTTATATGAAAATAAAACAGTATTGATTTAATCGCTAAATTGTAAAGAGAGTAAAGCCAAATGCGCGACAATGTTTACAAAAATGTAAAATGTTTTTTTTTAAATGATTGCTTAAATTATAATTAGTTTTAAGCGAATTTTAATTTTAAGCCTCACAGAATTAGCATTTATAAATGATGTTAAATAATGAACAATAATATAAATTTACGATGAAGAATAATTGTGTTATTTTTAATATTTAAAGCAAAAAGACTTCATCATATTTTAACCAGGGAGCAGGCGCGCACTCGATACGGTCGAGTGGAGTTATTGAGTCACCCCAATCCTTTTTTATTGTACACGATACAAATCGTTATTCCAGTGAATAATTTAATTAAGAGAAAGTTTACTTACCTACTTTCAAGGACTTTTCCTCCCGTTGGTGTGGTGTGGTAGTTAGGAGAGGGGGGTGCCAGCTCAGGTGTCGTCCACGTCACTTGACCATGGTTCAAAATTACGTGGTCCGTCGCCAAAAGCCCTCGTGTAGCTGAACAGTGCGACGTTAATATTAAATCAATCAATCAATCAATTCAAGGACTTTTCAGTTTTTCTTTGGTAACAAATGAACAGTTTTGCCAGAATTAACAATTTCGTTATCTGTGTGTCCCACGCTACCACTTCCGGGTAAAAAGTGTATTCATTATGATAATACGTATGTTACTGCTAAAAACAGTTGTTATGCTTTATATGTTTGAAAATGCTCATCTTGGTTTAAGTCTTGGCCAAGTAATCCATCAAATTGCTCTCCGTGGTTTTCCAAATATAAAACTGTTTTGCATGGGAAAAAGCGCAACATAGAAATACATTACTTACAACTTCCTTAAATGAGAAATAAACACATAAGAGATGGGCCATTACTAACTCTACCAATAACTTAGAAGGACAAACAAATTACAGCTATAATGTGCAGTATTTCAAAAATAATGATAGTGATGAATTTTTTATGTTCCTAAATTTTTTCGATTCTGGATATGGGATCTGTTTTTTTCTCTGAAAGAGTAGATGCTAGTTTTAAAAAAGAAAACGTAATAAAAGCTCTCTCATCATGGGATTACAGCAAATTAAATTAAATATTTTTTATTTGGTTATAGGATCAAAGACAGCTAATTAAGTATTGAAGAATTTTTTTTGATAACTTAATATCGCCTATAACTTATATCAGAGTAAAAGTGCATTTTTATTATGCCTGAAAGTATTTTGTTTTAATTCATTCCAGTAAATTAATTATTTTTTAAATCTTTTATTTTCGATATGCTCGCGCCCCCCTCGTAAGGTTATCGCGCCCTCCAGGGGACGCCCCACACAATTTGAGAAACACTGGACTAGGAGATACATGTTTTGGTTTATATCAGACGTTCAACTTTTAAGCAAAAATGACGTAATTTGGTTACAATTTTTGCCATTCAAATGGGGGGTGGCCCAGTTTCAACGATTATTTAAAAATAGATTTTAAGGCCTCCTAATTACCCAAGAGGTTAAAGTAAGGTATTTTTAAAAAGGTTAAAATCTAAGCAATTTGGAAATGTAAAAATTTTAAATTGTCAAAAAGAAATAAGGTTTTAGCTTTCAAACACACCTTAAGGCTCTTTCAACTTTTTTAAGAAGTTATGTGGGGTAGAATAAATAAAATCTAACAAAAGTGGTTTTTTTCAATGATAAAAAATTTAAAAACTGCCAGGTACATCACCAGCCCTTGACGCAGTTTCAAGCTGAAAGGTTGATAAAAAACATTAAAGCAAAGAAAAAATTTACATTATTGATTTTGTGTGGTTTAATAATAAAAGAGTTAAGATATATAATATTTTAAGCTTATTAATAAAGATATAATACTTAAGATTTATTTTTTATGTTTTCCGAAACATTTTCACGTACAAATAAAATAATACTTTCTACGTTTATCAACAGAGCTTCTATTTTTAAAATCTTTTACATAATGATACGCAATGCATAATTTTCCTTGTTCAACTACTACACTGGTGTGCAAAACTTAAGCAACAATGTAAAAATTTAGCAGATAGCCATGAAATTGCAGAAAAGGATGTTTGGAGATCAGTACAGTGAACAAGTAAGCCAGTAGAAGCGTCATGCGTATGCAAATATCAGGAACCAAACGTCAGAAGCGACGTGAGCGTACGCAAAACACGTGATGTCGGCGCGCGCTGCTCAACAGTAGAATAAAATGAAGGACGGAGACGCAATTCAACGTATTCATTGCAAGTGCCAGTGAGTCACTTCGTGAAATATGGCTAGAAGAAATCCCCTGGACAACTTCACAAGTGAAAGAATGATCGAAAAGCTGGAGGAGGGGCGTACAGTCACCAGTGTAGCTGCAGAGTTCGGAATCAACAAAAGTGTCTTTTCACGCGCTTGGAAAGCGTTCCAAACCACAGGTACTGCTGTTAGAAAGGTTGGTGGTGGCCGCCCGAGGATGACAACTGCAGGGGATGACCGATACATCATCCTGCAGGTGAAAAGAGGCCGACGCAGTCAGCAAGCGTCATTGCTCAGCAACTCTCTACAGCAACGGGGCGACAAGTGTCGCGGTTTACTGTGGCCAGACGCCTTCACAAAGGGGGCCTATTCGTCCGCCGTCCTGAACGCTGCCTCCCGTTGAAAGTTGACCACCGACGCACCATTTACTGTGGTGCAGAGAGCACAAAAACTGGACAACTAATCAATGGAGTCGTGTTCTCTTTACGGATGAGAGTCGGTTCAGTACCAGAAGCGATTCTCAACGCGACAACATTACTGTGGTCCTGGAGTTCTTGTCTGGGGAGGCGTTATGCTAAACGGGCGGACTGAGCTCCACATTTTCGATAGAGGGTCTGTAACCGGGGATCGCTATTCTGAGGAGGTACTTCTTCCCCATGTGCGTCTGTTCCGAGGTGCCATTGGCCCAGACTTCATTTTTATGGATGACAATGCACGGCCACATCGGACTCTTGCTGTTGAGTGAAGATATCACTCGAATGGATTGACCAGCGTACTCCTCAGATTCTACTACATGTGGATGCCCTCGAACATGTGTGGAATGCTTTGGGGAGACGTATTGTAGCACGCTTACATCATCCGGAGAACACCCAACAACTCAAACAGATGGTGATTGAAGAATGGGCACTCCTACCGCAAGAAATGTTGCACCAGCTGGTTCTGAGTATGCGGAGACGGTGCGAAGCAACCATTGCATTGAGGGGAGGGCATGTACCATATTAAGGAACATCTGATTGTTGTTCTTCCTGTTGGATAGACCATCATGAGTCACGTTACTATGCGTTCAATGAAGCTTGTTTTTGTTTGATTCCATACCGTATGCATCGCATTCCTTTTTCAGCGCCGATGCTTTCGTCGTCCTTTACGTACATAATACTCTCCCTCATTTCTGAATTTCATGTCTCTCAGATGATTTTTCGTGAAGTTATGGCTATAAACCCACCTGTTGCTTAAGTTTTGCACACCAGTGTACATAAAAATTAATCAGTATAAAACATTATAATCTTCTCAATGATTTATTCAAATAAATTCTTAATCATATTTCAATCGAAGCAAAAAAAAATTGGCAGTATATATTTTTTAGATTCAATAGAAGTTTCCTCAATATATATATGCCTTATTTTATCAAAAACTAAAACATTTAAAAATGTATGATGAATATATAATACAGAAGGTCGTTCGCACACTTTATGAAAACGATACTGATAGTTAAATTTTACCTATATATGTTGTATTTTTGGAGCGATTTGCTTCTATTTGATAGCTATGGTTCTTGACAATAGCTCTAGCTCGAATTTTTCGTGAAAGTAAAATGATTCCTTGTTTTGTAATACCAATCTTACCCCATTCCTCTTCAACCGTTTTCCAAAGTACGTTCAGTGTTCTTGGGTGCCATTTTCCTGAGGCTCGTTTTAATAAACCGAAAGCACAAAAGTTCATTTGAGAAGCGAATCATGATTTTACAGGAATTTCATGAAATGGAATACACTTGTGACAAATCTATACGGAACTTTATCACTAACCTTCTGAGTCGTCCTTTTTAGGGAAATTTAATTCCCTACCTATTTCCAATCAACTCCAAAAAGCGGACAGGATTCCTTGTTATGCAGATTAGATAAAGTATTTAAGTCAAACGGAATAGTAAAGTTAGAGCAGTAGGAGATAGAGAATGAAGCAGAAAGTTATAGTGAAGTTAAATTGAAGATTTCTTGTTAGAAGATTTAATCTCAGATAAAAGCTGAGCTGAATTGCAGTGTGGTAAATATTAGTCTTATCATTGCGAATGAAATTAAAATTAAATGTTCAATAAGAACATAGAATATAATTCTGGGATCTCTTATCGTGGTAATCTCTGCGTGATCGTTATTTAATTGTTAATTAATTGGATCATTAATTAAGTTAATTTAAAGGATATTACCTTTAAAACCTCATAATACTAGTTAGATATATTTGTTAAAAAGTCTTTGATTCTATTTGGATAAGATAACCAAATAAAGAAAGTTGTTTATAAAAATGGCTACTGGTTCTTACATGACTCCTATTTATTCTCGTTCTCAAAGTGAGGTCCAAGGAGACCTTCACATACTATATTCCTGCTTTGGATTCTTTCTTTGCTAAGTAAGCGGCTATTGACTTAAGCGTGTGAGTAGAAACTCTGTCCATATGAAGCTCAACTATTAATATAAATATGTATATACATATGACAGGAAAACAATATAATATTAAGTAGCAAAATAGAACGCGACTTTCCTTTCTATATATGGTGTAGAACTATTATTTGGTTACTATTCATTCATTAATTAAATTTAATTTTTTTCAATAAAATTGTATAGTAGAAAGAAATCACATTCTTAGAAATAAGACAATCCCAGTTGGGATTCAGACCTACACCTTTTCGATTAGAAACCCAGCGCTAACCATTTCGCTACCGGGACACAACTGGCGATTTTCCTTTTTATATATATTGTTGAACTAGTGTTTTCGTTTGTTTCTATATATTCGTTAATTACATAAAATTAATGATTTAATATTTGAAAACATTTTACTAACATCAAGTGTCATCCACTACAATTTTCCAAAAAATGTATTTTAACTTGAGTGGATGAGTAAAAAAATAGTTCATTAACGATTCAAAATTTGAACAAGATATATATATATATATAGGAAGGATATGAACTATATATATATATAATTGTAGGGATTGAAAAAAACTCAATTTTTTTCTAATGTGGCTAAATTATTAATAGATATTAACATTGAGTAACATAATTAAAATATTTTCCGAATCGATGAATCTCCAGTTAACCATTGTGGACTAACGGAAAGTAATAAAAATATTTACCTTTAGAATTTCAAGAAATAAAATGTTTTAGCAATGAATGAGAGAGAAAAAGAGAAAAATGTTGAATGAGAGAGAATGTGCACAAATATTTCGAAAGTAAACTCTTCGCAAAAATTGATTTCATCCATTTTATTGTTTGATTTCTAATATCTTATTGAAACTCATTGTACAATTTTTTACGCAGTTGTTTACACAGTTTTTGTACAGTTCTTTCATTAAAATTTTTTTAACTCGTGGAAAAAAGAAATTTAAGTTATTTGAAATTATTAAAAGTAAAATATATATATATATATATCATTTAAAGAAGGAATGTGTGGGTTGTAAGTAAACTGCCAAATCAGCAATCGTGAGTAAATCTGGAAAGAGTTTCCCCTAAAAGGGATATTAAGGTCTTCCTCCCCCCTCCCCCGTCCAAAAAGGAATCGCACACATTTATAAAGATATTTCCTTTCCATATATATATATATATATATATATATATATATATATATATATATATATATTGCTACGAATTTTCTGTAAAATAGTGTAATTAATTTGTATTTGGATGTGTATATAATGCCGCTATCTTACTCTAAATTATAAATAATTTACGTTAAAATTGTATTATTCACAAGCAACGCCGTTCCTTACGTTACATTGGCGATTCAATGAAAACTTGACGAAATCTTGGCGACCGAGTTGGCATCCAATTTGGCGACAATTTTTGTGACATTGGTGAACATGTTGGCGAGTTCGGGACCCTCTGGACATAGAAATTTGTGGAGAAATCCACTTTCACGCTCTATGATGCAAGCGGTTTTCTTTCTGGAAGTTTCCACCGCAGAGTGGGCAGTTTTATCAATCTGGCGCAAGCAAAGTCCAAAAATGAAATTGTGCGAAATAAAACAACAACCCACAATTTATGGTCTTCTTGAGTTCCCTAGCCACGTGGTTAAAAGTTTTTGTCAGTGCGCGAATGGAAATCGTCAACAATTATCGGCTTAGATCGGGTTTGTTCTTGTTACAAGAAACATTTGCGAGAGCCTCCTTTTCAGTCGCAAGTTCTATCATTTCGTCTGAAAAGTATTTTGCGGATTTCAGTGGGGTTTTTTTTGAAGATAAATACCATGAGTAAGTAATTTCTTGATTTGACTTTGAAATTAGGTTCAAGTTCGATTAAAAATTGTAAAAACATAACATTTAGCACAGCATGCAACTCCTACTAACGTATGTCAGTTTGTTGTGTTTAATGGACTGGAACTTTTGGGATTGACACGTATTGATTACAGTAACACTTAAATCACACAGAGTAAATATAGACCTTTATTTTAATACCAAGCTTAGCAGCTACTTCCTGCTACTCCTAAAGTTATGATTTTTTTTCAGCGTTGGCCGATGGTAAAACTCGGCGTGCGTTATGCAATGTGTGGAAGGAAGAACTAGATACTAACGCGAAACTAATGTTGTTTTGAGTTTAGTTAGGACTGCAAAGGACTTTGATAAGATGAGAACCAGAAGCAATTAAAATTTAGAAAAATTGTTAAAAATTTCTGCTCGTTTTAAGGGGGGGAAAAGGATGACGGCCATAGAAATGAGAAGTTCTGCCTCAAGTCGAATGATGCGTGGTTGTCGGGGAAGTAAGATTTGTACTATAATAATTATTTTTAAGGAAAATATATAGCTAATATTTTAGTGTGGTATTTTATGTTTATTTTAGCTTATAATAAATATTTTTTTCAGAATTATAAACTTTAAAATAGTTTTTCGCAGTTTCTATTTTTTCGCATTCAAAATGCTACTTCTTCCACAATTATTTACCAATCCTTTCCATTTTTCCATGTCTTATAAGTAATGCATGCAGCAAAATTAGGGATCCATTTTTCTGAAAATGGAATATTTTTTTTTTAAAAAAATTGAAATGTGGGAAATATTAGGCTTTGGTTGTATTTCAGCATATACATATATCTCAACATTTTATTATTTTTTTTCTCTAAAACTAATTAAGGTATTGTACCCTAAAGGTGTTTAAAACATCCTCAGAGAGAGAGAGAGAGAGAGAAAATATTACAAAAATTTCATGTCAAAAAATTAATTAACACAAAAAGAGTAGAATTTTAAGAATTTCCAAATTTTTAATAGGTAGTGTTTAAAAGAAATTAAATTTGTAAAATTGTGTGAATGATATGTGCAAAATTTTATCTCGTATAATTTTCTTAAATAAGCATTATATGAAAGATAAAAATGTAATTTTTAAATAGATAAATAAAAAAGTGCTCAAAGTTGCCGAGTCCTTTTAAAGATTACAAATTATCTTTTATGGTATATGTACAATGATATGTTTGATTGTATTTGTTTAATATTTAACGATTATTAAATTTAATTGTTTTAACCTTTCACACTATTTCTTGTATATATTCTCCCTTGTGTAAATTACTGCTTCTGTTAATAATAATTAGATACTTGCTTAAAAACAAGTTTCACTAGCAATCATTTATTCTTGGTCAAAATCAAACTGGACATAAATTAGTTAAGACCCTATTAACATTACTTGTTAGTAAAAAACCGGAAAGATTACCCAATTTACATTAATTACCATGATTTTTGATCATTAGATATAACTATGAAGACTTTAAAGCCATAAAATAATTTCCGCGTGCCAGATTGGGAAAACTGCCCACTGTGCGCCGCGTCTATAAATACAGCGGTGTTCGCCGAAACGGTCAGCTTTGATTCAACCAGCGATTAGTAAACTTTTTTGAACGTGATCCCCGATTAGCTTGGCTGAGCTTGTGAATAATATTTTGCATACGGGTATTTCAAACACTCATAAGTGTGTTTGATTGCTGTTGAAGGTGTAAAGACCTGACATTTTTTCAACGAATATTGCTGTTGAATCTTGTATTTAAAAGATAGGATTTACCATAATACATTCACATCGCTCTTAAAGAACTGTCTTTTACTTTATGGCTGATTTGCATAAAATCCTCGAACCCCGATTAACATAGCAATATATATAGAGACAGAGAAATCGTTACATTTCAGCTCACTGCAATGCAAATGTTTTCTAAATTGATTAAAGTAATGTGAAACTGGGATATGATGTCTCCTTTCTTACTTATAGCTGAAATATTTCAGTAGTCGCAGAAAAATATATTTTACTTTTACAGTAATCTTTGTTATGGATAATTTCTTATGTATTTGAAACAACATTTCACTGCTGCACGTGTGCGTGAAATACCTGGCATCTTTGAAACGTTTTGGTACGTAAATCACTCCACCGACGCTATCAAGCATGTATCACTACTGGTGGACGCAATTCTGAACAGTTTTTGAAAACATTACACTTGTCAACAACGCTTTCAATAAACACTTTATCTTCCCTTTCGTCTCTCTTTTTTTGTGTTTGTGCCCTGCCGCATCATTTGCGCCCATACATTCCTATATATTGCATTATTGCTACAATGTCCTGTACCTACCCTTAAAATTTAATACCATGATTTCGCGATCACCCTGCATATTACACAGTCTATTCCACATTTAAAAAACCTGAATACTTTTTTGATGGAACTGGCTGGCCATTAGGCCTTACAATATGGATGGATTATTTAGGTTTACTGCTAACCAATACTTATCTCAAATTGAATTTCTCAGTTCGTGGCCTCTCCTTGCTAAACATATAGGCGGTGGATCAATTCAACGATTACAAACTTTCTGGACAGACTGGGTATATCTAGACGATGGGAAATCACATAGGAATCCAATGTTGGATACGCTTTCCTGGCACGGTAGTGACGACACAAAATGCAAGAAAGACAGGGCACGTATAAGTGGAGAAAACGAGTTTATTATCTTTAATACAGAAAAAAATCAAGAAAATAGCACATTAAAGACACAATACGGGTGTATGTAGGAGTGGCAAGGGTGCATTCCGTTAACATGCAGGATCCACCAGACATTCATATGGGGAAATCTCGACGTGACTGGCGAAAGCCCACATTCTGTTACCCATATTAATCTGTACCAGATCCTGCACAGTCTCTGTTGTTTTCTGTTCTTACTCTTTACTCACTGTCCACGATGAAGGATACACTGTATGACAATCTCTAGTACAAGCGGGCAGATAAGGAGTGGCTGAAAGTTCTCTTCCTGGAGTAATGTTAAGCGTACAACCGATGTGCGGATCGTCTATTGCATTTAGAGGTCCCGTATGCACATCTGAGAGTTCTGCGTTCATGTAACGTTCCATCCTAAGACCAATCTGTCGGTAGGCGAAATGAAGCTTCATAAAGAGCTGAGCAGCAAAAACAGTCTGTGTGCATGCACCATCATCTGATGCATATATTTACTTAGAGATATCTATTGCGTACATCAATCAAAGACTCCCCAGTATTTTTGCTGTACCGTTGCTGTTGTTTATAATACCATTTGTCTGATGGTATCAGATTGAGGCCTACAAAACATTGAAGCAAGGGGCTAGTAATTTACGCCATCTTAATCTTTGAGCACCATACAAATGATAGTACGATTTAGCTCGGCTCCACCCAAATATTGCGAAAGAACACCCTATGAGACCGCAGGATCCTACAATCTCTCTTCCCCATTCATCAACCTCACGAGATTAATTGCGACTTGATGGCTAATTAGAGTACCCCCATGAAGCGAAGGCATTTTGTAATAACAAAACTTCATGACTTCTCTGGGATTCGAATGGCACAACTCCCAGCGCCATTGACGATTAGGTGGCTATGGTTTACTAAAAATAATCAATTTGTTTCCTCCATTTATTATTGCCCTGCCTTTCTTGTGTTTTGTGTCTTCATTACCGAGACAGGAAAGTGTGCATTCCTATGTTCTCCTTCCTCTATCTGTCTTGAAAACTTGTCACCATTGAATTGAAACATCCTGTATAATTAAAAAAATTGCCGAATTGAAAAATCCCAAATTGGGAAAAAAACCGGAAAATATATAAATATCTATCCTTAAAATTTAAGGAAAGGAAATGTTTAAGGGAAGAATGAGAAAAAATAGCTGAATGTACATGTGTGCGTTTAAATATTTTGTGAGTAAACTTCGAAAAAATGGATTCAATCCATTTTCGTGTTTGATTCCCAAAATCTTATTGAAACTCATCGTGTGGTTCTTTTCTCATTCTCTTTTTACAGAGTTTTTTTCAATGTTTAGTAATAAAAAAAAAGATGTTGAAGATATACGGAAACATCAAAAGTGGAAAAAAATCCTATAAAGACGGAATACGTGGTGCCGTAAGTAAACAGACACATCTGCCATAGACCAGTAAATCCGGAAAGAATTTCACCTAAAAGAGATCTTACGATCACATCCCCCTCAAAAAAAAAGAAATCCCATTTATGAAGATATTTTCTTTGCCGTATATATAAAAACGTTACATTTTTGCTTACTGAAGCAAAAATGTCTTCTGAATGGATGAAAGTACTGAAAATGGGATATGTGATGTCTCCTTCTTTATTTATGATTAGAATATATCAGTAGTTGCAGAAAAATATATTTTACTTTCACAATAATCTTTGTTTTGTCATTTGTTTATCATGTACATTTTTTATTTTTTCATTTGACAGCACACTATATTCCAGAGTCAAATTTCCATTGTACTTTTTAACCCTTTAAGCTGACAATTGTTTTGACCACACTTTTTTATTGTATATATATATATATATATATATATATATATATATATATATATATATATATATATATATATATATATATATATACACTGGTGTGCAAAAATTAAGGACCAGACGGTTTTTTCAATATAACTTTGTACAAAAGCTTTCCAAATCAACACATTTAATACCGTAAGATCCCCAATACGTAAGGACATGTGTAATGTAAGCAACACTTACTAAAAGAGAAATCAGAGGGGTAAAAAGAAGCTTGATTGAAAAAGTAGCATGGAGCGCAATGCGACTGAAGGCCGAAACATCCCTGTGATGGGTGTCCAGCAAGAAACATCCGGTCTTAGTAGGGGATATGATCTCCCCTGACTGCTAGGCAGGTTTCACAGCGTCTGCCCATGCTGAGAATGAGGGTGTCAATGAGTTGTTGAGGCATTGCTGCCCATTCGTCTTGCAGCACCAATCGAAGCTTCCGAATCGTTACTGGTGGTAAGGTACGAGCTGCCAAGCGTCTGCCTAGAAAACCCATACATGCTCGATGGGATTGAGATCCGGAGATCGTGCCGGTCAATCCATACGTTCAATATCCTCACTCTCTAAGAGCTGTTCGGCTGCTACTGTGCGATGACATGGTGCATTGTCGTCCATGAAAAGGGAACTACAGACCCATAGGAACTCTAAAAAGACGCACATATGGAAGAAGAATCTCGTTACAATAACGGGTCCCGTTGACTGAACCTGCGTCAAAGATGTGAAGGTCTGTACGACTACCAAGCATGATGTCTCCCCAAACGAGAACACCGGGACCTCCATACCTGTCCCTTTCAATGATGTTCGAGGAATGATTGCGGCTTTCCCGCTCTCTCCAGATGAGTATGCGATGAGAATCGCTACTCAAACTGAATCTGCTCTCATCTGTAAAGAGCACTCGCCCCCATTCATTGTCTCTCCAATTCCGGTGTTCCCGGCACCACAGAGAACGCCTTCTCCGATGGGCCGGCGTTAAAGGTACACACCGTACAGGGCGTCGTGCAAACAGACCACCACCGTGCAGTTTTCTGGCCACGGTAAAACGCGATATCGGTCGTCCAGTCGCCTAGTTCGTGTGTCTAACGATTTCTCCCGCTAACTGCCGCCTGTTTCTTCTGGCCTGTAAGACAATGTACCGGATATCAGCGGGTGTGGTTCCTCCTTTGACGACCACTACTGAACCCCCGGATAGCTGTTCCTGTAGTTTGAAATTGTCTCCAAAGTCGTGAAACGATGCTGTGAGCAATTCCGAACTCTGCAGTCACACTTGTCACTTTGCGGCCTTCCTCCAACTTCCCAATGATTCGACCTCGGGTAAAAGCATCCAGATGTCGTCTAACAGATTGATTATTCGCCATTTCTAGCTGAGGCAGCAACTCGGTGTGATTTTAACTGATTTACGGCGTGCAATCTCTTTGCCAGAAATACTGATCTTACACCGACAACATGCTTTATACTACTCAGACACTCCTCCATTGCGTCTACCTGCATATCTGCGCATGTGCTACCGTACATCACCTTACTTAATCTCCTGATTGGTCTTTCTGTCCGCTCTGCCTCTTCGTTCAGCTGATATGCTAATTTTTCGACTTCGTCCTTAATTTTTGCACACCAGTGTGTATATATATATACATATATACACTGCTGGCCACCGTAAATGCAACGCCCTAAAGGATGCATGCAAATAGCATGAAATTTACAACATGCATTAGCGGAGATGAGATATGCAAATGATTAGAATATGAGCGCAGACACACATCACGCGCCTCAAAGCGCTATTTAAGGCTTGGAGATTTCGACAATTTTAATTGCGGCAATTGTGTTTTTCTTGTGGATGTTTCAAAAACAATCAGTTATGTCTCGTAGAAAACAACGATCAGCTTTTGATCAAGTATCCAAATTCGACAGAGGAAGGATAGTGGCTTACCGAGATTGTGGTTTATCTTTCAGGAAAATCGGTAGCCGTGTTGGACGAAATCAAACAACTTTAATGCGGATAGGTGACCGTTGGATTCAGGAGGGTACGACGGACCGACGTGGTCAATCGCATCCACCTCAGTGCACAACTTCACGTGAGGATAGGCAAATTGTGCGCATGGCAGTGATGGATCGCTTAGTCACATCACGAACCATAGCACAGCACATTGAGTCTGTAACGCATCATTCAGTGTCTCCGCTTACCATTCGACGCCGTTTACAGCATAGTGGTCTGTCCGCAAGACGTCAATTTCCTGGTCTACCTTTGACACAGAACCACATACGTCTCCGCCGCCAATGGTACGGTGAAAGAAGGGTGTGGGCGGCAGAATGGAAGGAAGTTGTCTTTACTGACGAGTCCCGCATTTGTCTGCAACGTGAAAGGTTGGAATCGAGTCTGGAGACACCGTGGAGAGAAGATGCTGAAGAGCTGCGTTATGCACCGCCATACTGGTCCTGCACCGGGTATTATGGTATGGGGAGGTGTTGGTTATCACTCTCGCACTCCTCTAGTATGCATTGCCGGTACTTTAAACAGCCAGTGCTACATCTCCGAGGTGTTGGAGCCGGTTGTCCTTCCTTACTTTCAGGGCTTGGTAACAGCCATATTTCAACAGGATGATGCGCGACCACACGTGGCACGCACTGTCCAAAGTTTCTTCGTCATTCACCAGATTAAATTGCTTCCCTGGCCGGCTCGCTCTCCTCATCTTTCACCGACAGAAAACATGTGGTCCATGGTTGCTCAACTATTGACCCAGATAACACCCCCAGCTGCCTCACCAGATCAACCTTGGCAACGTATGGAAGCTTCTTTTGGTCTGCTGTACCCCAAGAACTCATCCAAAGTCTCTTTGCATCAATGCCGAGGCTTCTGGCAGTGGTGATCTCCAACAATGGCGGCTACTCTGGCTACTGATTCTGTCAGGAACCACACTTCATAGAAGTCTATAAATTTAATCATTTGGTATTTGGTCAACGTATTATCTACAAAATAAATTTTGTTGTGCTATCTCTTTTCTTCCTTGGTGTTGCATTTACGGTGGCCAGCAGTGTATATGTATAATACATTAGACTTAAAAATTCGAAAAGGGAAGAATTTTATTTTAATTTCGAAGTTTAAAGTTTTCAGACTATTTTTATTATAACTGTGGAACGCAAAAATCCCTAAATGGTTGCTTTTTATAAGTATACCTTGCATTCTATGAAGAATGCGCATATATCGTAAAAGAATTTCTCTCATACTTACAAAAAAAATTCATGTTATTACCTTTTATTCAAACAATTGAGAATTTTGTGTGCACACAATTTGAAGCATGATGATATACTAACGTTGCAATGGGAATAGAGATAATATTGGCTGTATTGGATTATCTTTTCATTTTCATTTCTTCTCAAGCAACAAACTGCACATTGCTTTGTCAATCCCTGTTCTTTATCGAATATTTTCAAAAATCTAAATTCCTGCATTGAATGAAAAATTCCCACCTTCACTACAAAGAAAATTCCGGATGAGAAGTGTTTCAGTACCAATGACAAACTGCATCTCTTCAAAACACAAGCACTAATAATCTCACCATATGAATTAATAATACGTGTAAATCAAAGATAGAAAAAAAGAAAACATCAGTGTCCGTGTAGAGTACTTGCAAACTGGTTGTGGTCAGCTTTCGGTAGCCCGTAAGATGTGTGAACAAAACAATTAAGGAGATTAACTTTTGAAGGCCTTTTTGATGGCATTGAAATACAATAGTGCCACTAAAGACACTGTATCGTTTTCTTCTCGAAGCTGTGATCGGTGTCTTTGTGGAAATAATCATTACACGTGCAAAAACACCTGTACCACTTTGAATTATTGCGTAGTACCAGCTTGGATCACCCGTAGATCTTTGAAATCACGAGGGACGTGTTCCTCACTTCTTGCAGGGTATAACGAGATTCTAAGGAGAGGTGCTGGCCCCCTGATCCCCGAACAGAGGGAGAGAGAACCAGGGAGAGATGCTTTGAACCTTCAAGTGAGAGGTCACCAAAGGCATCTCTCTTCTCACAAACCACTGTTTTGAGCTCAAATAATTTTGTAATAAGTTTAATAACTTCAATGTATAATAATTATGTAAATAATAGCTGTGACGTAAATAATCTAAATATTTAAATGGATGAATATTACGCTACCGTTATTTATCTCAAACGTCACAACACACTGTGTAGAAAGGTTGAAGCACGTTAAAACTGTCGTTATTAAGAGTCCTGAAGGTCACATGGTGTGATATTCTGGAGAAATGGTTGCCAGCTATGGTCATCTAAACGAGGTGTGATATTACGAGATCCGTCGCCAATAGCTCTTAGTCTACGACTTTGATAAACACACTCACTTGACAGGATTGGCTGGTCATTACTTTTTACAATTTCTATGAGTAAATAATATGAGAGTATAAATAACCAATTCTTTTCCCAAACTGAATTTCTCAGTCAAAGCCCTCTCCTTGTTCAATATATAAAATGATTTCTATTTGAGAAATACATGCTACGCTGCCACTTGTATTGTATAATTCCATGTATTAAAACAACATTTTTACCTAGCAACATTTTTTTCAACTAAATTTGTTTAGTAATAAGTTTTTTTTTCTTTCAGATTTTTTTTAAAATTCAGGATTGAAACAAAATTGCACAGTGCCATAAACATTAAAAATAATCTTTAAATTTGATTAACATAAAAATTTAAGTAGTTGTCGTAGAGATTAAAATGAAGATAACGATTTAAACGTATGTTAGGACGTAATGACTTATACCAAGCTTCAAGTACATACCTAGTGGGAATAGTTATAATACCACTCTGGATTAGCTTAGAGCAGTGTTTCTCAAACTTTCAATACGACCCAATATTCAGTCATAATTTTCATCGCCCCCCTCCATACTTTAACCTCTTAAGAGCCAGCGGCGTATATATACGTCTCACTCAACCTGTACGTTAAATGCCTGGACGTATATACATGTCTTTCCGAAATATGATCTTTTATGTGAACTGATAACCATAAAATGATTCCGAAGGCTTTGGAATGCAATAAAAGGACCTCCTTAACAGTGTTTAAGAAGGATTTACTTATATCAAATGATTTCCTTATTTATTTCTTTTCTCTCCCCCCAATACATCACATACACACGCATGCGTGGAAAAGGGAGGCATAGAGGAGCGAATCATGTGACTTTTAATCAGCAGTTATGGGATCATTTAAAAACCGTACAAATTATTAAGATAATTCTTATTTTTTGTATATAATTTTATATATGACAAGCCCATAGTGTCACTGGTAATTATTAAATTTGTTCTTAACGTAATACTTTTAAATTAATTATAAAATATACATTGTCCAGTAATGAAACATTTATAAGTGTATTACATCAATGTAAATACTAATTTCACTTTTTATTACGTCAAAATGTATTTTGTTAGCTTACTTTCAGTAAATGAATAATTTTTTTTAAATAATAATTCGCTTTAGACTTTTTAATATGCTCGCGCCCCCCTCGTAGAATTATCACGCCCCCTAGAGGGGCACGCCCCATAGTTTGAGAAACGCTGGCTTAGAGGGTATCGATAACAATTGTAAAAAATTATAGATATTGCAATAGTGACTAAATATTCACCGGCGAATGGAATGAATTTATGGCTACATACTAGACGTGTGCGGAAACTAAGTACCGTTTCGTTTTACTCCAACTGCAGTGATAGTTTTGCAGTTCAACGCTTGCTCTTACGTGTCTGGGGTTGATTGTCAGTCCGGGGACGGTATTAAACGCGAATTGTAATGTTTTTACATGTGTTAACCAACGCTCGAAATATTAATTAAGATGATTCCCCTGCGGCTGTTAGAATGTTCTATCATCCATCTTTGGAACGCAAGGATTGTAAATCCAATTAAAATTCATCGTCAATTTGTTGAAAGTTATGATGAAAATGTAATTAGTGAAGAAATAGTGAAAAAGTGTTGATTCTCTCTCCGCAACTCAATGATGGGTGAACCAATGTTCATGGCAAATAACTGAATGGTTTGGTTTGGTTGCAAAAGTGAATAAGAAAGTCCGTGAAAAAAAAGCAGTTCACAACATTGAATTGAAACGATTTTCCACAAATTTCAGATAAGTTTATAGACAAGTATAGGCAAGTTGGTTTCCTGATACGAAAAGTGCATGAACAATGGTGGTAATTGTGTGGAAAAATGGTCCCGATATGCTTTACCATGAATAAATTTCATTTTGAAAAAAGATTAATTTTTTATGCGAGTTTTTCCAATATGGTACTTAATTTCAGGAATACAAATGATGAAGTTTTTTTGAATACAATGTATCCGACTACTTGCGACAACTTTTTTTTTAAAATAATGGATATATGGAGATTTTTTTGTGGTTTTTAGATTTATTTAGTACATTTTTAAAAAAAAATGATTATAATTGAGAATTGAAAAATAAATTATTACTACTAAAATCGGAAAAAATGGGTAAAAATCGACAAAATATTGCATAAACGGGGCCCGCTCTGTACAAATAGTAAATGAACAAATTCTCAATTTTTCAATTTTGATGTATTACTTTGCTATTCCTTTTTGAAGTGACCTTCAGGATAAGAGATATTTTAATTTTTACAAAAACTAGAGCACTTTATCTTAGCTGTTAAATGAAATTGCTTAAAAAAACAGTGTTTGTATTCACATAAAGAACTGTAAATTTTGTAATAAAACAGTGATTAATAAATCTGAAAGTTAAAACACTTCTGCTGTTATACAGAACATACACACAAAATTTCAACAAATAATTTTAAAAACTTTTTGAGCAATCGCTGTCCCCGTTTGAGTTTTTCGGAAAAAACACATTTCGAGTAAAACGCATTTTAAAGTTTGACATCTTATTTAAAGGTATGGCATCTGCTTTTACTAAAACACCTGTGGTTTTTGTTCTAGTGAATGGAAAATAAAAACCTTAGTATTTTTATGAAGCTAATGAGATGGGCTATAAAATAAATTCCTAAAAAAATTTGTCCAGTTTTAAAAAAAATCATGATTTTAGGGTAGTTGAATACCTTAAATTGAAATAACAATGTATTGACGAGAATTTAAAGATTTTTCAATAAGGCACCAGATCTGTTACAAAAGGATTAAATCGTACGAATTTAATACCAATATTTTTGCTCACATCTTTAAAAAATCTTTTACTAATGAACACAAAATTGTAGAAGAATTGTTTCCCTGAAACATACCCACACATCTTTCGCGCAAAGGTTACGACGCATCTTCGAAAAGGTAAAAACGAATTTCTTTTGTAACTTCAGAAAGAAAGGTTTAGTTAAAGACTATTCCGGAAATATCGGAAAAAGTCAATTTTTCTTTTGTGTTCCAAGAGAATTTATTGTGTTCCTCTTCTGCGGCTAATAATTGAAAAATCTATTTTCTTTATTTTCTGCGGTTTGCTTAAACTTAAATAAGAACAGAATCGATTTACTGCATGTTATTTCTTTTATAAATTATTTGGATAGAAGATTTAATTAAAAAGGTCATCTTAACCTTGTAAAAAGAAATTTACTCATTTTACCAAAAGTTCTTCATTTTAAATTTATCAATATAAGTACCGTATATTCCGGGGTATAACCCGTATTTGTAACACACAGAAATTACATTGAAACTTATCGGGGTGCTTTATATATGGCATAAAAAAATTAACAATAAAAAAACAAGAGGATTATAATATTAAGAAGTTAGATGTCTGCATGTATCTAAATACTTCTTTTAAAGAGAAATGGTATATTTCTTGAGCTTTTATTATTGGATAACATGAAAAAAGGAGTTCGTTATATGTTCGAATTCCCTAATACCTTCGAACTAGGGATTGCAATATTGGACCAAAAGTTCAATACTGGTATTCGGTATTTTTTAGATTTTAATACCTGGATACCGGTTTTAATACCGGTAGTAGAAATTTTAGAAAACGAAAGAAAACTCAGAGGTTTCGTTGTTTTATTAGAGAGTGTAAGTATCACAAAAAATAATTTGTAACTTGTAAATTTAAGAATATATAAATAATCACAATGAAGTAAAGGAACATCTTATGTATTTAAATCACAAGAAAGTGTAAGTATCCGAGTGTTATCTCTAAATCCTTCATCTTCAAATAAATCAATTTTTTGTCGGATGGTTTTGGATATAGCTGATTTCTGTATTGTACTTTGGTTTGTTGAACTTTGTTTAGTTATCACTAATTCTAATTTTGGTTCAAGAGACAATTCCTTTTGACTATCGGTATTAGTGTCGCCATCATCTTCGATAACTGTACCGGATTCTTCTGAATATGAATAGGTTTATGTGTATACAATTTTAAGAACATTTACTATAAACGATCAAATTTGAATTGGCTCTAGTCTCTTTTTCTTCTTTTTCATTCTTCTGCGTGATTAGTTATTTTCATTCATTAGTATGAGTTATTATTTAAAGTTTATGTATATATATATAATGAATTTTAAAAATATTTTCAACCTTAAAGTATAATATACAAATCTATTGTGAATAACAAACTCATCAATTTAAAAAATATCGAAATATTTCGCGCTTTCTTCACAACTACAACCTTGTTTTCACAGATACGAATAACAGAGTACGAATCCTGCGTGTGTGCAGTATCGCTCTGAGCTGCAATAGGCTAGTTTTAGCCCGCATTCTTGAACGATTCACATACTTTATCGCTTCTCTTGATTGTAAGATGCAATTTTATATTCACAGTCTAATTAATTTCGCCCGTACGGATGACAAAATTAAAAGGTTTTGCTATCTTTGAGATCCCTGAGCTTGTAGTGCAGACAATTTCAAAAATTCCTTGTAAATACCGAAAAACCACTATTTAAACTTGTAAATACTGGTATTATACAAAATTGTACAAATGGCTCAAAATATCGGTATTCGGTATCCCGGTATCGCAATCCCTAAACTTCGAATACTTCTCATCGAATTCTATTTTCATCACTTTATTTCCAATGACCTTTTTAAATACATTAAGTTCGAGATCATTTCAAGTTTTTTTTTTAAACCATTCAGACACTATTTATATATTTCAAAAGGTGAGAGCATTGCACATGTACAATTTAGATTTCTGTGTAATTCCGTGATTTTAAAAAAGCACATAAATGGATAATATTCATGATATTTAGGGTCACTCAGATTAGAATACATGCATATAATTGTTTTAAGGACATTTTGGCAAAAAATTGATTTAAATATAATATTTTGGCAAAACATTGACTTAGAATAATATTTTCTTCCAATTGTTCTCCTTTTGGGAAAAATGGTTCTATTATAATAATATATTGCCTGTATATAGCTCAGACCTTCCTACAGAGGCTCAACTAGAAATTTTGAAAAATTCACATTATTTTCAGAGGTACCACCATTTGAAATAATTATTCCCGTTTTTTTCTTCAAATTGCTCCCCTATTTTGTCATAAAATGTGAATAAAACCACTTCAAAGTTATGTATTTCAAAAATTCTAGTTCAGCCTCTGAACAGAGGTCTGAGCTATATACAGGCAAAACATTATTCTAATAGAAGCAATTTTCACAAAAGGAGAACATTTGGAAAAAAAGATTATTCTAAGTTAATTTTTTGCCAAAATATTGTATTTAAATAAATTTCTTTTGTCAAAATGACCTTAAAACAATTTTATGCATATATTCTAATCTAAGTGACACTAAATATAATGAAAATTATCCATTTAAGCGCTTTTGAAAATCACGGTTCCGAACGTAGTTGGAAATCTTAAGCTCTCTCTTTTCGAAGATTCAAATGATAAAACATCTATTGTACTGCTCCATAAAAAAAGAAGAAATTCGTCAATGCGTTCTCCGTTCACTCATAGTCTGTTCATTTCATAAACAGATTATACGTCTCACATTTTATAATCACACCACAATCAGTTCATCAAGAAAACATTGTTGTGGTTTACTCATCACTCTGACACTGATGTATTGTGAAATTGTTATTTTTGTTTAATAATATTTTTAACTGAGCATAGACCACTTTGTGTCCAAAGATTAAAAAAAAAATAAGACGTAAATATTTCCTATGTATTTTAACACTACAAGCACTAAACTTTGAGTTAGAGTTTGTGTACTTCGTATTGAATGAAGCAATTTAAAACTAAATATAAAATTTCATCAAAGTGTAATTAAATAATGTTCATGCATTTTAAATAAAATGCATTCTTTTTTTTCCATCCTCATTTAAATAAACTTCTACTTCTCTCTCTCTCTCTCTCTTTATTTCTTTCTTAAGTAAATCGTTCTTATATTTAAATAAACTTCAAAACATTATTCATGGTAAAGTAACTGAGAATTATTCAAATAAAAAAATGCTCAATTACCAAAATATTAAGACCGTTTTCAACTAACGCTTAGAAATAATCAGTGGCTCAGCAAGTCACTTTCAGAAAATGAAAATACCCCATCAGCAGTATTCTATTTTAATTTAACTCTCTTATAAAAAGCAACAAACTTTTTCAAAACACACCCAGAAAAAAATTTAACAAAAACAAACACAAACAAATTTTGCTCTTTTATTAGTATAGATTTTATTAATGTTAAAGAAAATTAGTATTCTAATATGTATCAGTAAAGTTCAAAGGAAACGTGGAATTACATAGAATTATATTTTGAATAGAACTATTAAAGAAAATATGTTATATTTTATCCATAATTCTGTTCAAATGGAGGGAGTGAATATTAACGTCGCACTATCTGCTAATCAAGGGTTTTTGTCAGCGGACCTCATAATTTTTAATCACGGTCAAGGACCAATACCTGAGCTAGCCATAACTTCCACGCCAAAGGGAGGACGTTTGAACTCTCGACGGATTTAATGTGCGTCACCCCCATACACGGCGGGTCTTCAGGGGTACTAGGCTTGAACTCATGACAGGCCGGTCATAAATCCGTTACCTTGACCACTAGGCTAAGAAAGATCGATTAATCAAAGAATCGATTTCTCGGGCCAAAAAAATTCGATTTTTAAAATCGATATTTCGATATCGAATTTAATCGATAGTACTGAATCGATTCAGCGAATCGATATTTCATCCTAGAAAATCGACATTCGATTTTTTTTTCTGTTTTGGTAAAAACCATAAAATTATTTACAATTAGCTGAATGTGCTATCTTTAAAACCTGTAATTTTACGGTGTTGGTGGTTAAAGGATTAATTACTCAAAAACTCACGAAATGCCTGTGTGCTTAGTTTCCTTCGCCTCTCTTTAATAAATAAAAAAGTTACGTTTGTGTATTGTTTGACTTTTTGTATTTGTTGATATTGCTTCATGTGTTTATGCCTTTATTGACTGACTGTCGTAGTATACTGTGATTAGCGAAAGGAATCTTTATTTTTAGGCAGTGTTTGTTACGGAATAATAAGTAATTGAGGGTAAGTAAATCAATTCTCTCTTATTTTATACTATGATGCTATTATTTTGAGTTTGTTCTGTTGGTAGCTATGTGACAAATCTATACGGAACTTTATCACTAACCTTCTGAGTCGACCTTTTTAGGGAAATTTAATTCCCTACCTATTTCCAATCAACTCCAAAAAGCGGACAGGATTCCTTGTTATATGCAGATTAGATAAAGTATTTAAGTCAAACGGAATAGTAAAGTTAGAGTAGTAGGAGATAGAGATTGAAGCAGAAAGTTATAGTGAAGTTAATTTGAAGATTTCTTGTTGGAAGATTTAATCTCAGATAAAAGCTGAGCTGAGCTGAAATGAATTGCAGTGTGGTAAATACTAGTCTTATATTATTGCGAATGAAATTAAAATTAAATGTTCAATAAGAACATAGAATATAATTCTGGGATCTCTTATCGTGGTAATCTCTGCGTGATCGTTATTTAATTGTTAATTAATTGGATCATTAAGTTAATTTAAAGGATTTTACCTTTAAAACCTCATAATTCTAGTTAGATATATTTCTTAAAAAGTCTTTGATTTTATTTGGATAAGATAACCAAATAAAGAAAGTTGTTTATAAAAATGGCTACTGGTTCTTACATGACTCCTATTTATTCTCGTTCTCAAAGTGCGGTCCAAGGAGACCTTCACAGCTATTGTGAAATCTAACCATGTATGCAAGTCATTTAAGATATGTGACTATCTTCGTAGCACTTTTTTTTAAATATAAGAATGTTGAACTACAGTCATTTAAAAATTATTGGGTCACACTACTAGCTCACAGATTTTGATCGTAACATTTTACTTAAAAATACAAATGAAACAAAAAAAGAAAGAAATCCTTTTTTTGGTAAACACAAATAATAATAATTTGAGCAAAACTCATACATTAATGAAATTATGGTTAAAATTGAAAATAAAGGAAATCGAGTTAAGGAAACGTGCTCACAAAAAAGTATTGGGGTATTTCCGAATAAATTCAGAAAAACAATTCAAAACTAGAAATTAATATCTTGTTGGTTCGCCCTTGTCTTTTATTGAAGTCTATTTGGCGTGGATTGGATCAATTTTTTGCAAAACGATATATCGATTTGGTCGTCACTCTCTCTCTCTCTTTGAACAAATATTTTTTTAAATCCTGCTTGTAAGAAATTTGGTGCTCAAATAGGTTTTGCTGCTAATAATCCCACACATGTTCAATGGGATTAAGATCTGGGCTTTATGCAGGGCTCATAATAACACTAGGACAGTGGTAGAGGACCCATAACATGTAAATATCTGCAGTATATTTCGGGTCATTATCTTGGTACAATCTTATTTTGGTACATTATCCTGAGATATCTAGCTTGCTCGCACTTTGCTTTTAAAGTCACTTGAGAATGTCAAGATAGACATATTTATTCATTATATCATCAATGAGATTTAAGTTCCAGACACCAGAGCTTGCCATGCAGCCCCAGACAATTTGGTTACCCCTCTCCATATTTGACAGTAGGCCGTAAATTTTTGACATGCATTGCTGTATTTGATTTCCGCCAAACTTGTTGCTTGCCATCCGATTCGAAAATGTTATATTTGGTTTCATCAACAAAAATAACTTTTTTCCAATATTCTGTTGGCTGACTTACATACATTTTAGCAAATGCCCCTTAGCTTATCTATTTGTTTTGATAACGTAGGGCATATACTCTGCCATGATACTTAAGATTTCTTAAAAGATTTCTGACAGTTTTAGGATTTACTAAATTTTCCGAACCTACTTTTACATTGCAAAGTCATTTTTACTGCACTAGTTCTTGAATTAATTTGTACTTGTGTTTGTGTGTCTCACAATCCACTTATCTTCACTTCATTAAATATCCTTGGACGCCCTGATTTTTGCTTGTTTTCTACACTTTTTGTTTTCTTGTTGATGATGTTAAAAACAGTAGACTTACTCAATTTTTCAAGATTTTTCCTATTCATGGAAGTTATTTCCTCTCTTTCCATGACTTATTACAAGATTTCGCACATCAGCCGATATATCTTTGTTCCTCGCATTTTTTCTGTAAATAATCTTAACTGTTGAAACGTTTATGTTTAAACTTCTAGTATAAAAAAGTGTTGTGAAATTAAATCTCATTGATGCGCTGTATATTTGTTAAATTTCTCATTTCAAAAGTGTCCCAATACTTTTTTGACTCCAGTGTGCCTTTGAATAATATTTGAAAAGCTAAATCAAATTTTAATTCTATAATACTATATAATAAAATGTTCCTTATATACTGTACACCAAATGTTAAAAAATTTCTTAATTCATTTTATTCTTGTTTTAATGTGATAAATATTTTCATAAATGGCTTTACAGTAATGCATGCCAAGTTTCCGAATACTTTTTTGAGTCACTGTATATAAACAAATGTCTTCTTCTATACCTTAAACTTTTAATACGGTAATAAAAATAATTGCAATTGTCGAATTATCTGAACTAAAAAATTCCTTAATTCTACTGATAATTGATCGCTTATTATGATATCTTCCTTGTTTTTCATAAAATGGATTTATATTTAAGTTGTAAATGTATACTTGAAAAAAAAATCGATTTTTTAGAAATCGATCTTTTAAACCTCGATATTTTTTTCGAATCGATTCATCAGGTTACTATTCAAATCGATTTAAAAATCGATTTTTTTCGGAAAAATTCGTCATCCCTACACTAGGCTACATTGGCCATGCTATTCAAAAGTAAAGATATAATTTTCCCATAATTCTTTTCGAGACTGTACTATATCGAAATTATTTCTGGTTCAACTCAGTTGATAGTCCATTTTGGCACCCATTTTGAAATCTTTGTCAAAAAATTCCAAAATTGATACTATTTTCCAACTTTTTGTCTTCCCACAAAGTTATTAGAGAAGGAGCTATTTTCAATTATATTAACTTTAATACGGAAACTTACAACAAAATATTTAACTTTTACATACGTTTTAATTTGCTGTGTGTATGTGTGTTTGTATTATTTTTCATTCATCAAATTTCACAAACCGGAGAAATGGATTATATTCCAAATTTGCAGAATAAAGTAGAAATATTCTTCACAACCATATACGTGTTTTATATTTCATATACCATTATCCAATTCTTACTTTCTAATCAATATATATTATAAAAGAAAGTGTGCATTGTGCGTGACGCTGAAACTTATAAATGAGTATCGGAATGCTCAAGGGTATGTGGCAGCCCTCTATCTCCCATTCATGAAGAAGCATATTTTTGCCTGTATCTACCCCAAGGAATATTGCGAGAACATAAGGGAAGTTACAAATAAATATTGCGTTTTTTTTTAAATATTAGACCTACAAACTTGAAATTCTGTAGGCACGTTCCTTTTAAAGAGCAATGCTCCGCTACAAAAAGACGTTTGCTAAAAATTGACCCCAAAGATTGTTGCGAGGGCTTAAAAGACAATATAGATAAATAAAAAATGC